>CM026417.1:9517264-9844224 GCA_014858505.1 Corymbia citriodora subsp. variegata | reverse complement strand
CGAAATGTGCAAAGGGAATTCCACACCGATACTTTCAATCACCAACTCTTTCAAACTCGTCGAACGAATTCCTTTTATGCCCCAGCATCTTTCCAAATTCAAGTATTCAAGAACAGGGCTGCCCATCAAAATTTTGCGAAGCAAATCGTCACTGACGTCCATGTCATGAATGGACAAGGACTGAAGCGAACTCCAACTGATATTTTCGATGAATGGGAAACAACAGCCGCTCAAACGTAGATTAGTCAACGAAGAGCAATTATAAAGCAGTGGAGACAACGGGCAATCCACACACCAAATATTAAAGTCGAGAAGAAGTTCTTCCACTTGATGATCAATCGCAAAGCCAACCCATGAATCAATCTTAGAGGGGCAGAAGGACTTTGAATTGATGTCAAGGTGGAACTTCCTCACTTTACTCCTCCCATATAGCTTCAAAACCCTGTCCACAAACGAATCATGAGGAGAAGAGACGGAGAACCTGAGGTCCAAGACGGTGGGCCAGTAAGACCGCCACCTACTGGACAGAACACAAGTTTTGACCACGTCCCGTGTGGGCAAGAAGGAGAAGATGTGCTCGATCAGGTCATCGTTCAAGGGACAATGCTCTGAATTGATGTCAAGGTGGAGCTTCCTCACCTTACCCCACCCATGTAGCGTCATAACCCTGTCCACAAACGAATAATCATAAGAAGAGACGGAGAACCTGAGATCCGAGACAGTGGACCAAACAGACTGCTACCTTAGCGACGAAACACAAGTTTTGACGATGTCCCTCATGCACAGAAAGGAGAAGAAGTGGTCAATTAGGCCATCGGGCAACAGACTGATGTAATCTTCGTCATCTTTTTGGCTTCTGGTCTGCTTCAAAGTACCTGCCATGGCTTCTACTGTTTCTTTTCTTTCTCTATTCGCTGAAGCGTGGGCTTGTGTTGAGATAGCTTCCTTAAGTGATGGCTTAGGCTCGCGGCAGGACACCCGAAAAAGGTTCGAGTTTCCCTGCTGTGCTTAGCTCATAAATTTGTTTTTTCCTTTCAAATCCCCCAAAAAAGGAAAAAATATCTTATGCATCTCATAAGAATCCAACATGATATGATCAACTAATCAGACTATTCCTTGATATACACCATGCTCAAGTTTTATCTATCGTTATATTGCATATGCTCAAGTTTTATCTATCGTTATATTGCATATAATATATTTAAAGGATGAGAATATTTCCATATCGTATGTGACTTGATGCACTGCATATTCACTAAATACACCCTATTTGGATAATTCCTTTCAATGAAGTTATTTCCTATTTTGGGTTTTTTTCGAATTCGAACATATTTCTATTTACTGCATAAAATTTATTCTTGACTTTGTCATTAGTCTTTCTACAACTCATGCATCATTCGTCACTCCAACCTTAAAGTCTCACTTTTTATCGTGATTTTGTTATTTTATTAGCCTCAAAAAAATATGGAGTCTCTTTATTTATTACATCAAAGAATTAGTGATTCTTTTACACCATTGTTGAGACATTTTCACACATAGCATGAAAACATGTAGTTATAAGAGTATCTAAAATTCACTAAGAACAATAACGTAAAACAGTAATGAATTGTGAGGTGCCTTAATTTTTTTTTAAAACAGTAAATTGATCATATTGCTTTTTCTCGATCCAAAATGAGTGAAATTCAACTAACATTTCTTTTTTTTTCTTATTTTATGTGAATTTTTTATTCAATTAAATTTTGTCTTGTTAAACTTTGTCTTAGGTATGTAATTGTGATTTTATTTTGAAAATCTTTAAAGAGTTTTTTTTTTTTTGTTTCATCTAGTAGTCCTATTATGTTTGCATGAAAGACATTTGATACGATAAGTTTGGTAACAATATGCACAAGAAAAATAAAAGGTTTAGCCGCGTTGCACTATGTTGAAATGTTGTTCATGTTCAAATTTTTTTCGACTCTACTCAGCAATGAATCCATAAATCACTCGAAAATATCGAAAAAGAAAATTATGTTTCATGAAATTTTTCATGGTGAGAAAGCTAATATATGAAGAGGTAAAATCTAAGATATAAAAAGATATAGTCCTTTTGATATGCATGGTAATATTCATTTGTAAATTGAACCAAAAAAACCACAAAATATATAATATTCTCAATTTTGACAACTAGTACATTGAAATGGAAAATACTAAGAAAAAAAAGAAAGTGAATAAACTTGGGATCACTACTTTACATTCCAATTGAATGATTAAGGGTAGTTTTGTCTCTTTAGGGAAAATTAATAAATTTAGTTGTATGGGGGTGGAAACACCCCCACCCTATTTTAAAATGAGTGAAAATAACCGGTTATTATATGTTTTATCTATTATTTGTTATATATAGTGAAAATAAGCATTGTTTTGCCATGTCGTCCTTATTCAACTAATAAAACTTTACCTAGTTAATTCTTTGTTCACCATTATTTTTTATCTATTTTGATTTTAAATAGAAGTAAATTATCTGAAAATATTTTAAAATGCATGTTACTTTGAATGAAGTTCATCATAGTAGAATAACTTGTATAATCTAAAAGGTTTTCTTCTTTTATTTGAAATTTGAAGAAGATGCATGAAGAGTAAATACTTGAAAAAACTTTGTGCTACATTATTTTGAATAGGGTTAATATCATAAAAATACCCTAAACAATGATCACTTTGACAAAAATATCTGAACTTTTTTTATGCCACTTAAAACTCTAAAATTGCTCATTGTGACATAAATATTCCAAATTTATTTTGCCATAAAAAATCTTGAATTTATATAAATATGGCTAGATAAAGTTGAAATCTCGAGTATATGTGTCACATATGCATAACTGTAAGCTTTATCATGAGATAAACAAAAAGTTTGAAACATTTGTGTCACAGTGGGCAAATTTAGGGTTTTTGGTAATACAAAAACAAAGTTTAGGATATTTATATCACGATTGATATAATTGGGTTATTTTTAGGGTTGAATATAACTCATAATAATGTCATTATTGATTTAATTTAAAGTTAAAGTAAAGGAGAAATGTACGTAATTACGTCAAAAGTATTGATAATGTAGGATATTGCAAATATTATTAATTATAGTAAATAATGCAATTGCCTAAATAGTACATGCAAAAGGTAGATATATTTGAAGCAAATACATTTCATTTTGCTATTTACTTGATCTGAAAATTACATTAGAAAAAATTATAAGAAGATTAACAATACATAATTTAAAAAATTAAAAAACCAGAACATGTAATAATATTTATTAACTTGAAGAAATATATTTTCTTTCACTACGTGATTGATATTATACTTAAAAAATAAATTCACTTCCCTTCAAGATAAAAGAATATTAATAGATGAAAAGTAAAGTAGAAACATCGGCCACAAAAAATTAGAGTGAAGTAGAAACATACAATATAAGTTATGAATAAAGAAATAAGTATTCCATAAAATAATGCCTATTACATTATGTGATAAAATTACATTTTATTAGGATATTATTCACTTCATTTAAAATCTAAGCTAAGTTAAATTTAGTATCCGTAGTTGCTTGCAGCTTTTCTCTCTGCTTCACTTGCAGCTTCGTCTCCACCACGACCAACTCCCGCCTGCAGCCTGCACTGTGCATGACCGCCAGTCAACCACAAACCCCGACCACCGGACACAGGCACCGCCAGCCAATCCTCCGCCACCTCTGGCGAGGCCCCATATGGCGTTAACCGAAGTTGGGTTGCGACGCTGAGCCCTTCTCTCTCTTCCCATCTCTACCGGTACTCTCCCTCTGCTTTGCTTGCCGCCGCTGTCGATTTTGCCAGCCTCGAGTCTCGTACTTGGCAGCGCTTCGCCAGAGCCCTAAGCCTGGATCTAGGGTGGCCCAAGCCCAGATCTCGGATCTTGGGCTGGCTAGATGCCGGATTGAGGTTGACTGTGTCGTTGACGGCCGAAGAGCAGAGGCGGGCTCTCGGACTACTGAGTTTTGCTGGGTTTATCTGAATTCTGAAGTGGAAGGCGTGGCGGCGGTCGGTCGTGGAGTCCGGCATTGTACTTGCCGGAGATGTTGGGGTCGAGCGGCGGCGCAGTGGAGGCAAGGCAGAGAAGAGAGTGGAGGAGAGAGTGCATGTGTGAGACGAGGGTATAATTGAAGTAGATGATTCAGTGAAGGCAAAATAGGAAAACGAAAATGTTAGTGTGGGTAGGGTTAGAAGAAAAAGAAAAATTCATTGCAAAGGCTCCATTCAAATTCTTGAGTATTGCTAAGCATATCCAAATACTGGTGTTTTTTATTATTTTTCAAGAAAATAATCATGGAAGTTGAGCAGAAATGTATTTCCTTACTTTGGAAGGGCCACTCATACTAGACGGGCCAGATTTGGTTGGGAGACAGTTTGTAGTCCTAAGAAAGAAGGTGGCTTGGGTTTAAAGAGGCTTGCCCACTTGAACATGGCTTGCATCTTTTAGATATATATGGCTAATGATGACAAAAGCAGCCTCTGCTGTCATCAGAAACATAGACCAAGTGCGATATCTGAGGATTTGGTGATTGTCCAATCTGCTGTCCGTAGTGTCCGATTTCCTAATGATGCTACTGATCGGGCTGTTTGGATTCCAGCTAGGGATGGGGCATTCTTTGTTGACAGTGCATGGAATGAGCTGAAAGTTCAAAAGAGATCGAGTAAGATGGAATCGCTTTGGCTTCCCTTCGATATGCCTAAGCACTCTTCATGGAACGCTTCAGTTGATCCACGATGATTCTCGTGTAGAGACGCTGATGAGTCAAGAGGTCATTTCTTTGTTGAGTGCCCCTTTGCCGGGGTATTTGGCTGAAGATTCTTCGTCTACTCCACATACAGAGAACAATTCATACTTAGAATGTTGAGCTGGAATTTCTGTTGGACGAGAACGATCGATTCTTCAAAAGCAGTCATGTATGGCAAGCCAAGAACAACGAAATTCATTCAGTGAAAACTGTTTCCAGTGTGTAGGTATTGTTTGCCGTCAAAAAGTGATGCAAGATGTAGATTGTACGAAGAGAAGAAAAAACTCCATCAATAAATCCACAATTATTATACAATCTAAATCTTAACCATTAAAGGAATCTATTGCAATATTCTCGAGACATAGATTCGTCTATGATGAGAAATGTAAATGGGTTATGACAACATCGACAAAGTAAATTAGCTGGCGAATGCTGCATTTATTTGGAGAGAGAAAACATAATCATTCACCTTTAACTCCCTCACCTACTTCATTTTCATTTTAACTATCTTTTATTATTTTTTCCCTCTCTTTATTTTATTTCTTTGCTTTTTTATTGCCTTCCATCAATCATTAATAAATTATTATTAAATAATAAAATATACTAATATACCTAAAATACTTAAAAACTAAAAATATGTAATAAATACAAATACTAAATATATGTAGAATATATATTATAGGAGAGAGAGAAATACAAATATATAAATAAAAATATGAATGAATAAAAACGAAATTTGTTTTTTGCTATATTGAATTTTTTTTTTTATATTAGAATTCAAATTGGGGCTAATACCACAAAAAACCCTAAACCAATACATATGTGATAAATTTACCCATGAATTAATTTTTGGACCACCAAAACTCCCAAACTGATATACTTATGAGAAATTTACTCTCCGTTAATTTTCATTAAATTTTACCATTAAATTGCTTAGTTGAATAACACGTGATAATTGATAGGTATATTAATTTAAGATTTTTCATTTTGTTTGTAGTTTGTGTTTTTTCCATGATATTAATAATCTAACAAATTGTAAATTTATCACAAATGTACCAATTTGAAATTTTTGTTAATAAAAAATTAAGCTAGGGATATAAGAAATTCTATTCATAGTTATTTCATCTCTCTCATGGAATATCCCGAAATATTCCTTTTATATTTGATGAAATATCCAAAAATATTCCTTTTACATTTGATTTTATCGTGTCTTGGATAGAGAACAAGTACTTGATTCTAATTTATTCAGACCGCCAAAACGTAACCTAAATTCATTAAACTTTCGTCATTTTAGACTTTTTCTTAGGTGGGAAAGAAAACAGAACGCAAGATGTCGAGGGACTCCAAAGCCATTGCACTCCATAAGGGCAATTGAATGTTCTCAATCAAGTCAGAATTGAACGAGACCCCTAAAAAAATGTAAATTGATCTAACTAAATCACACCACGAAACATATACTCTCATCTTGTTAAGTACTACATTTCGTACGTATTTGCCATTTATTTCCGTTTCCAAAAGATAATATGCTGATAATAATTTGAAGGGGCCTAAAAAAGACAAAGAAAAAGAAAAGATTCATAGTTATAGAGTACAGAAAATGTACAGACAACAATATCGTGCATCATTGGTGTTATCCTCAGTGAAACTCTGCAATCTCAAAAACCCTGGCAGTTCCATCAATTGAAACAGAAACAAGGAACTCCTCATTAGCAGACACCGACAAGGACTGAATAGCATCGGAATGCCCGTTAAATATTCTTACGCAATCGCCGGAAAGGCTATCCCACATTCGTACTTTGCCATCAACACAACCCGTAGCCAAAAATCTTGATGCACCGACCCAAGTCAAGCAAGTCAGTCCATCCTGGAGATAATAGATGCCAAACAAGCCAGAAGTCCATCACAAATGAAGCAATGCAGAATTTTAAGAGCAGAAGACAGCTATATGAAAATCCAATCCGGATGAACAGATTCAATCAGTAAAGTTGAGGCAAAGGGAAACATGAGCAAACACCTCGTGATCACAGGTGGCGCGGGGAGAAGAATGCTGGAGATCCCATATAATGAGCTTCTGATCCAAGCTTCCAGTTGCAGCCCATGGGGAGCTGCCAAAGGAGTTTTGGAAAGCGTAAAAAAAATCTGCTGAATTTCATACAGATCGATTTCTAATAATCTCGAGCATCAGTTTGAAGTGATTTAGAATTCAACATGCATGCCAGTGGAAGGAATATAAGCAAATACTTTTCTTTGATGAAAAAAAAAAAATTGAGCATTCTCTTGCTTAATTTTGGTAGAACCAAGACTCCGAGACCTCACTTTTCACTTGCCTTCCCACATTATTTTGACCGCCAACAATAGATCACTGTTCTAAGCAACTAATTACTATTTATTTTGGTTTAAAAAGCACTGCATCTTCCTTCTTTATCCGCTCCTCATGAATGTATTTACCCAGTTTTGTATATTGTTATTCACAAGGAAGATATGTGCATGTATACCCTTCGATGAAATTGATCATCCATTTTCATTATAACATACAACATAAAATGACTTTAATTAATTTATCATCCTCTTTATCACATCACACCTACTTTCACTACCTTCTTCCAAGGCAAACTCCCTGCATTATTTCATATCTATTCTATAATCTCATGCTTCTAGTCTGTGCTTATCTTTTATTGCCTAATAAGCATTTTCAAGTATTAGAGAATCAAATGGGACTGATTATTACAATTATAACTCTCAGAATGTATTTCCAGCTTTTACTTGAATCTTCTATTTTACATTTCTCTGATCCTGCCTTTTATAGTGTTTCGCTTGGAGTCTTTACCATAGTCTACTTTGCAAACTACATGGGATCCACTGACACCATTGAGCTATAGATATTTTCATGAAGACCATGACTAGCAGATATAGATCTATCCTCCTAATCTATGTTTTAAGTCAAATAATTTGTTAACAAGGTGATACCTTTGTGCCAGTCCGATACATTCAACAGAATCTGTGTGAGCATCCAGAGAACTCACAACCTGTTGAAATCAGCAGCATAAATATGTCATCAGACAACAAATGCACCAAAATTCAGCCACAGCATAAGCAGCAATAGAACCTAACCATACGCATTTGCAAGGGAGAGGACATGATGGATGGATATAACTAACTGAGTAATAAGCTATTTCATCACAAGAACCAATAATTTGTTTGAGATGAGCCATCTTCAGAAGACACAGTCAACAAATCTAAAACCACAATATCAAATTTAAATTCAAAACTTCATCCATGTTGCCATTGCATTCCAGCCTGATTTTATTAAAACATAATGACTTATCCTTACAGAACCCATCTAATCCCTCTCCATAATTCTACCAGAAGTAATTCCTGTTATACTTAATTTCTCTCCTACTTTTTCATCGACACCAATGTATGCTTCAAGATAGAATGACATAAATGGAAAGGGCAAAATTAGGAAAAGAATGATAGAAGAAGAAGAGAAGCAAGATCCAACCCTTCCGCTTGATATATTGACAATGCGAACAGATCCATCTTTGGCACCAGTTATGGCAAGACTTGAATCAGAGCTTAATGCCATGCTTGTTAGTCCTTCAGCATGATATGGATGACCTAAAGATAACACATGAGATGTCAAGTATTTTGGATAGAAAGTAAAGGCTACACACACCTGTATGACCTCAGATACAACATCTTTAAAATATATATTTCTTGTTTCCACTGTAAGTGCTTTCTGTTGATATAGAAGATTATTTTCATTATGTAAGGAAGATTATAATGATTCTATGAAAAAAGGGAGTGAGAGAAACCATAGAGATTGGGATTATTGTTGGTCCACCATCAATGTAGAAAAGATTTTTACACACTCGCCATTGGAAAAGTGACAAGTGTGTTTGGAGTTAGTTTTATGAAAGAAATTCTTCCACATGTCAATAATCTAATGGTGAGTGTAAATTATTCCTAAGACCAGTAATGGACCTAAAACACTCCTAATTGGTTGAACTTTCGAACTACCGACATTCAGATATGAGGACCAGAAACAAATTCAAGTTTCAAGCATGTCAAGACCACTGAAGGTCATCCCAATTGAACAGAAAAGGACAGAAAAACTGAGCTTTCTCCTAGTGGGTGGATTGCCCAGACTTTAAACAGAAAAACAAAGAGAAAGAAATAGCCTAAATGTGATTGTTAAAGTATCCCATTTCGTTTATCTGTGAAGTTTATACGGGCATGATATTGATGTTATCTCCCTCCACCTACTACTAAAAGTATTTAAATTGGATTTTCCAACATAGTATCGGAGCTAGGTTCCATCTCAATTTATGTCACAAGTGTAGGCCCCTGTTCATCCACTATACTTGCCATTCTCAGTCTGGTTTCCATGTGAAAAGGAATTTCAAAGTATCTCACAGCACTTGTCAATGTGGTTTATATGGGCCTAATATTTAAGTTATGCTCCTCCACCAATTAGTTTCAGCTTTTGGATTGGATATTTTATTAGTGATAATCCTAGATTGAGCTTCTTTCACTACGATCTTATGCTAGTCTAGAGTCTAGCAACCCAACACCATGCCACAAAGCTAATAAAATTGCAATTGAAGCAGAAAGAACTATATGTCTCAAAATAGAGAGTCCTAAGGATCCTAAAAATCCAAGCAATTCTAGTGCGACAAGAGGTAAGAATAGGATCTTTATAACATCTCATTAAGTTGAATTTTACTACATCTAGAAAAGTACTGGCACATGTGATGTTCATCTTTTAGAAAAATGTAAGGCCTTGCTGGTTATGTAATCGAGACACTAGCTCATCAACTTTTCTTCTCAATTAAACATTTTTCAAAACATGCTTTGATCAAATGTTAGGACGCATTATCAATAACAGTAGTTTATCATCTCCTGGATTTCTAAGATATCACCTCACCAACTACTTTCTTAGGACGCTACTTCCAAGCTGGTGACTCAACTGGTATTGCCTCTGTAAATAATACTTCAACAAACAAGATTAACAAAGGGTTGAAGAATACCTTTTACAACATGAATGTTTTCCCCACTCTTTGGGTTCCAAATTCTCAATGTTGCATCATCCGAGCCAGTACAAATTGTTTTACCTGGGCAAAGAGAGGCTATAGTGTTGGCAATGATAAAAAAAAGCCCTTTAGTAGCAGATGACAGCAAAGAGACTAGATAAGTACCATCAGGAGTAAAATCCCCACAAATTACGCTGTTACCATGTCCCGAAAACATATTCAAGAAGGCATTCTTGTCAGCATTCCACATCCAAACAGTGGAATCCTCTGAACCTGCTAATATTAAGTGTCCCTTGGGATGCCACCTGATCCACTGAGTAATCACACAGCTCATCACCAACTTTTTTAAGAAAATGAAATGTCAAGGCAGCAAAATCTCATCAATTCAAATTTCCACCTCTATGCCCCCTCCAGGTCCATCAAGGGTGCCTTTAAGATTTCCAGATGGAACATCCCAAATCTGTATAACTCCATCTAGGCTTCCAGTTGCAAGCAGCTGCCCATCCAGACTAAATGCTAAACTAGAGATGGAATCCTTATGACCTGCAGGAACTCTAGAAGATTAGGGTCTTCTAGCAAACATATTTGTGCCTGCATGAGTGTAAATAACTAGTAAAATATCAACAATATGGGTCTCTGTGCAATAGGAAGTAACTAGTGGCTACATGCACATGCCTTGGAGCTCAACTGCCCAATCTCCATGACCTATCCTCCACAGAAACCCTTTATCATCTCCACCCCCAGTTGCCACTAGTGTTGCATCTGTGGGACTGCAAGCAACGGTGTACAGTTCCCCTGCATATAAGAAAGAGAATAGACCAGTCAAAAAATACTCCTATAAGGCATGGCGTGCTTCTTGAACCAAGTATTCCCATGAACACTGATCTATAAAATGCAAACATATTTTCACAAAAAGCTGAGATTTCAGATTACACATCAGTCAAAGGTCCAACTAATATCCATCACAACCACAATAATAAAGAATCAAATGGTTGCATTCCAATTTTCTGTCTTTTTGTGATCCCAGTAAGAACAAACTGGAAAAAGAACAACTTGCTGCAGAGGCTACAGCCCCCCTTTAGTAGTTAATAAACAGCTGGCCATCTATTTGAACAGGAAAGGATGATAAAACTCAATTGATCAATCAAGAGTTTGACACCAATACCACAGGAGAATTTTATCAGACCATTCTCTATGTCATCTCTCCAAAGCTATAAGCTTTTCTCAAAGACTTTGAACAAACACACACTTAAATTCTGCTTTAGTTATAGAACACCCAATGAAGATTCAAGAGTAATGTTGATTCAAACCTACATCATCGTCATTTGTAATTACAATACAACTCTCGATCATGACCATGATGCATCACTACTCAACAGGGGGATCAATTGTTTCACTAAGAGTTTGCACTTTCACTGAAGAACGCCTTTAGGAAACACAAGAAGCACTAGTATTTTATTCCCTCCTCTCAATCGATTGACCTATTCTGCAACTCCAATCAGTCTGTATGTCAGTGGAACAAAAACTGCAGTTTTTTTCACACATAAAGAGCACATATTCCTTATCTAGATTGCTGGTTGCGTTCTTGAACCAATTCAAAGATGGCCGTAAGGGCATAATCAGCTGAACGACACACATTGGCCCCAAAGATGGAATCTAATACTCCCACTATAACCTAGACTAGCATGACAACCGTGTCCGGCAGGATTTTAAGCATAGAATGCTCAAAGACGAACAAGAACAAGAAAGTTACCATTATGGCCTGTGAATATGTGCAAAGAGTCATCCGCTTCCTCTGAAATTTAAGACAGAGCCGATCAGCCGTTAAAAATCCGACAGTAAAAACTACCATAAACTCCCAATGTATACTGCACAAAGGTCGCTGAATTCGCCCACTCGTAATAACCCCTGAACCAAATGAATTCACAAAACCCAGATAAACGAAAACGAAGAAAACCATTGCGTTAGTCCTACCGGCCTCATCTGCCTCATCGTCGACGTCAGGAAGATCTGCCAACACAACGGAGGAGTCAGAGATACGAAGGACCCAGAAACTCTACCAGACCCATATACAAAACCGAACGAGGATGGAACCAAAGTAAAGAAATTAAAGACACCCTCAACGCCCTTTCATATGCAGAGACGCTCTAACTGAGCCGCGCGTGTATGGAAACCTTCTGAGGTACTTAAAAGCGAGAGAGATGATGATGATGAAGATGATGAAGAAGATGAACCTTCGTCGTCGACAGTGACTTCGTGGATGATGTCGGAGTCATCGAGGAAGAACTCGCCCTGGTCGTCGTCGTCGTCGGAATCGCGGTGGAGGGCTTGCGAGTTGCTCATCGTCCCGTTCTCCGGCGGTGCTATGGCGAACGGCGGCGCTGGAAGCTTTAGGGTAGACACTCCGACCGCAATTAACGTTAAATGTTTTCCCTTCCAAAAAGGTCCTTAAAAAGAAAATAAATTAATTAAAAGATCGTTAGTTTAATTTAATATATTTCATTAAACTACATCAATGATAATCGTATCTTTAGGCCATTTTAATTTAATATATTTCTTTGGTCAATTTAGTGATGTCATGAGTCACAAATTATATATGCCAGAACTATAAATTTTTAATTCATATTAATGAATAGATATGACCAATTTTATTGTGATTTCTTGTCGAATAGCATGTTTGTAACAAAATTGAGTTATTATCATATGGTCCTTCATAATATGTAAGCTTTTCTTACTTATAATAAGCAGTGTAAAATCATGAAAATATCATCTTACAATTTTATTATAGTAATGCAAAAAAAATTGACTTATTTTAAAAATAAATGATGATATATAGTGGTTTATAGTCCAAACCAAAAAATTATTATCTAGTATGTCGGTAATAGATGGGATGAATAGATAAGAGATGATAACATCACAAGTATCCAATATATATTCATTTCATAATCCATTATGGTAAACTTCCTTTTCTGTCTATCAAAAACTTCAACTTTTTAAATTTACATTTTTTTGGTTGAATTCAAATTTAGTTTTTAAAAATGAGCAAGCTCGAAGCCTATTTATATTTCGTCTAAAACCTAACTCGTTGGGATCGGTTCTCGATTTTTAAAATTGAAAACATATCTTGGTATATTTTGGAATTAATCCTAAAAGCGAGTATGGAACGATAAGGTTTTGAAGGTGTTTTTCGCTAGAAAGGAAGTTGCGGTGGATTCTAATGACCGGAGATGATGAATTTTAGAATCGATCAATGGTCAAGAAACTTCAAGAATTCACGGATTGAGAGAGATTTTCCATTTTTCCTTAGATGCGGTTGTTTTTGGCTTGTAGAGAGAAAAGTTAGAGAGAGAGAGAGAGAATAGAAACAAAATGCTGAGAGGGAGAGGCGGCCACAAATCTTGAATTCTCTACTTCCTAGCCGGTTTTTTGGTTTTTCCGTTCTTTGATTCAATTTGGTTCCAACTTGGCAACGAGACCTAAACGACTAAGAATTGGGAACTGGACCGATTTTTAGGGTCAATTCGGTCCAATTCTTGGTTTTACCCGGCATTTATACTTACCCTCAAAGGCTTTCGTTAAATAAATTGTCATGTCATGTGATTTACTAACGGAACGTATTTACTTACATAATAAAGATTTAGCCCAATTGTTGATGTAATCGCATACTAAGCAAAAAGAAATCACTTTCATTTGGGTGATGTGATATTAGAAGGGAGAAAAAAACATTAACTTAGACAATCTTAACTGTCTAATATACCTCTTTTGATGTGCTATTGTCACGGGCCGATCGATTCCTCGTTCCTCTTGCACCCGTGCGGCCTTAGGATTTCTCCCAAGCAGCCTTTCCACTCAAACTCACACAATTCTAGAAAGAGAAACTGTAGAGAGAAGATCTGGTTTTCTATTGCTTGTGTAGAATGAGATGCTTACAATGAGGAGGAGGAGCCCCTATTTATACAAGTACGGACTCGCCGTATCCGTAGATCCATCCTCGATCTAACGGTGGAGATTAGATCTCCCCAACTACCATCTACCCACATTAATTACATTGAAGTAGCCCTCAACTACTTCCTACCCGTATTGAATACATAGGAGTAGCCCCTCAACTACTACCTACTTACATTGATTGCTTTGTGTACAATGACCGTATCGCCCGCCCTAGGAATAATCTAGAATACTCAAGAAAACCCTAGAATACGGAGACCACGGTTGAGGGTCGCTTGTACCAAGGTTCGGTCACGGCATCGCTCAAAAACCCTCTTGGATCGTGCAAGTCCTTGAGCCGTGACATTCTCCCCCACCTAATCAGGCAACGCCCTCGTCGCGTCTTCGGCATGGAATGCTTCAATGTGTTTCTTGAATTGCCAAAGAGCGTCCGTGGGTTCCCAACTTGCTTCACTCTCCGGAAGACCCTTCCATCGAATCATGTATTCTCGCTTCGGTGCACAATACCGCTTCCGTATGACTCGGTCGGCCATGATGTGGTCGACCTCTCGATCATACGAGGCCTTAGCTCCCATGGGTGCCCGTTGCGACTCCCCTCGGTTCGGATCTTCCTCATCCATATAGAAAGGTTTAAGCATACTTACATGGAAAACCGGATGTACCTTTAGCTTAGGCGGTAACTCCAGCTTGTATGCAACCTTTTCGACCCGTTGAAGCACACGGAACGGCCCCTCGTAGCGTTGGATCAACCCTTTGTGTACGTCTTTGTATCGGAGGACTATGTGTAGTTTGACTAACACTTGGTCCCTGACTTGGAACTCCACGTGGCTACGCTTTTGGTCCGCCCATTTCTTCATGCGCTTCGATGCCTTGTGTAGGCACGCCCTTGTCAAGTCCGCTTGTTCTTGCCAATCTTTTGCGAACTTGAAAGCCGGAGGACTACTCCCATTGTAGCCCGACGCAACCGCACTTGGAGTTTGCGGTTGTTGTCCCGTCGCGATCTCGAACAGACTCCGGCCGGTCGACTCGCTCCATTGCAAGTTATAGAAGAATTGGGCCACGTCAATCAGCTTTGCCCAGTCCACTTGCATTGTGCTCACGTAGTGTCGAAGGTAGATCTCCAGAAGTGCATTGGTCCTTTCCGTTTGATCGTCAGTTTGTGGATGCAAACTTGTGGAGAAATTCAGCTCCGACCCTAGCAATTTGAAGAGCTCCGTCCAGAATCGCCCTGTGAATCGGGAGTCACGATCGCTCACGATCGTTTGTGGCACACCCCAGTACTTGACCACATGCTTCAGGAAAAGTCTGGCTGCCTCCTCGGCCGGGCAATCCTTTGTTGCCGGCACAAATGTTGCGTATTTGGAGAACCTGTCAACCACTACCATCAGCGTCCGACACCCTTCGGATTTTAGTAGGTTGACGATGAAGTCCATAGAGACACTCTCCCATGGACGGTTGGGGATGAGAAGAGGCTCCAGGAGCCCCGGCGACGTTCGTTGTTCGAGCTTGTCTTGTTGACATATAAGACAAGTCTTCACATACGCCTTGACGTCGTCCCGCATTTGAGGCCAAAAGAAACGCTCCTCGAGGAGTGCCAAGGTACAGTGGATTCCGGGGTGGCCCGCCCACTTTGAATCGTGGCACTCTTTCAAGACTTCCTTCCTCAGCTTCCCATGTAGTGGCACGTACAGTCGCCGTCCCTTGGTGTAGAGAAGTTCGTCTTCACACCAAAATTGGCGAGTCTTACCTTCTCGTGCGTATCGTAGGAGTCCTTCAGCCCTTTGATCATGCTTGAACCCCTCTTTGATACGGTCAACCCATGGGCAATTGGGTCGACTTATGATGTTGGCCAGCTCCGCCTTTCGACTCAGTGCGTCCGCCACGAAGTTGGACTTCCCGGGCTTGTACTCCAGCACGTAGTCGAATTCCGCCAAGAAATACTGCCATCGAGCTTGCTTCGGACTCAGCTTCTTTTGTGTCTGGAAGTAGCTCGTGGCCACATTGTCCGTCCTTACAACGAACTTGGCTCCCAAGATGTAGTGCCTCCATGTCCGAAGGCAATGGACCACCGCGGTCATCTCCTTCTCTTGGACGGTGTACCGTCGTTCGGCATCGTTCAGTTTTCGGGACTCGAATGCCACCGGATGACCATCCTGCATAAGAACACCACCTATAGCAAAGTCGGAAGTGTCAGTCTCTACCTCGTAGGGTCTTGCGTGATCGGGCAACACCAGCACCAGCTCCTTGGTCATAGTTTGCTTCAGTCGATCAAACGCCTCTTGGCATCCTTGGTCCACTCCCACGGCTTGTCCTTCTTCAGCATGTCCGTGAGTGGCACCGTGATACTCGAGTAACTTCGAATGAAACGCCAGTAGTAGTTGGTGAGGCCAAGGAATGACCTCAACTCCGTCACCTTGGTCGACGGCTTCCATTCGACTATCGCTCGGATTTTCGCTCCGTCCATCCGAACACGACCGCCCCCAACAATATGCCCCAAGAAAGGAACTTCCTTTTGGGCGAAGGCACATTTCTCCAGCTTCACGGACAACTCGTTCTCACGCAAGACTTAGAAGACTTGTCTTACGTGCTCAATATGTTCCTCCAACGTCCGGCTATATATCACAATATCGTCTAAATAAACTACTACGAACCGATCAAGGAACGGATGTAGTACCTTATTCATCATCGTGCAGAAAGTGGCCGGAGCGTTGGTGAGACCGAACGGCATGACGAGGAACTCGTACGATCCGTATCGCGTCACACAAGCGGTCTTCGACTCGTCCCCTTCGGCGATCCGAACTTGATAGTAACCCGATCGGAGATCCAACTTGGTGAACCATCGGGCTTCTCCAAGTTGATCGAATAGATCTGCAATGAGAGGGATCAGGTACTTGTTCTTCACGGTGAGTTTGTTCAATGCCCGGTAATCAATGCACATCCGGAGTGACCCATCGTGTTTCTTTTGGAAAAGGACCGGCGCACAGAACGGAGACTTGGACGGCCGAATATAACCTGCATCGAGCAGCTCTGAGTTGTCTCCTCAATTCTTCCAACTCCGGGGGTGCCATGCGATAGGGTGCCATGGCCGGTGGTCGAGCGTCAGGCACTAGCTCGATCCGATGATCCACCTCCCTTCTAGGTGGGAGCTTCTTAGGAAGCTCGGATGGCATCACGTCCGCAAACGTGTCGAGAACTCGGGTTACCTCGGTGGGAATCTCCTCCACCTTGCCCGCGTCTTCATCAACTTTCACTGTGGCCAGGAAGGTCATCTCCCCCTTCTTAACTCCCTTTGAGAGTTGCATGGCCGATAACATCTTCCGATCGCGCCCCGATGCGCGATGAATCGGAATCATGCATTGGCACCTCTTGTCCAGAATGCAAATGCAATCCGCGAATGGCATCACACCCGCATTGATCCTATCGAAAAATCCTAGACCTAGAACAAAGTCATAGTCGTCTAGGGGAGTTACCTCGATAGTTTCTTTACTTGACCATGGTCCGAGGTGAAGCTCCACGTCCCTAGCCAATTTGCTAGTCGGGACCTCTTTGGAGTTCACCGTCTTGAGCCAACCAGCTCCTTTCTTGACCGGAAGGTTGAGTTTCTTTGCGGCCTCTTGTGAAATAAAAAGATCGGATGCTCCGGTGTCCACGAGTGCACTCATCGTGGTGTCGCCGATCTTTAGATCCACGAACATCATCCCCTTAGACTCCTTAGCTTTCTTCGTCTTGAGGGAACTGAGGATACGTAGCGAACCCAACCGCGCTTCCTTCTTTGGCTCGTCTTCCTTACAAAGGGCCGCCAGCTTGGCCTTGTTCGGACAGTCACGTGCCATATGAGAACCGTCACAGAAAAAGCACTTATATGTGCGTACCTTTCTTTGTCCTCCATTGCTCGACTCCGCATGAAATCTCGAAGGGCCGGTCGGAGGTCTACCTCCATACGGACGATGGAATTTCCCTCAATCTCCCCCACCAAAGGCCCTGTCCCTTGGTCGAGGCTCCAGCTTTGGTGCCGAAGATGCTTTGTATTCCACAAGCGACTCGGCCACCATAATGGCCGCCGTGAGATCTCCCACGCTGCACCGCTTGAGCTCCTGCTTGGTCCATGGTTTGAAACCACCCATGAACTGATGATACGCCTCCGTGTCGCTCATCGAAGGGATTTGGAGTAGCAACTCCGAAAACCGCTTAATGTAGTCACGCACCGCTCCTTTTTGCTCGAGCCGTTTCAGCTCATTCCAAGCATCCTCCTCCGCGTACGAAGGGTAATACATCCGTCGAAATTCCTCGACGAATCCTTCCCATGTCGCGATGGGATCGCCACTCCTCCCATCCGACCGACGACGCCACCACAATAATGCATTATCAACTAAATACATAGATGCAGTGTTTACCCGAGTAAGGTCGTCGTTGATTCCCATAGCCTGGAAGTACCGTTCCATGTACCATAGGAAGTTGTCCAAATCCCTGGCCACTCGCGAGCCCCTGAACTTGTCCGGCTTGGATGCGTCCGTTCGTGGACTAGCATGCACCGTGACCACTCCGTTCACGCGTGCCGCTTCTGATTCCGCAAGCTTCCCTTTGAGTTCCTCAACCTCAGCACGCATAGCCACCATCATGGCCTCTAAGGTTTCCTCCCGTTGTTCCAGTTCTTGCCTCAGGGTCCCCAGCAACTCGCCTCGGAGCTCTCCCATGCTGGACTTGAGCTCTAGCACTTCGGCCTCAAGCTCTTCCTTGCCAGCTTCAACTCCTTCGACGGTTTGGGTCAGGTCGTCGACCGATCCTTGGATCTCGGAGGCGAATATCTCCACCTTTATCACCCGACGATCTAGATCCCCCATAGCATCCCTCGAACCGGAACCAGCACGGTTCTTTCTTACCTTGGGGCCTTTAGCGGCAGCTCTTCCACGCTCCTCTTGATCCGCTGCCAACGCGATCAACACCTCAGGATGGGATTCAGCCATTGCGCCTAGGAATGAACTTCGCTCTGATACCACTTGTCACGGGCCGATCGATTCTTCGTTCCTTTGCACCCGTGCGGCCTTAGGATTTCTCCCAAGCAGCCTTTCCACTCAAACTCACACAAAATCTAGAGAGAAACTGTAGAGAGAGAAGCTCTGGTTTTCTATTTCTTGTGTAGAATGAGATGCTTACAATGAGGGGGAGGAGCCCCTATTTATACAAGTACGGACTCACCGTATCCGTAGATCCATCCTCGATCTAACGGTGGAGATTAGATCTCCCCAACTACCATCTACCCACATTAATTACATTGAAGTAGCTCCCAACTACTTCCTACTCGTATTGAATACGTAGGAGTAGCCCCTCAACTACTACCTACTTACATTGATTGCTTTGTGTACAATGACCGTATCGCCCGCCCTAAGAATAATCTAGAATACTCAAGAAAACCCTAGAATACGGAGACCACGGTTGAGGGTCGCTTGTACCAAGGTTCGGTCACGGCATCGCTCAAGAACCCTCTTGGATCGTGCAAGTCCTTGGGCCGTGATACAAGCAAGTGAGCCCGTTGGGCCAAACCGACCCTTTACCCTTCCGAGCCCATTGTCTAAAATCGAGCCGATTCAAGCCCAATAAATTTCCGAGCCCATTCCTATTCATTTTCAAGCCCATTTCCTAGGCCCGTCCTCCATTTTCAGCCCAAGGACATATTGGGAAATGTGCAAGGTGGAAATGACCAAAATGCCCTTGGATATTTTGAAGAAAAGTCAAAAGGAAGAGAGAGAAGATGAGGTCATTGTTTGGCAAGTGGGGCAAGCCTTGATGGCTTGGATAAGGCTTATCCTTTAGCCTTCACTTCACTCTCTCTCTCCTCTTCATCTTCTCCAAAATCGCAGCACCTCTCTCTCATGGTTTTCCTTCCTTTCTTCTGTTTTTCAGTTTGACCTTTCACTGAAATTTGAGTTGTTCATTGCCTTCCCATTGGAATCTTGTCTCGTGCCACCCGCCGTTGTGTTTAGAAGAGAAATTCCGTTCAAATAGCGTCGGCCGATCGCTGGAAAGAGCTGCCGGTCAACCCGTATTCCGGCCGAAAGCCACCGCCGGCCTAACCGTTTTTTGACCGCCTACTGCTATTCTGTTTTGCTGTTTCGGCCATTTTCCTCCCTTTCCGACCCAATCACCGCCCATCCCAGCCACAAGTGGTTCCCCCTCGACCCCCAGGTGCCGCCGATCGCTGGCCCGCCGCTCGCCGGAGCTCCGGGCAGCCCGTTTTCCTCCGGTCAGCGACTTGCCTCCTGTGCAGTCAGTTTTTCAGAGTTGTAGAGGGATTTCGAGTTTGTTGCTGCTGTTCTCAGCCCGGGACCGCCTTGGATCACTGTGGTAGAGGTCCCCGGGTGTCGGGTTCGTCGCCGCCGCCGCGTCCGTGTCGTCGGCCCGCTTAACGGGTGAGTTTAGCTCCTAATCCCTATTTAGTGCCTAAACTTGCTTAGGGTTGGTTAGTTAGTGTTAATTTTGGTTTAAGGGGTTTAATTAAGTTGTATTAGCCCTAAGATAGGTGGTTAGATAGATGGTTAAGATTAGATTAGCTTAATTTTGCTTATTAGGCTTAATTGTGCTTAATTTTGTGATTAATTGTGTTTATGTGATTAATTAAGCATGATTTGCTTTGATTGAATTGATTAATTGTTTTAATTAATGTTTTGTTTAATTTCTGGATTAAATGTTTTAATTAATTGAATTTCGGAAAATCACTGTTCACGATTACTGTTCATGAGCACTGTTCACGATTACTGTTCACAATTACTGTTCACGGCACTGTTCATCCGGAAGCTAATTTTTATCTGAATTTAATGTGCTATTGATTGTTATGATTAATTGAAGTGCCAATTGTTAATTATACTCATGATTGATGATGAAAGGCGTGATCGAGTGTTGGTTGGAAATTGAATTTTGGAAAATTGTCGAGTGAGATCGCATGACATATTGCGTGGGTTATCTGAAATGGCATGTCGCATGAGCATGAGTGATATTTCATTCACGACAGAGCAAAGATATAAATGGATTGCTTGATGATGTGTTGCATGGTCACATTAAGAGGAGAGCCCGGCGTTGCCGGAAGACCGCCAATCCCTATGGGGTTGTGCCGTGGCCAGTGGGTCGCCTGACTTCGGTCGGATGCCTGACAGGGAGGGGTTCTATGTGGGACCGCGGTATGGGGGCGGGTCCCGGGCCTTTGTCAGTAGCGGGACTGCGGTAGTGGGCGAGTCTTGTGCTCCTTCGGGAATGCCGTCTTGGGAGTGAGCCCTTGACGTCGCCGTGCCTCGAGGTAAAGAGGACGAAGCTGGTTTAGCCAGAACCGCCAACCATAAGGTTGTGCCATGGCCCAGGAGGAGGGATCGTAATTATCGGAGCATGTGTGGGTGTGAGACATGAGAAAGTTGTGTAAGATGCTCTGATTATTCGCATGCTCTTAATGTCGTGATGATCGCATTAATTATGGTACGCACGCATGAGTTGACAGTCGTGCAGGGTGTGGCAATGGCCAGGTGAGATCGCTTGTGGCGCGACTCGCATGTGATTGATGAATTGTGTCATCTAATGGCCATGTGCCTTGATTGCATGTATTGTGCTGAGATTTAACGTGCAGGGTATGGCATACCGGGTAAGGTTGCATGCGAATCGAATATTGCTATGTTGGTTGCCCTGTTTGTTGTTGGTTGCTGTTTGTGGGTTGTTGGGTTGAGTGAGGGGTGGTTCTGGAGAGATACCCCGGGTTGAGTTGGCGTACTAACTGGGGCTTAGGGGGAAGAACTCGCTGAGATTTTATCTCAACCCGTCGTGGTAACCATTTTCAGGTTCCTAGAATGGCGTACCCGTAGTGGAGAATCCTGCCCCCGCTTCTCCAGTGACCGACCCGACGGAGCTTGAGTCCGATGGGTCCGAGTGATCGTGGTGTTGAACCCGAGGGTTCTTCTTGTTTCATTGGATTAGCCTAGTTTCTTTTTGGTTTGGCTTAGAGGATGGATCGGCCCTTTTTCTCGGGCTTGTATTTTGGAAAACGATCCTCCGTTGGTTAATCCAGTAAGATGTATAAATGAGTAGTTGCTGTTGTCATTGTTGTTCATCCCTCTATCCCTGTTTGATTGTTTGTTTGTCTGGGGAGGTTCGTCTTCCGCTTGCGCTTAACGAAAGATAAAATGAATGGTCGTTGACGGGTCCTGGGACGTCGCTTTCAATCGACCAAGGTAATGGGGTTGCCGCGAGCTCGAGAGTCGGGGCGTGACATATGCTCCCCATATCACTATATGAAGTAGAAGCAACGGGCCATGAGCACTTCATGAAGACCATTGGCATAACTGAGGGTGAACGGTATGGATCATAATGACCAAAGTTGGAGGGCGCCAATGGGAAACGAGGAAGGGATAAGCAATTACTTTTTTGCAATCCATCGTCAACCACCATGATTTTACCGTCAAACAAATCTATGCTAAGATCAGAATCGTAGTAAATCGATGTCACGTAATATCGGCCGGCACACATATATAGAACAATGCATTTATTTTCACAAGTCAGCTCATACTTAGCACAGCCACAACTTTTTGGGTTGTCTTCGAATCGAAAATGGAGTATATGTCATGGATCTCGCCGTTAGGTTCTTTTCACACCGTAATTCATCCCCAGTACTAGCAAAACATGCGATATGAGAAGCAAAGCACAGAACATGCTTATGGAGCTCGGAGACGTAATCTGTCTCTCTATTGTTTGATCTGATGCAATGAAAGTTTTTGCTAATAGGTAATGCGGTGGAGGCCCTGTAATATGAATGAAAAGAGTCGGGAGTCGTCGGTCATACAAATGTCCAAGTCAACCAATACGATAAATTCTAGGGAAAAAGTGGTTATCACGCGGAAATTGCAGTCGTTGTAGTCAAGGTGACGAAAAACGGTGTTGGAATTATATATGGATAGCTTTCGCATTGATTAGAAAGGAAACTTATCTGCAGTTTCCAGATCGACTTTTCTTAGTACCACAAAAAACAAGGAATGGTGAGGTACTCTAAAATGAATCAAAAGCCTTTTGAGTGAGGCATTAGCACTCTATTTCATTTTCCAAGCTAACATTCCATAAGTGTTTCTTCGTTAAATTGTGAAAACAAAAAGGCAAAAAGATGTCGTATTTCATTATATGAGCTTTTTTCATTTTTGACAAAATAATAAAAATTGATAACTGAGATAGACTATTAACGATAATATCAACTTGTGTCATGTCTCTTTTGGCAAAAGTAAAAGGAAAAGGAGTAAGTGCTTCTTGGATGGTGCAACGCATCATGACAGAAAGAAATCACTACAATAATTTCCAAAGATGGACCTACGCTGACTAGAACCTCACTAACTTCGTCGTCATGCAAAGACTATAGATGCAATAATCGAGTTCACAAAAATAAGGTGATGTTTCCTTATTCACTGTCAACTTCAATGTCACAATCAATCTCTCGCAATTGTGCCGGATCTATCAAGAATATCGTCATCTCTTTCCTATAATAGAACCACTAAATGAACGAACTAACCGATCTCAACAATAATGTCGTTCTATCATATTAAAAAAAAAAATGTTGTTGCCTGCTCCATAATTATCCTCCATCTTTGAATGTGTGGATGTCGCTAGATTTTGCATCTCTAATCAGCATTTCTACTAGATAGTTGTCCCTTTTGGAGAGAATAGATTTAGAGGTATTGCCAAATTCAAGCAAACAGCCTTCAATTGAGTTCTCCCAAATTCATGCTTCGCATGACATTGGACATGCAATTTGCATTCAACCAATCCTATGCGAGTTCTAAATAAAGAGTCACCATTAGCCTATTAAGGTCGGTTAAAATTCAAATGAGATATGGGAGAATATCTCACTTTTCACGCAACTTGAGAACGGGAAGTTGATTACACTAGTTCTAAGCCCTTTCGATACTTAAACTTGATTATGTGCTAACCAAAGTATCCGAACAGCCTATTGGAGACTTTTAGAGATCGTCCGAACCATTCTAAAATCGACATAGACACTCAAGGTATTAAGGTGCACAACCAAATGTAATCGCAGTAAAAACATACAAACATTCTAATATTATCTCAAAAAAAGAAAAGAAAATAGCACCCAAAAATCCCTACTTATTGTGAAGCCTTAAAGGCATTTTCAATTTTGAGTTTCAACTTTTTAAGGATCTTTCACTTTTTAAGAGAAAATTACTCGAGAAGCTAATTTTTTAACCTTTTTCCAAGGATATGAAATTTTCTAAATTTTTACAAATTTTCTGATTTGTTAATATTTTCGATTTTTTAAAATTTTATTTATTTATTTTAAATCTTGGAAAATGGACTCCGGACTGAGTCAGGGAACCCGGTCTGAACGTGAGCCTGGCCCGGACCCTAATGGTTCGGGCGGGGCTTGGGATTCGGACCGGCCTTTGGACCCAGTCCGAATATAACCGATTTCTATTTTTTACTAAGCCCACAATTCCTGACCTTTGAGCCCATGACAACACCCATATATAATCTCAACCAGCCCATTCTCTATTAAGCCCATGGATTTTTGTCATCCCTTTTTTCATTAGTCTTTTTATGTTTCTTTTGTTTTGTTTTCTATTTTCTATTTTCTATTTTTTTATCTTCTTTTTTTTTTGTTATTTCCTCTTCTCTGCAGGTGGTCTTCTTTGACCACTCCTTCTACGCGACTTCTTCCTCACCAAAGCCCTCTCCCCCACAACGTCTCTTCACCGAAGCAATGACCTCCATTGAAGCAACCCCATTTTCAGCCGAACTTCAAGATACTACTGAACCATCCTCATCCGATCATCCAAACACCATCATCAACCACTAACCGGGCTATCACCAGACCATCTCCGGCGACCATCTCACGTCACCGAAATAAACTCATCCATGGTCGGACGGCCGTCGATTTCCGGCCACCAAACAACCTCATCAACTGATGTTTCTCAAGTAATACAGTAAAACATTCATGCGAACAGCACCGAGAGAGAAATAGGAAGGTAGCATGATGGGACCTTGTCCCGAAGCCATCGCTGGAAAAGGAATGATACTTTCAGCTCAAGAGTTTGTCTCGACGAACATCAAGAAATATGCCATAACATCCAACATAAACACGGCGTAAGCCCTCGTCTCAGCCTTAGAAAACATGAACACGAAGCTATACCGAGCTAGGCCTTTGCTAGATTACTGGTTTCATGTAGTCGGAGACTGGATTTCTTAGGGACAAATCGCCAAACACATGGCGTGCATCTTTGTATATGAGTTTTCGAAGCGAGTTTAACTCTCTATTCAATACATGGTGGCCGGCAGGTGAGATGTTCTGGCAGTGCCTCTTCAAGTCGGCCTTATCAAACAATGGTGGCCGGCGGGTGAAAGATGGCGATCTCCGGCCAAAAGGAAGCAACGAACCTTGCAGGGTTCTCCAGACTAACCCTCTCTCCTCTTTTTCTCTCGCTCTCTGGTATCTCACTCGAGCGAGCGTCTTCCCTCTTTCCATCCGCAAGCAGCCCCCTCAGCCAGCGTTCCCTCTCTTCTCTGATTTCTTTTTCTCTCTCTCTCTTTTTTCTCCCCCTCTTCCTCTCTCTCCTTCTCTCTCTTTTAAGGGCAGCCAGCAGGCGTGCATGGCTTCTTCCACCGCCAGCTCGCCGTGTCACCCGAGGATCACGCTGCGACGTCCAGTGTCGCTCGAGTCACGCGAGAGAGACAAGAAGAAAGAAAGAAAGAAAGAAAGAAAGAAAGAAGAGGGCCGGGCTGAAGAGAAAACGAAGAGAGAAGGATGGGCCGAGCCCAGGGGGAAAAGAAAAAGGAAAACGAATTCTGGGCTCGGCCTAAGTAAAAAAGAAGAGAAGGGGCCAGGGCAGCCCGTTCTCGGTTTGTTTTGTTTTTTTTAATATATATATATATATATATATATATATATATTTTTAAAAGAATAGTTAACTTTTTTTCTTTTTCTTTTCTTTTTTGATATTTTGTATAAATTCTATTACTATTGATGCAAATGCTCCTAATATCTATATGCTATGCAATTTTAATGATTTATATATATTTTTTATTTTTTGAAATTTTTAAGAGGTTAAAATAAATCTTGATTTTTCTATACAATTAAACCCTAAATAGATGGCAAAAATTTAGGTCTCAACAATGGAATTGGAGATGTCACGTAAGCGCAAATGAGACCGTCAATCAATTTACCATTGTGAACATAACATTGGAAAGTTTCAAAAATGTTTTCATAAAAATTCTTTTTAAGCAAAACAAACGCGCCCTCGTATAGAGATGAAACTCGATGTTTAGTATAAACTTCACATTTTATGATTCGTGTCCAGTCACGTAGCATTGATACAGCAGATAGTTTGGAGCCATCGCTGGTCTTTCCATGTGCTGAACATGATATCATAAACATACCACTGAGAAGGTTAGTTTGTAACTTTTATTTATCGTTTTGCCGAGCATGTCATTTCATCGTCTTTCGATAAATTGTCAAGTGGCTTTTGTAGAGAAAAGTTTTCATCTCAGCTCACTGGCAAACTGAAAATTGTAATGAGTAAACGGTCAGCATGAGCAACGACAGTAAAAAGCACTTGCGTAGTCCTTCGCTTGTCAGTATGCTAAATGTGGAAAATGTCGAATCAGCATCAATTTAACACCGGCTTTACTAGAATAGCTACAGAACCGTGTAAGAGAAAACAAGGAAAAAGTAGAGAATCCCGAAGCTCTAGACATGGCATGATCATGAAAAATCCACCGAGAGCTGGTTTTTGTCAACGGAGCAGATGTGAAAATGTTGCAGAATTAAAAGATAAGCCAAGATTCTTCGTGTCTGGCACTGTAAGCTTGCTCGATATGGAGCAAGACCAAGGGATCTTGCGTAGGGTTTGTACCTGTATTCACAACATTGTGATGGAGAATGTTCAAGATGGCCGTGAGCCATCTGTGCCACATGATCACAGCTTAAGTGCATCGCAGTGTCAATAGTCAGTTCCTCCACAAGCGAAATTGATGCACTATTTACGCTCAAATTGTCCTTTACTCACCTTTCACTTGGGGACGTTTTCCCATGATTCTCTTCCAGCTCCTCAAGCCTCTTATCGAGGGCTCTCCTAAGTGACGATATCTGTTTATGATTGTTTGCTTCTGGAAGTCGGTTTATGGAGACCTTGAAGTTCAGCCTATGAATTTCGCCGTCCAATAGACGGGTCCGGTTGTCCTACTTAGAACTCTTCATAATGTGAGGTTTCCATTGTTCTCACCTTCCTTTCATGGTGCAGCGGAGCTGCAAATGTCAAAGGAACTGGAAGAGAGGCTCCACAGCCTCCTGTCGCAACAAATGGTCTTTCTCATCAGGATGATTCTCCAGAGAGCTTGACTAACTACAAGACTAAGTAGGAAACTCGATTCTTGAGATGTTTCCATGTCAAATCGTTTACTTTTTCTCCACTGTGTTGAACATAGTACCTACTCCGGTGATTAGCTTAACTATTCATCTCAATCTGAAAGCTGCTTACCTATTTGATAGGATTCTTAATATAAATCACCTGCTTGTGCACACTTTTTTACTTGGCGAATTCTGTCACCAGCATTAGTTCAAATACATGCATCGTTCAAGAGTGCAAGTGCCTTTGTCAGCTTATGGCATGAGGCATGGCATAACTTCATTTGCCTCATCAACTGTTGTTTCGGAGGACATAAATATTCTTTCGATAGGAATTGTATGCTTAGATGATCACAATTGCCACAATTGGTAGAACACACTGCCGATGACGACATGACAGTCCCGGAGTGCATTCTAGTCGAACAACTTAGTTTCAACTTCAAGTTTTGATGCCAGCTAGGGGTGAGCATCGGTCCAGGGTCGACCCTGGACCGACCCTGGACCGGCCCAACCCTGCTGGTCCTGGTCCGGTTCCCAGGGGGACTGGGTCGGTCCTTGGTCCTAAAATCCCCAGACCGGTACTGTGCGGGTTGGTCCTCGGTCCTAGGAGTTTCGGGTTAGTCCAACCCGGACCAACCCTGTCCTTATATATTATATTATATATAATATATTTTTATTTATGCTAAAGAGTAAACCTTAATTCAAATGGCATCCTCCTTCAATACTCTTGTTCTCTTCTTTCTACTTTATCCTCTTAGTATTCAATTTGCCAAGTAAAATCGAAAAAAACAACTTCACTCATGAGCAATCTTGTCCCGCTTGCCACTTGACACTCACCTCGCTCAAGGTCATTCACCACTCGACACTCACCCCGCTTGCCATGCTCACCCCACTTATTGCTTGACGCTTGCGCCGCTTACCTCTATTCGCTAACCTTGCTCGTTCTGAGTAAATTATAAGGAAATAAAGTTCTAATTAGAAATTCTTTTTGTTCGTAAGCAACGCTCATCTTGCGACTCTATAAGAAATCTTAATTTTTTTTATGGTTTCTTACTTTTAGCAAGTGTGAAATTTTTATTATTACCTTATTTTAAATTTGTTGAATATGTATTAGTACTTATAGTTTAGTTAAAATCACAATATCGATAAATATGTAATTTGAAACGATTGGTTTAATTTTTTAGAAATACAAAAAAAAATGAAAAAAATTAATGATTGGTCCTGGGTTAATCTTGGAACCAGACCGAACCCATTGGGTCGGTCCGGTCCTCGGTCTTAGGCTCAATAGGGTCGGTCCTCGGTCCTAAAAATTGAGGACCAACACTGTACGGGTTGGTCCTAGGGTTAGGGGGTGGACTGACCCAACCCGGACCATGCTCACCCCTAATGCCAGCTGTGCCCACGCTTGTTGTTTAAAAATGATGATGAGCAGAGCTGAATCTGACAAGCTACAGCCATTCCTGTCGGCTTTGTCCGATCAGCAGAGGTGGCAGGGTCCGCTTCACATCTTGTAGCCAGCGGTAATCTTGCTCGTCCTTCACTAGAAGCACAAGGAATGAGAATAAATGCTGCATTAGACGCTGCACATATGCCGATTTCGCTAGTTCCAAACCTCATCGTAGGTGGCACCAAGCTGAAAACTTCAAGGGACCTTTCCGACAATCGAATTTTAATGGCTCCAAGCTAGAGCTACTTGGATTCATACCCTGTCCTTTACTTTCTGTGAAGGCGTTCATGATATTTAACGCTGTTTAGCTCGATATTCTGTGTCCTATACTTTCTCTGAAGGTGTTCATTATATTTAATGCTATTTAGCTCGATATTCTGCATCATCGGTTTTACTTAGTTTGGACTTTCTACAGGCAAACCCCTTCTTGTAAAGGTTTGGCTTGGCATATTACTTGTCAGCATACCTGCATGGACATGGCTCTCTGTCTGCAATCCCTGCGTGAAGTGGATATCAGGTGTTCCTTATCAACATCACCGTCTGGAGGAATGTTTGCTTAGTAGGAAAACTCATGTGGAGGGGACAACAGTGAGGAATATAATACTTGTTCTAAATAATGTAAGGCACCATCTCATGTCTTACCATCGAGTGAACGCACTAATTCTTGCTGCATTTAGGGATCGAGCTTTTGTAATACATCACATGCTCTAACATGACATCACGTGTTCAATTTCCATTCATTGTAAAGGCAAAACTGTCGGCTTACTGTGTCTTTCCTCTTTGACGTGTATCGGTCGTTCACCGGTTAGGCTAGGACCCATCCCACGACATGGGGTTGAAGTCATAGATTGCTTGAGCAGGTAGCTGTTGTAGAGGTGGGTGATCAAGTGAGGGTCGAAGGGTGGGAATGAGAGGTTTTGATAGAAATGATAGATATTCACTGCTCAAGATGCAAACATTAACACGAAGAAAATATTACCTGCTAGAAGGATTCACACGAAAAAAAAATGAATGAGTTCCATATGACATTGATTGTCATTTATAAAATATGGACATGACAAATCTACCAAAAAAAAAAAACTAGTGCTATATGAAAAACATGTAAAAGCTTCACAGATTACATTGTGAATGATGAAACATGGCGATAGTACTAGCTTACTTTGCATCTCATTTCCACAATAGGGGAACAATCACACAATACATAATTTCGGGAACTCATTGTCATGGTCAAATTGGTAATTGCTAGGAATTATCGAAGCACTTGATGAATATGAGGCTGTTTCAAGTTCTATCTCAGTGTCAATATCAACAATTGGTGCCTCTATTGGATACAAAAGTGGTTTAGGAGGCAATTGCAATTTAGCCATGTCTCCTTCAAGCATATCCAAGACTTTCCTCATCGACGGCCGATCATTAGGGCTCAATTGTATACACTATAGCGCAACAATTATCATTTTCCTCGTCGTTTCTCTTTCCTCTTCTATGACATCTATCCTTGCAAACTCTTTTTCTTTGCTGAGCTGATCATAAACCCATAAAGGAAAGTAAATTTGACTTGAATGCTCTGCATGTGCATTCATATTTCTCCTTCTACCGGCCATTTCCATCAACATCATCCCAAAACTATAAACATCAGCATTATAAAAAATACCACCAATGTCTTTATAGAATAGCTCAGGCACCATACAACCCAAGGTTCCTCTTACTGTAGTTAGTGATACCATGCTTTAACTAGTGGGATAAAGTCTTGCAAGTCCAAAGTCAGAAACTTTCGGAATGAAACTTCAGTCTAGGAGAATGTTATGAGGCTTGATGTCAAAGTGTAGAATTTGCATATCACATCCCCGATGTAAATACTCTATCTCTCTAGCTATGCCAAGAGAGATCTCATGCATTTTTTTTATAATCGAGAGGATCATCACCATTATTTGAAATGTGTTTATCAAAAGAGCCATTTGGCATGAAATCATAGACAAGAGTTTATTTGGAGTAATCGAAACAAAAACCAACAAGTTGCAGAACATTGATGTGGTGGATCCTTCCAATTGTGGCCACTTCGCTTATAAAATCTTGGCCATTAGATTTTGGTTTGTTCAAAATCTTAATTGCAACCGATTTCTATTTTTTACTAAGCCCACAATTCCTGACCTTTGAGCCCATGAAAACACCCATATATAATCTGAACCAGCCCATTCTCTATCAAGCCCATGGATTTTTGTGATCCCTCTTTTCATCCCTCTTTTTACGTTTCTTTTCTTTTGTTTTCTATTTTCTATTTTTTTTATCTTTTCCTTTTTATTATTTCCTCTTCTCTGCATGTGGTCATCTAAACACCATCATCAATCATTAACCAGGCTATTGCCGGACCTTCAACGGTGACTATCTCACTTCACCAAAATAAACTCATCTATGGTCGGTCATCATTTGGCCACCAAACAACCTCATCAACTGAGGTTTCTCAATTAATACAGTAAAGCATTTATGCAAATAGCACTAAGGGGGAAATAGGAAGTTAACATGATGGGACCTTGTCCCGAAGCCATCGCCGAAAAGGAATGATACTTTCGGCTCAAGAGTTTGTCAACGAACATTGAGAAATATGCCATAACATCCAACATAAACATAGCGTAAGTACTCGGTTCAGCCATGGACAACATGAACACGAAGCTATACCAAGCTGGACCTTTGCTAGATTACTGGTTTCATATAGTTAGATTTTGGATTTCTGAGGGACAAATCATCAAACACATGGTGTGCATCTTTGTATGTGAGTTTCTGAAGCTAGTTTAACTCTCTATTCAAACTTAAACATGGCACACCATCCTCTGAATCAATGCAACTTGTCACAAAACCATCTAAACTTCGAGTAGCTTCTTCAAGAGTTCATCATCTAAACTCCACATTCCAAACTCGGCACAAAAACATAAACAGAGGATTACATACCTGTTCGCTTGGTGAAATGGAGTTCTGAAAATCAGCACTGATGGAGCTCGAAAACTCTATGGGAAATTACTGGCCTCCTCTCTTTCGAACAGTGAGATGTTCTAGCAATGCCTCTTCAAGTCGGCCTTATCAAACAATGGTGGATGGCGGTTGAACGACAGCGATCTCCGGCCAAAAGAGGCAACGAACCTTGCAGGGATCTCCAGACTAACGTCTCTCCTCTTTTTCTCTTGCTCTCTGGTATCTCACTCGAGCGAGCGTCTTCTCTCTTTCCATTTGCAAGCAGCCCCCTCAGCCAGTGCTCTATCTCTTCTCTGATCTCTAGCCAAACGCTCCTAATATTTATATTTTATGCAATTTTAATGATTTATATACATATGTATTGAAATTTTTTAAGAGGTTAAAATTAATCTCTAATTTTCAATGCAATTAAACCGTAAATGGATTATCAAAATTTAGGTGTTAACAATGGAATTGAAGGTGTCACATAAGCTCAAATGAAATTGTCAGTCAATTTACCATTTGCTCATTGGAAGAATGCTTTTGTATATATTACCTGTCTTTAAATCATTTTGTAGAAAAACCCACTTAACTTATTTTCTTTTCTAATTGACATTTCGATTCAATTTAGTGAGTACAAATCTAAGTAGGAGTTTGATTGAAAACTGACTAGGCTAAGCCGTATGCTCAACAGTATTTGGCTATTTTCACTAATTGTTAATATATTCTCCACATTCAAATAAATCATCTATTTTGATCAACACTGTTGGGCTATTTTCACTCTATAGTGTCGTGGTTATCTTAGTCAATTGCCCAATAATTTATTGTCTTAGTCAACACCCTATAATAAATTGAGTCTCAATCTAATGATAAATAATTCCAGCATGGTCCTCTGACCATACGAATCGAAGGGTGTGCAACATCATGTATTTAATTTCTGTTCATCGTGAAGGCAAATCAGTTAGCCTATTATGTTTGTCCTCTTTGACAATGAATGCTATACAACATTCATTGTCATTTATAAAATGGCCATGAGGAGTCTACTGGGAAATACTAGTGATATATGGAAAAACATGTAAAAGGTTCATTGGTTACATTGTGAATGATGATGATACATGTCAATAGTACCATTTATATTTTGCATCTCATTTCTACAATAGGGGAGCAATCACACAATACATGATTTCATATACTCATTGCCATGGTAAAATTGGTAATAGCTAGAAATTATGTGAGCACTTGACAAAGAGACTGTTTCAAGATCTATATCGGCATCAACAGCATCAACCGACATCCCAATGGGATACAAAAGTGGTTTTGATGGTAGTTGCAGGTTATCCATATCTCCTTCAAGCATATCTAGGACTTTGTTTATCAATGGCCAATCATTAGGGCTCAATTATATACACCATAGTGTAACGATTATCATCTTCCTCATTGTTTCTCTTTCCTCTTCAATGACATATAATTTCAACCTCCTTTTCTTTGTTGAGTTGATCATAAACCTACAAAGGAATGTAAATTCGACTTAAACACTCTCCTTGTGCATTTAGATTTCTCCTTCTATTGGCCATTTCCATCAACAACATCCCAAAAACTTAAACATCAGTTTTATAAGAAATACCACCAATGTCTTTATAGAATAGCTCGGGGGCAATATAACCCCTAGTTCCTCTTGCTATAGTCAACGATATTATGTTGTGACCTATAGGGCAGGGTTGCCAAGTTGCCATAGCCAGCTGTGGCCCTTAGCTCTTTTAGGCGAGGGCTGGCAACTCTCGCTAGCCATTCCTTGCCAGCCATTGTCCAAAGCTCAACAATCTCAACCAACCCTCGCCCCATTGTCATCAGCCCTTTCCTATGATAGTGTGGTGGCGACAGCGAGGGCCATGGAGGCGCTTGCAAACCGTTGCTGCTCTTTTTTTTTTTTTTAGTTCTTTTAATTTATTTTAATAAAATATTTATATTAAAATTTAATTTTTGGGGTAAAAAGATGTCGTTTTGTACCTTCATTGTTAAGTCAGCTTTATTATTAGCCACATAAACCATTTATATTATTAAAAATAAACCAGTAGAAAGTCCAAAACAACTAAGAGCAATGATCCAGAATGTTGAGTCGAACAATGTTAAATGTTGTGAAAACGAGGTGCAAACACCTCGAGTGCCAAAATTTGATACATGTGGACACATAGGTGTCAAAATCTTCTAAAATGTACACTAAAGTGCCAAAATTAGAGAAGAAAGTAACACTTAAGTGCCAACAAAGAACCACGTTAGATTTTCGGTTGTCACAAGATCAATTTTATTAGTAAAATTATGCTATGTTAGCTTTTCGGCTACTTTCGCCGGAGTTGGCACTTAATTTTCAAAAAATAGGTAGCACTTAAGTATTCCTCTTAAAATTTTTGGCACTCAAGTGTCCATCCGTGCTAAGTTTTAGCATTTGTGGTGTACTTTAGCCATCAAAACTACCTCTTTTTAATTGATCCTCACTAATGTGATATATATGTATGTATGTATAAAACAATTTATTTATTACGATTTTTCTTGTAATCTTTATTTAGAAAATCATGGGATTTGAAGCACAGATAACAGCACAAGTAACAAAAAACAGTTAAGATATTGCATTAACATCGTTGATGGTAAGAATCCTTAGTACTTGCAACCTCGCAGCCCGTGACTTGAGACCTCACTAACATATGACACCAAAAAATAGAAATAAAAAGCTTTCTTTTATGATACAGAAAGATAAATATGTTGGAGATATGCCTTGATATTGAAGATACAATCTAGGGTTGGGGTTGTTTGATTGAACCAATTTGTGATTACAATCGATATTGTATCTTTCATTATTTCCTTTCATTGTTCATAAATTTTACTATAAATACATATAAAGGATGTAATGAAATCATCAAGTGATAATACATAAATTCTCTTCTACGATTTATTTCTTCCACTTTGTGTCAAAATAATCTTTTAGAAGCATTAATATTTGATTACTTAAGCTATTTGCTCAACGCTATGCTAGGAGGTCTTATGATGCATCCAATCACTTTTTAACCGTACATGTTCATTTTCTTTAGTAGTAATATAACAACTCGTTAAATTGTTGTTTTTTCCCCCTTTTTGCTGAGAATTTCTGTTCTAGAAACCACGAACACGAGCACAATCTTCCTTTTGGTGGAATAATTGGTTTATTCAGCAAGCATCTTCACACATGTTGATGCCTCAATCACTTTTTATGGGAAAAGGTAAAAAAAGGTTTTAAAGCTATGGCATTTATATCAATTTAGTCATTAGCTTTTCAATTGGGTCAATTTAATCATAAACCTTTTCAATTGGCACAAATTTAATTTATTCAGCCAATCCAAACTGAAAATGGCTGACATGGATGCTAGCAATTTTATATAGCACGTTCAATACTAACATGTACATCTTTCTTACAATTTTAAATATATTTTGAATGTTTCTTTTTTATTTCCCCTTCTCTTTTTGCCGGTGGCCAGGGCCACAGGCCATGGTTGGGGACAGTGAATGCCGGCGAGGCCCTCTGGCGAGGATTCTTGCATCCTCGAAAATTCTTTGCTCAAAAACCATCCCGCAGGAAAAAAAAAAAAAACAACTGAAGAAGAAGAAGGATAAACGAAGAGAAATAGAGAGAGGTGAGAGAGTCGAGGGTCACAGAAACATGGACGGAGTTTCATGCGATGAGCTTCTCCAAGAAAATCTCATTCGTCCGTCGCCGTCACCCCAATCACTGTCGTCTTCTTGGGTGCCTCTGGTCTCGAGGCAGTCACTCCACCTCTTCCGTGAGTCCAGGACTGCCCTCTCTCTCCGCCTCGTCCCAAACACTGCCCTCGTCCCCACCCTCTCCTCCCTTTTCTCCAACTATCCCCCAATCTCCTCCCTCTCTCTCCTCCTCTCCTCCGGGACAACCCCCGTCCTCTTGCTCTGCTCTCACAGCGCAAGGCTTGCCTGTCCTAGCCTGACCCGATCTGGCGAGCGGGCCTCACCGCCGCTCGTCCTCGCCCAGGCACGACCCAGTGAGGCCGATCCTCACCTTAGTTGGTAACTTTGATTAATTGTTTGGCCGAGCCTGTCGTCCCATTATCTTTTGATATATTCTCAAGTGGTCTTTGTAGAGAAATGTTTTCCTCATGGTTCGATGACAAACTGAAAATTTTAATTGATATGAGTAAAACCGTCAAGATGAGCAATTACAGTTACTACGCTAACCGTGGAAAATATCGAATCAACATCAATATAACAGTCTTTAGACGAACAGCTACAGTAACTGCGTAAGAGAACACAAGGAGGAGAATCCCAAAGCTCCAGACATGGTATGACCGGGAAAATCCAGTGAGAGCCGGTTTTTGTCCTAGAGCAGATATGAAAATGATGAAGAATTAAAGAATAAGCAGAGATTCTTCGTATCTAGCACTGTAAGCTTGCTCAATATGGAGCAATTGCATAGGGCTTGGACCCGTATTTACAACATTGTGTGGAGGAAGTTCAAGATGGCCGGGAGCAATCTGTGCCGTATGACCTCCACGTAAGTGCATCGTCGTGTCAGTAACCAGTTCCTCCGTAAGCGGAATTGATGCATAATGTACGCCCAAATTGTCCTCCAAGACAGGTACAACTATTATTTCGCCTACTTTTTCTCCATCTCATCGAACATAGTATTGACTCTGGTTATTAGATTAACTATTCATATCAATCTGAAAGCTGCTTACCTACTCGATAGGATTCTTAATATAAATTACCAGCTTGTGCACACCATTTTACTTGGTGAATTATGTTACCTACACTAGTTAAAGTACATGCATCCTTGGAGAGCACAAATGCCTTTGTTGGCTTATGGCATGACGCGTGGCATGACTTTTATTTTTTGGGCCTCGTCAAGTGTTGTTTCAGAGGACATAAATATTTTTTTCTATTGGAATTGTATGTCTAGATGATCATAATTGCTACTGTTGATAGAACACATTGCCGAGAACAACACGATCGTCACGGTGTGTATTCTCGTCGAACAACTTAGTTTCAACTTCAAGTTGGGATGGTAACTGTGCTCGCGCTTGTGGTTTAAAAATGACGGTGAGCAGAGCTGAATCCGACAAGCTACCTGCCATTCCTGTCGGCTTTGTGGGATCAGAAGAGGTGGCAGGGTCCGCTCCACATCTTTTAACCGGCGGTAATCTTGCTCGTCCTTGACTGGAAGCACAAGTAATGAGAATGAATGCCCCATTAGACGCTGCACACATTCCAATTTCGCTAGTTCCGAACCTCATTGTCGGTGGCTACTGGACTGCCAACTTCAGAGGACCTTTCCAATCATCAACTTCTAATGGCTCGATGATTGAGCCACTTGGATTCAAACCCTGCCTTTACTTTCTCTGAAGGTTTTCACGACATGTAACACTGTTCAGCTTGACATTCTGGGTCATCGCGCTTACTTGGTTTGGACTTCCTACTGGTGAATTTGGGTAGGCATAATACTTGTCGGCATACTTCCTACTAATGTTGACATGGATAATTTTTATAATTTTTTTAAAAAAATATTTTAAATTATTTTCCCTTTTCTTTTTTTTTCTTTATTGTGGCTGGTGAGGCAACCCTTGCCCAAGTGAGACTTGCTTGTCCTGTGGTTATTGAGGGTGGCCTCGCTCAAATAGGGCAGGTGTGACCTTCACCTAGCTCTAGCCACCACTTGTGGTCGATCTTCGACCATTGTTGAAAAGGAAAGGAAAAAAAAGGAAAAAATTCAATTTTTTTTACAAATTGACCACATTAGTGTCAATATGTCTCATAAGACGGCCAACGCTAACTGGATCGCAATGTTAGCATTTTTCAATAAAAATTAGCTAGAATGTCTACAATGGAAAATCATTAAAAGATTTAAGACTGAAATGACATAATGAAAAGGCTTAGGAATAAATTGGCACAAGCACAATAGATTATGGCTTTCTAGGTTAATTTTCCCTTTTAAAGTCCACATGACCAAAAGTTTACTATCAAGCCCTCTTAAGTGAACACTTAAAAAGAATTAATCTCTTAGAGTATGTTTAGTAACATTTCTATATTGAGAATAATTTATATTCAGAAATAATTTTTTTCATTTATGTTTCTGGCAACAAAGAAGTGGATTTTTTTAAACTTTTTATTTTTGTTCCAAATCTATTCTCTGGCCAATTTTCTATTTCGAGGAATAGAAAAATTAGCCAACCTTACCTCATTGATTTCTGTTTTTTCGGGGAACAAAAAATAAAATAGAAAAATAGAATGGTCACTAAACGTACTCTAATAGAATGGTTACTAAACCTTACCAATCAAGCCCTTAATTACCGGAATTGTGTTGAAACAAAAGTATTGTGTAGATAACATGAATAAATAGCATCTCCCTCTCTTCCTTCCCGATTCTAATAACAATTTGAATAGGACGAAGTCCCAAACTAATTCAAAAAATTCAATCTCCAAAAGAGATGAAGCTCAATATCTAGCATATAACTTCACATTTTATGATTTGTGTCAAGTCACATAGCATTGCTACAGCAGATAGATTAGTTTAGAGACATGGCCGGTCTTTCTATAAACATGATATCATAAACAAACCACTGAGAAGGTTAGTCTGTAACCCTTTTTTTATTGTTTTGCCGAGCATGTCGTTCCATAATCTTTCGATAATTTCTCATGTGGCCTTTGTAGAGAAATGCTTTCCTCGCTGCGCTCTGACAAACTGGAAATTTTAATGGATACGAGTAAACGGTCAGCATGAGCAATGACGGTAAAAGGCATCTGGTCCTTCGCCTGTTACTACGCTAACTATGGAAATTGTCGAATCACCTCTTTCTAAGCTTACACAGCAGATGTGACAGCGTTGCAGAATTATAGAATAAGTTGAGATTCTTCGTATCTAGCACTGTAAGCTTGCTCAATGGAGCAAAACAAAGGGATCTCACATAGAGTTTGTACCTGTATTTACAACAACGTGATGGAGGAAGTTCAAGATGGGCAGGAGTAATCTGTGCCACACGGCCTCAACTTAAGTGCATCGCCGTGTCAATAATTGGTTTTTCCGCAAGCGGAATTGATACGGAATTTCCTACCAAATTGTCCTTTACTCACCTTTCACTTGAGGACGTTTTTCATTGAGTCTCTTCCAGCTCCTGCAGCCTCTTATCGAGGGCTCTTCTATGTATGGCCATCTGTTTATGGTTGTTTGCTTCTGGAAGTCAGTTTATGGAGACCTTGAAGTTCAGCAGATGAATTTTGCTGTCCATTAGACAGGTTGGTTGTCGTGCTTAGAACACTTTGTTATGCAGCAACAGATGTCAAATGAACTGGAAGAGACAGGCTCCACAGCCTCCTGTCACAACGAATGGTCTTTCTCATCAGGATGATTCTCCAGTGAGTGTGACGAACTGCAGTGGTAAGTAAGAAACTTGATTCTCAAGGTGTTTCTGTGTCATATCATTTACCTTTTCTCCATCACGTTGAACATAGTACCTACTCTGGTGATGAGCTTAACTATTCAATCTGAAAGCTACTTACGTACTTGAGAGGATTCTAAATATAAATTACCTGCTTGTGCACGCTACTTTTCTTGGCGAATTCCGTCATATGCTCTAGCTTAAACACATACATCATTCAAGAGTGCAAGTGCTTTTGTCGGCTCATGGCATGAGGCATAGCATTACTTTATTTGCCTCATGAAGTCTGGTTTCAGAGGACATGAGTATTCTTTCGATAGGAATCGTATGTTTAGATGATCATAACTGCTACCCTTGATAGGACACATTGCCGATGACAACATGACCATTGCAGTGTGTATTTTTGTCGAACAACTTAGTTTCAACTACAAGTTGTGATGCCAATTGTGCTCGCGCTTGTGGTTTTACAATGATGATGAGCAGAGCAGAATCTGACAAGCTACCAGCCATTCCTGTTGGTTTTGTCCGATCAGCAGAGGTGGCAGGGTCTACTTCACATCTTGGAACCAGCAGTAATCTTGCTCGTCCTTCACTGGAAGCACAAGGAATGAGACTAAGTGCTGCATCAGACACTGCACAAATGCCAATTTCGCTAGTTCCAAACCTCATCGTAGGTGGCCTCCAGGCTGCAAACTTCAGGGGACCTTTCCGACCATCGACTTTTGATGGCTTAAACCTTGAGCCACTTGGATTCATACCGTCCTATACTTTCTCTGAAGGTGTTCATGATATTTAACGCTATTTAGCTAGATATTCTGTGTCGTTGCTCTTACTTGGTTTGGACTTTCTACTGGCCAATCTCTTCCCATAAAGGTTTGGCTTGGCATATTACTTGTCAGCATATTTGCAAAGACTTGGCGATCTTGTAACTTTACACATCAGTGCATTCGGACACATGGTGCATCAAATCTGACAAAAGCTTGTAATATGCTATCAATCAATGTATCAATCAGTACATCTCCTTGTACATACAGACACAGTTTGCCATTTCCAGAGTCGAGAGTTAGCTTTCGACAGAGTCTTGAGCAATATTGTGTTCTCCAAACCGAGACTCGTTCAGAGTCATTGAAAGCCTTCAATTTTTGACCTTGTACTAGGAAGGTCCTCTCTACTTTAAAAACCATCTAAAGTAATCGAATAATTGCTTTTGTACTTGGTGAGACGACCCAAGTTTCAGGATAGCATGCGCTTTTGCTGCTTTTCTATGTATTCTTAGTCCTGATGAATGACATTTTTTGCAGCTTCCGTTCAGGAGTACTTCGCTAATTTGGCATCAGGTCAGGGCTCTCTTTCTGCGATCCCCGCGTGAAGTGGATATCACGTGTTCCTCATCAACATCACTGTCTAGAGGAATGTTTGCTTAGTAGGAAAAGTCATGTGGAGGGGACAACAGTGAGGAATATGATACTTGTTCTGAAGAACGTAAGGCACCTTCTCATGTCTTATCATCCAGTGAAGGCAAAATTTCTTACTGCATTTAGGGATCGAGCTTTTGTGATACCTCATATGCTCTAACATGACATCAGGTGTCCAATTTCCATTCATCGTAAAGGAAAAATTGCCAGCCTACTCTGTGTTTCCTCTTTGACATGTGCCGGTCGTTCATAGGTTAGGCTAGGACCCATCCCGCGACATGAGGTCGAATTGGAGATTGCTTGAGCAGGTAGCTGCTGTAGAGGTGGTTGATGGAGCAGAGGTTGAAGGGCGGGGTTGAGAGGTTGTGATGGAAATGATAGATATTCATTGCTCAGAACGCAAACATTAACATGAAGAAAAAATTACCTTGTCACGCTTGGAGGATTCACATGAAAAAAAAAAAGTTGAATGAATTCCATACGACATTTATTGTCCTTTATAAAATATGGACATGACAAGTCTTCCATAAAACACCAATGCTATATGAAAAACATGTAAAAGCTTCACAGATTACATTGTGAATGATGAAAAATGTTGATAGTACTATTCATATTTCACATCATTTCTACAATAGGGGAACAATCACACAATATATGATTCCTCAAACTCATTGTCGTGGTGAAATTGGTAACTGCCAGGAATTATCGAAGCACTTGATGAAAATGAGATTGTTTCAAGTTCTATCTCAGTGCCAACATCATCAACCGGTGCCTCTATTGGATACAAAAGTGGTTTTGGAGGCATTTGCAGTTTATCCATATCTCCTTCAAGCATATCCAAGACTTTCCTCATTGACGGCCGATCATTAGGGCTCAACTGTATACACCATAGCGCAACGATTATCATCTTCCTCGTTGTTTCTCTTTCCTCTTCTATGACATCTATCCTTTCAACTTCCTTTTCTTTGCCGAGTTGATCATAAACCCACATAGGAAAGTAAATTTGACTTGACCGCTCTGCATGTGCATTAATATTTCTCCTTCTACCAGCCATTTCCATCAACATCATCCCAAAACTATAAACATCAGCTTTATAAGAAACGCCACCAATGTCCTTATAGAATAGCTCAGGAGCCATATAACCCAAAGTTCCTCTCACTACAGTCAACGATACTGTGTTGTGCCCGATGGGATAAAGTCTTGCAAGTCCGAAGTCAGAAATTTTGGGAGTGAAATTGCAGTCTAGGAGAATGTTGTGCGGTTTGATGTCAAAGTGTAGAATTTGCATATCACATCCCCTATGCAGATACTCTATCCCTCTAGCTATGCCAAGAGAGATCTCATGCATTTTCTTATAATCAAGACAATCATCACCATCCTTATTGGAAATGTGTTTATCCAAAGAGCCATTCAGCATGAAATCATAGACAAGAGCTTGTTTGGAGTAATCGAAGCAAAAACCAATGAGTTGCACCACATTGACGTGGTGGATCCTTCCAATTGTGGCCACTTCGCTTATAAAATCTTGGCCATTAGATTTTGGTTTGTTTAAAATCTTAACTGCAACTTCATTGCCACTTCTAAGGATTCCTCTGTACACAGAACCATAACCTCCCTCACCTAATTTGTGTTTGAAATTTTTTGTGATTTTTTTGATATCTGAGTAAGAGTATCTTATGGGCAAAAAAAAGTTGTGAGCTAGTAGGAATTCTTCAATATTTGCGTCATTCGCTTGATGCCTTCTCATCCACTTATAGATTAGAAGTATCAACACACATGGAGTTCCGAGTATGAACTTTGCTGCGATGTAGTTGACTGCATAGAAATTGTCCATAGATTAGCACAGTGCAATAAAAAAAAATTAAACATAATTTTTTTTTAATCAGAGTGCTGCTAGAGATCTTCATAGTCGTGAGGAGAAAAGGGCCAGTCATACCCAAGACCGTGATGAGGCCGTCAGGTGCATATTCTGCAAACCAATGAATGAGGCCGTCATCAGGTGCATATTCCGCAAACCAATGAATGAGCCCCGCAACAGGATGGTGGCCTGAAAATGATTAATTAGAGTCGGTGATCAATCAATGAAGAATTAAATCTATCAATCAATGAAGAATTAAATCTATCATTTTAGCAGTTAAACATAAATATAATTTACTCTCCTAGACAGTGCTCAGATCGCAGTTAGTTCAATTCACTCGGGCAATCCACGTCATTGTAGCATGATATTTTCTCTTGAAGAAAAGTGATTTTGCTTTTGTTCTGATAGATGTACCAAACGATTCATAAGTTCACATCTTGCTCCGCATAATTTTAATTTATAAACTTCATTCAATAAGCGTTCAATTTATTCAACCGCATAACAGTAACAGCCATGAAAGGGACAAGGGCAACAATTAAATCAACCAATTTTCCCCAAACAAAAATAAAGTAACAATGTCAAATCCCGAAAAGCTCCACGAATTGTAAAATAAATGAGAGCAATGCACGCCGAATCTACTAAGAAATCTATTTAAACTTTTCAACTTAAGTATTAAAGTACGAATAGAGTAAGACCGACAAAAAAAAAAAAACTTAAGTGATGTGGCAATTTTTTCTTTCATGTTTTCAAAGAAACTAGTATCTTAATGTGTAGATTGTATTAAAAATATCCAACTAAAACTTGCCACATCACTTGGTAACTAAATTTTGGTAAGATCTCTTAGTAAAGCTAGCATTTAAGAAAAGCGGGTGGAGGAAGAAGAAAGGAAGAAAGAAAGAACCGCTTCAGAGAAAGTCGCTTACCGGAGTAATAGAAACCACAATCCACCCATCCGTATCTTAAACTTAAGTAGTAACACCGAAAGTGATAAATAAGCTTGTATGCGTGAGAGGTTTGCCCATAGGAGAGATTGAATCCCTCGGCCATTATGCTGGGGATGTCCTTGTATGTTAAGCTCCCATTATTCCACCCCAACCCATAGATTTCATTCGATACAAATGCCATCATTGTTATGGTGCAAGAATCCTTGATTTCCTTATACTGTAAATCCTTTACAGCATATGAGTACACCTTCGATTGGGAAAAATAAGGAACCGTGTTGGCAGCGGAAGCTCCCTTGATACATGGTTTGGTATCAACATACGAAGTAGAAGTAACAGGTTGTGAGCACTTCATGAAGGCTATCAATGACATCGACCATAAGTTTGGATCAGGTTGGTATAGACGATAACCACTGAAGTTGGAGTATGCCAATGAGTAATGAGGGAGGGATGAGCAATTATCCTTTTGCAATCCATCGTCAACCACCGTGATATAACCAATGAAGTTATCTTGGTCATAATAGTAATTGTAATGGATCGACTTCACATAATATCGGCCGGCATATAGATATAGAACCGTGCGGTTATTTTCACAAGTTAGCTCATACCGAGAGTCGCCGCAATCTTTTGAATCATTTCTTAATCGAAAAGGATAACTTATATTACGAACCTCGCCGCAAGATGAAGGGGCGCACAAGTAATTCTCCCTCCTTCCGTAACTCGTCCCTAACAGTAGCAAACAATGTGATATGAGAAGTAAAACACGGAGCATAAATATCGAGCTGAGAGAAATAACCATCTCTCTATCGTTTGATCTGATGCAATGGAAGTTTTGGCTAATTTGGTACCGCGACGGAGGCCTAATAAAGGGTCGGGAGTCGTCGGGAATCCAAATGTCCAAGTCAACCACTGAAACAAAGTTTGGCATAGAAAAGTATGGCCCGCCTAAAGCAAGGTCTCCAAAAAGTACGGCCCCGCGTGAAAAGCATGGCCCGGCTAAAACACAGTCCGCGTGAAAAGTACGGCCCAGCTAACAGGCGGTCTCGAAAAAGTACGGCCCCGTGTAAAAAGCATGGCCCCGCTAAAATACAGTCTCGAAAAAGTACGGCCCCGCGTGAAAAGTATGGCCCGGCTAAAACACGGTCCGCGTGAAAAGTATGGCCCAGCTAAAAGGCGGTCTCGAAAAAGTACGGCCCCGCGTGAAAAAGTACGGCCCGGCTAAAACACGGTCTCGAAAAGTCATGGCCCGGCTTTCCCTTTAATTGGGAAGGAAATTTCGCTGCAATTTCTAGATTTGACGTTTCTTGACAAATTGATTCTCTCTACGAATTATTTTAGTACCGTAAAAAAAATTGGTTTGGACGCTTTGTACCCTATACTGAATCAAGATCCTTTAAGTGAGGCATCCAGCGGTCTATTTTATTTTCGAGGCCAATATTTCTTAAATTGTAAAGACGAAAAAGGAAAAAAAATGATATATTCCATCGTATAAGGTTTTTCATTTTTAACAAAAGACAAAATTAGTAATGAAGAAAGAGTATCATACTAATCAATGGGTACGTAGATTTTAACTTGTATAATGTTGCTTTTGGAAAAAGTAAAAAGAAAATAAGGAGGGAGTGCGTCTTGCTTCTTGGATGGTGCGAATCATTACAAAAGAAAGAAAGTAACATGGTAATTTCTTAGCCAGCGATGGACTGACACGTGTTGATTAGAAATTCACTTGCTTCATTGTGGATCAATACATGCAAACACTATAGATGCAATATTTGAAGTCACAAAACTAAAGCGATGTCTACTCATTCATTATCAACTTCAATATTACAATTATTGTCTCGTGATTGTACTAGATCTATGAATAATACTTTCATCTCTTTTCCATAATAGAACCACTTAATGAATAAACTGACAGATCTCAACAATAATATCGTTTCATCGAATGAAAAAAAATGTTGTGTCCTGCTTCATAATCATCTTCCATCTCCGAATGTGTGGCATTGGAGGTGTCATATAAGCTCAACCGAGACTACATGGAAGAGCAATAAGTAATGACTTGGATGCTGCCATTTTCATTCTCTGTTGATGGCTGCTTGAGTCTGCTCAAGACTCCTCCCTCTCGTTTCAAGGACCACCGTGATCACGAGCCCCATCCCCACGGCGTTAATTGCAGCATAAAGAAGGTGCGTGTGAAGCAAAGCCAGCCAAGTTATTTGCTCTTGCCAAGCTTTTCGGACGCATATTCTGACATTTTTCTCATGGGAAGAATGCTTTACTATGTACTACCTGTCTGTTAATCATTTCACAGAAAGAACCCCTTAACTTTTCTCTTTTCTAATTGATACTTCGACTCAATTTCATGATATGCGAACATAGGTAGAAGTTGCTGTAAACGCGTTGATTGAAATAAATGGACTGAATATGCATTCCAGAGCATGAAGACACCTCCACCTCCAAATAGGATTGAAGAGTTCATGGAAAAACTAAGTCTCGAGTCTGTAGTTTGGTTGGATCCGCACAAAAACTCACATTCCAATAGAAGAGAGGCGATCGTGATCTCCCACCCCAGAGTGGATCTCTTGCATGTTTTTTCCTCCTTAAAATTTTTAAGAAACTGTTTAGGTCTAGGAATACTATACTATAGAAAAAATAATATATTTCATAGCAAAGGTTTTTCATTTTTGACAAAAACAAAATTGGTACTAGAGAAGATAAACAAAGCACTAAAGACTATCGTTACACGTCCCAACCTCCAAAAAAAAAAAAAAAAAAAGAGTATGAGGTTAATTTAACGGCAACATAAATTTTATAGAATTTGAGGTTGCATTTCGCGAAAATAAAAAGAAAAATAAGGAGTAGGTGCTTCTTGCTTAAAGGGTGAACTCGCACCATTATACCGATCCCTTTCCCACCCCAGGATATAATCCTATAATAAAGCCATCATGATTATGTATGTTGCAAGAATCCTTGATGTACCCTACTCATACATCAAACCCATGTACCGCGTTTGAGTACACCTTCCTTCGGGGAAAATTAGGAGGCATATAGGAAGGGTATGCTCCCACAATACACGGTTCAGTATCAATATATGAAGTAGAAGCAACGGGTTGTGAGCACTTCATGAAAACCATCGGCATAATTGAGGGTGAACGGTATGGATCATAATGACCAAAGTTGGAGGGCGCCAATGGGAAACGCGGAAGAGACAAGCAATTACTTTTTTGCAATCCATCGTCAACTACCATGATTTCACCGTTGAACAAATCTATGCTAAGACCATAATCGTAGTAAATCGATTTGACGAAGATGAGATTGTTTCAAGTTCTATCTCAGTGTCAACATCATCAACTGGTGTCTCCATTGGATACAAAAGTGGTTTTGGAGGCATTTGCAGTTTATCCATATCTCCTTCAAGCATATCTAGGACTTTCCTCATCGATGGCCGATCATTAGGGCTTAACTGTATACACCATAGCGCAACAATTATCATCTTCCTTGTTGTTTCTCTTTCCTCTTCTATGACATCTATCCTTTCAACTTCCTTTTCTTTGCCGAGTTGATCATAAACCCACATAGGAAAGTAAATTTGACTTGATCGCTCTGCATGTGTATTAATATTTCTCCTTCTACCGGCCATTTCCATCAACATCATCCCAAAACTATAAATATCAGCTTTATAAGAAACGCCACCAATATCCTTATAGAATAGCTCAGGAGCCATATAACCCAAAGTTCCTCTCGCTGCAGTCAACAATACTGTGTTGTGCTCGATGGGATAAAGTCTTGCAAGTCCGAAGTCAGAAATTTTGGGAGTGAAACTGCGGTCTAGGAGAATGTTGTGCGGTTTGATGTCAAAGTGTAGAATTTGCATATCACATCCCCGATGTAGATACTCTATCCCTCTAGCTATGCCAAGAGAGATCTCATGCATTTTCTTATAATCAAGAGGATCATCACCATCCTTATTCGAAATGTGTTTATCCAAAGAGCCATTCGACATGAAATCATAGACAAGAGCTTGTTTGGAGTAATCGAAGCAAAAACCAACGAGTTGCACCACATTGACGTGGTGGATCCTTCCAATTGTGGCCACTTCGCTTATAAAATCTTGGCCATTAGATTTTGGTTTGTTTAAAATCTTAACAGCAACTTCATTGCCACTTCTAAGGATTTCTCTGTACACAGAACCATAACCTCCTTCACCTAGCTTGTGTTTGAAATTTTTTGTGATTTTTTTGATATCCGAGTAAGAGTACCTTATGGGCAAAAAGTTGTTGTGAGATAGTAGGAATTCTTCAATGTTTGCATCATTCGCTTGATGCCTTCTCATCCACTTATAGATTAGAAGTATCAACACACAAGGAGTTCCGAGTATGAACTTTGCTGCGATGTAGTTGACTGCATAGAAATTGTCCTTAGATTAGCACAGTGCAATAAAAAAAAGTTAAACATAATGTTTTTTAATCAGAATGCTGCTTGAGATCTTCATAGTCGTGAGGAGAAAAGGTCCAGTCATACCCAAGACCGAGGTGAGGCCCTCAGGTGCATATTCCGCAAACCAATAACTGAGCGCCGCAACAGAAGGAAGGGGGCCTGAAACTGATTAATTAGAGTCGGTGATCAATCAATGAAGAATTGAATCTATCATTTTAGCAGTTAAACATAAATATAATTGCTCTCCCAGACAGTGCTCAGATCGCAATAAATTCAATTCACTCGGGCAGTCCATGTTATTATAGCATGATATTTTCTCTTGAAGAAAAGCGATTTTGCTTTTGTTCTGATAGATGTACCAAACGATTCATAAGTTCACATACTGCTCCGCATAATTTTAATTTACAAACTTCATTCAATAAGCGTTCAATTTATTCAACCGCATAACAGTAACAGCCATGCAAGGGACAAGAGCAACAATTAAATCAACCATTTTTCCCCAAACAAAAATAAAGTAACAATGTCAAATCCAGAAAAGGTCCGCGAATTGTAAAATAAATGAGAGCATTGCATGCCGAATCTACTAAGAAATCTATTTAAACTTTTCAACTTAAGCATTAAAGTACAAATAGAGTAAGATCGACCAAAAAAAAAATACTTAAGTGATGTGGCAATTTTTTCTATCATGTTTTCAAAGAAACTAGTATCTTAATGTGTAGATTGTATTAAAAATATCCAACTAAAACTTGCCACATCACTCGGTAACTAAATTTTGGTAAGATCTCTTAGTAAAGCTAGCATTTAAGAAAAGCGGGAGGAGGAAGAAGAAAGGAAGAAAGAAAGAACCGCTTCAGAGAAAGTCGCTTACCGGAGCCATAGAAACTACAATCCTCCCATCGGAATCTAAAACTTAAGTAGTGACACGGAAAGCGACGCGGAGACTCTTCTCGGGGAGAGCGTCGCCCATAGGAGAGATTGAATCCCTCGGCCATGATGTTGTGGAGGTCCTTGTATGGTACGCTCCCACGATTATACCGATTCCCTTCCCACTTGGAAATTCGATTCGGTGCGGGTGCCATCATGGTTATGGTGCAAGAATCCTCGATTTCCCCTACTTGTAAATTAAGTGCAGCATATGAGTACACCTTCGATTGGGAAAAATAAGGAACCGTGTCGGCAGCTTATGCTCCCTTGATACATGGTTTGGTATCAATATACGAAGTAGAAGTAACAGGTTGGGAGCACTTCATGAAGGCCACCACCCCCGACACCCTCGGCGCTTTATAGCGTTGAGCCATACCATAGTATGGAACCATATCATAGTATGGAGAATAATCACCGAAGTTGGAGTACACCAATGAGTAACGAGGGAGGGATGAGCAATTACCCTTTTGCAATTCATCGTCAACCACCGTGATATAACCAATGAAGTTATCTTGGTCATAATAGTAATTGTAATGGATCGACTTCACATAATATCGACCGGCATATAGATATAGAACCGTGCGGTTATTTTCACAAGCTAGCTCATACCGAGAGTCGCCGCAATCTTTTGAATCATTTCTTAATCGAAAAGGATAACTTATATTACGAACATTGCCGCAAGATGAAGGGGCGCACAAGTAATTCTCCCTCCCACCGTAACTCGTCCCTAACAGTAACAAACAATGTGATATGAGAAGTAAAACACGGAGCATAAATATCGAGCTGAGAGAAATAACCATCTCTCTATCGTTTGATCTGATGCAATGGAAGTTTTGGCTAATTTGGTACCGCGACGGAGGCCTAATAAAGGGTCGGGAGTCGTCGGTAATCCAAATGTCCAAGTCAACCACTGAAACAAAGTTTGGCATAGAAAAGTAAGGCCCGGCTAAAACAGTCTGCGTGAAAAGTATGGCCTAGCTAACACACGGTCTCGAAAAAGTATGACCCGGCTTTCCCTTTAATTAGGAAGGAAATTTCTCTGCAATTTCTAAATTTGACGTTTCTTGACAAATTGATTCTCTCTAGGAATTTATTTTAGTACCCAAAAAAAAATTGGTTTGAACGCTTTGTACCCTATATTGAATCAAGATCCTTTAAGTGAGGCATCCGGTGTTCTATTTTATTATCGAGGCCAATATTTAACAAGTGTCGTTTCGTTAAATTGTAAAGACAAAAAAGGAAAAAAAATGATATATTCCATCGTATAAGGTTTTTCATTTTTAACAAAAGACAAAATTAGTAACAGAGAAAGAGTATCGTACTAATTAATGGGTACATAGATTTTAACTTCTATAATGTTGCTTTTGGAAAAAGTAAAAAGAAAATAAGGAGAGTGCGTCTTGCTTCTTGGATGGTGCGAATCATTACGAAAGAAAGAAAGTAAATTGATTTCACGTAATATCGGCCGGCACACATATATAGAACAATGCGTTTATTTTCACAAGTCAGCTCATACTCAGCGTAGCCACAACCTTTTGGGCTGTCTTCGAATCAAAAATGGAGTATATGTCATGGATCTTGCCGCAAGATGAAACAGCGAATAAGTGGTTCCTTTTCGCATCGTAATTCATCCCCAGTACTAGCAAAACATGCGATATGAGAACCAAAGCACAGAACATGCTTATGGAGCTCGAAGACGTAATTTGTCTCTCTATCGTTTGATCTGATGCAATGAAAGTTTTTGCTATTAGGTAATGCGATGGAGGCCCTGTAATATGAATGAAAAGAGTCGGGAGTCGTCGGTCATACAAACGTCCAAGTCACGCGGAAATTGCTGTCGTTGCAATCAAGGTGACGAAAAACAGTGTTGGAATTATATATGGATAGCTTTCGCATTGATTAGGAAGGAAACTTCTCTGCAGTTTCCAGATCGACTTTTCTTAGTACCACAAAAAAAAGGAATCGATTTGAAGGTGATGTAGGAAACTTCTCTGCAGTTTTCAAATCGACTTTCTTAGTGCCACAAAAAAAAAAAAAAGGAATGGTGATGTACCCTAAAATGAATCAAAAGCCTTTTGAGTGAGGCATTGGCACTCTATTTCATTTTCAAAGCTAACATTCCATAAGTGTTTCTTTGTTAAATTGTGAAAACAATAAGGAAAAAGATGTCGTATTTCATTAGACGAGCTTTTTCATTTTTGACAAAATAATAAAAATTGATAACCGAGAAAGACTATTAACGGCAATATCAACTTGTGTCATGTCTCTTTTGGCAAAAGTAAAAGGAAAAGGAGTAAGTGCTTCTTGGATGGTGCAACGCATCATGACAGAAAAAATCACTACAAAAATTTCCAAAGATGGACTTACGCTGACTAGAACCTCACTAACTTCATTGTCATGCAAAGACTATAGATGCAATAATTAGGTTCACAAAAATAAAGTGATGTTTCCTTATTCACTGTCAACTTCAATGTCACAACCATTCTCTCGCAGTTGTGCCAGATCTATTAAAAATATTGTCATCTCTTTCCCATAATAGAACCACTAAATGAACGAACTGACCGATCTCAACAATAATGTCATTCTATCATATTAAAAAAAAAAAAGTTTTTGCTTGCTCCATAATTATCCTCCATCTTTGAATGTGTGGATGTCGCTAGATTTTGCATCCCTAATTAGCATTTCTACTAGACAGTTGTCTATTTTGGAGAGAATAGGTTTAGGGGTATTGCCAAATTTAGGCAAACAACCTTCAATTAACATGAGTTCTCCCAAATTCATGCTTCGCGTGACATTGGACATGCAATTTGCATTCAACCAATCCTATGCGAGTTCTAAATAAGGAGTCACCATTAACCTATTAAGGTTGATTAGAATTCAAATGAGATATGGAAGAATATCTCACTTTTCACGCAACTTGAGAACGGGGAGTTGATTACACTAGTTCTAAGCCCTTTCGATACTTAAACTTGATTATGTGCTAACCAAAGTATCCGAACGGCCTATCAAAGACTTTTAGAGATCATCCAAACCATTTTAAAATCAAAATAGACACTCAAGGTATTAAGGTGCACAACCAAATGTAATCGAAGTAAAAACATACAAAAATTCTAATATTATCTCTAAAAAAGAAAAGAAAATAGCATCCAAAAATCCCTACTTACTGTGAAGCCTTAAAGGCATTTTCAATTTCGAGTTTTAACTTTTTAAGGATCTTCCACTTTTTAAGAGAAAATTACTCGAGAAGCTAATTTTTTAAGCTTTTTCCAAGGATATGAAAATTTCTGAATTTTTACAAATTTTCTGATTTGTTAATATTTTCGATTTTTAAAACTTTTATTTATTTATTTTAAATCCTGAAAAATGGACTCCGGACTGAGTCACGGAACCCGGTCTGAACGTGAGCCTGGCCCAGACCCTAATAGTTCGGGCTGGGCTTGGGATTCGGACTGGCCTTTGGGCCCAGTCCGAATATAACCGATTTCTATTTTTTACTAAGCCCACGATTCTTGAGCTTTGAGCCCATGACAACACCCATATATAATCTCAACCAGCCCATTCTCTATTAAGCCCGTGGCTTTTTGTCATCCCTTTTTTCATTAGTGTTTTTATGTTTCTTTTGTTTTGTTTTCTATTTTCTATTTTCTATTTTTTTATCTTCTTTTGTTTGTTATTTCCTCTTCTCTGCAGGTGGTCTTCTTTGACCACTCCTTCTACGCGACTTCTTCCTCACCAAAGCCCTCTCCCCCACAACGTCTCTTCACCGAAGCAATGACCTCCATTGAAGCAACCCCATTTTCAGCCGAACTTCAAGATACTACTGAACCATCCTCATCCGATCATCCAAACACCATCATCAACCACTAACCGGGCTATCACCGGTCCATCTCCAGTGACCATCTCACGTCACCGAAATAAACTCATCCACGGTCGGACGGCCGTCGATTTCCGGCCACCAAACAACCTCATCAACTGAGGTTTCTCAAGTAATACAGTAAAACATTCATGCAAACAGCACAGAGAGAGAAATAGGAAGGTAGCATGATGGGACCTTGTCCCAAAGCCATAGCTGGAAAAGGAATGATACTTTTAGCTCAAGAGTTTGTCTCTGGTTGTCAACGAACATCAAGAAATATGCCATAACATCCAACAAAAACACGGCGTAAGCACTCGTCTCAGCCTTAGACAACATGAACACGAAGCCATACCGAGCTAGGCCTTTGCTAGATTACTGGTTTCATGTAGTCGGAGACTGGATTTCTTAGGGACAAATCACCAAACACATGGCATGCATCTTTGTATATGAGTTTTCGAAGCGAGTTTAACTCTCTATTCAATACATGGTGGCCGGCGGGTGAGATGTTCTGGCAGTGCCTCTTCAAGTCGGCCTTATCAAACAATGGTGGCCGGCGGGTGAAAGACGGCGATCTCCGGCCAAAAGGAAGCAACGAACCTTGCAGGGATCTCCGAACTAACCCTCTCTCCTCTTTTTCTCTCGCTCTCTGGTATCTCACTCGAGCGTGCGTCTTCCCTCTTTCCGTCCGCAAGCAGTCCCCTCAGCCAGCGTTCCCTCTCTTCTCTGATTTCTTTTTCTCTCTTTTTTTTTTCTCCCCCTCTTCCGCTCTCTCTTTCTCTCTCTTTTAAGGGCAGCCAGCAGGCGTGCATGGCTTCTTCCACCGCCAGCTCGCCGTGCCACCCGAGGATCACGCTGCGACGTCCAGTGTCGCTCGAGTCACGCGAGAGAGACAAGAAGAAAGAAAGAAAGAAAGAAAGAAAGAAAGAAAGAAGAGGGCCGGGCTGAAGAGAAAACGAAGAGGGAAGGATGGGCCGAGCCCAGGGGGAAAAGAAAAAGGAAAACGAAGTCTGGGCTCGGCCTAAGTAAAAAGAAGAGAAGGGGCCAGGGCAGCCCGTTCTCGGTTTGTTTTGTTTTTTTTAATATGTATATATATATATATATATATATTTTAAAAGAATAGTTAACTTTTTTCTTTTTCTTTTCTTTTTTGATATTTTGTATAAATTCTATTACTATTGATGCAAATGCTCCTAATATCAATATGCTATGCAATTTTAATGATTTTTTTATATATTTTTTATTTTTTGAAATTTTTTAAGAGGTTAAGATAAATCTCTATTTTTCTATACAATTAAACCCTAAATAGATGGTAAAAATTTAGGTCTCAACAATGGAATTGGAGACGTCACGTAAGCGCAAATGAGACCGTCAGTCAATTTACCATTGTGAACATAACATTGGAAAGTTTCAAAAATGTTTTCATAAAAATTCTTTTTAAGCAAAACAAACGCGCCCTCGTATAGAGATGAAACTCGATGTTTAGTATAAACTTCACATTTTATGATTCGTGTCCAGTCACGTAGCATTGCTACAGCAGATAGTTTGGAGCCATGGCTGGTCTTTCCATGTGCTGAACATGATATCATAAACATACCACTGAGAAGGTTAGTTTGTAACTTTTATTTATCGTTTTGCCAAGCATGCCATTTCATCGTCTTTCGATAAATTGTCAAGTGGCTCTTGTAGAGAAAAGTTTTCATCTTAGCTCCCTGGCAAACTGAAAATTGTAATGAGTAAATGGTCAGCATGAGCAACGACAGTAAAAAGCACTTGCGTAGTTCTTTGCTTGTCAGTATGCTAAATGTGGAAAATGTCGAATCAGCATCAATTTAACACCGGCTTTACTGGAATAGCTACAGAACCGTGTAAGAGAAAACAAGGAAAAAGTAGAGAATCCCGAAGCTCGAGACATGGCATGATCATGAAAAATCCACCGAGAGCTGTTTTTTGTCAACGGAGCAGATGTGAAAATGTTGCAGAATTAAAGAATAAGCCGAGATTCTTCGTGTCTGGCACTGTAAGCTTGCTCAATGGGCTTGGGATTCGGACTGGCCTTTGGGCCCAGTCCGAATATAACCGATTTCTATTTTTTTACGAAGCCCACAATTCCTGACCTTTCAGCCCATGACAACACCCATATATAATCTGAACTAGCCCATTCTCTATTAAGCCCATCTATTTTTGTCATCCCTCTTTTCATTACTCTTTTTATGTTTTTTTTGTTTTGTTTTGTTTTCTAGTTTCTATTTTCTATTTTCTACTTTTTATCTTTTCTTTTTTATTATATCTTCTTCTCTGCACGTGTCATCTAAACACCATCATCAACCACTAACTAGGCTATCGTCGGACCTTCAGCGGCGACCATCTCACATCACCAAAATAAACTCATTCACGGTCGGTCGTCGATTTTTGGCCACCAAACAACCTCAGCAACTGACGTTTCTCAATTAATACAGTAAAGCATTCATGCAAATAGCAACGAGGGGGAAATAGGAAGCTAACATGATGGGACCTTGTCCCGAAGTCATCGCCGGAAAAAGAACGATGCTTTCGGCTCAAGAGTTTGTCTCCAGTCATCAACGAACATTGAGAAATATGTCATAACATCCAACATAAACACGGTGTAAGTACTCGGTTCAGCCGTAGACAACATGAACACGAAGCTATATCGAGCTAGACCTTTGCTAGATTACTGGTTTCATATAGTCGGATTCTAGATTTCTAAGGGACAAATCATCAAACACATGGCGTGCATCTTTGTACGTGAGTGTCCGAAGTAAGTTTAACTCTCTATTCAAACTTAGACATGACACACCATCCTCTAAATCAATGCAACTTGTCACAAAACCATCTAAACTTCGAGTAGCTTCTTCAAGAGTTCATCATCTAAACTCCACATTCCAAACTCGACGCAAAAACATAAACAGGGGACTACATACCTGGTTCGCTTGGTGAAATGCACTTCAGAAAATCAGCACTGATAGAGCTCGAAAATTCTATGGGAAATTACTGGCCTCCTCTCGTTCGAACGCGAGATGTTTTGACAGTGCCTCTTCAAGTCAGCCTTATCAAACAATGGTGGCTGGCGGTTGAACGAGGGCGATCTCCGACCAAAAGGAGGCAACGAACCTTGCGGGGATCTCTAGACTAACCTCTCTCCTCTTTTTCTCTCGCTCTTTGGTATCTCACTCGAGCGAGCATCTTCTCTCTTTCCATCCGCAAACAACCCCCTCAACCAGCATCCCTCTCTTCTCTGATCTCCAGCCAAACGCTCCAAATGTTTATATGCTATGCAATTTTAATGATTTATATATATTTTGAAATTTTTTAAGGGGTTAAAATTAATCTCTAATTTTCAATGCAATTAAACCCTAAATAGATTGCCAAAATTTAGATGTCAACAGGGGAATTGGAGGTGTCACGTAAGCTCAAATGAAACCGTCAGTCAATTTACCGTTTGCTCATTGGAAGAATGCTTTTGCATATATTACTTGTCTATAAATGATTTTGTAGAAAGACCCACTTAACTTTTTTCTATTCTAATTGACACATCGGCTCAATTTAGTGATATGCAAATGCAAGTAGAAGTTCAGTTGAAAAGCTATTAGGCTAAGCCGCATGCTCAGCAATATTTGGCTATTTTCACTAATAGTTAATAAATTCTCCGCATTCAAATAAATCAACCATTTTGATCAACACTGTTGGGCTATTTTCACTCTATAATGTTGCGGTTATCTTAGTCAATCTCCCAATAATTTATTGTCTTAGTCAACACCCTATAATAAATTGAGTCTCAATCTAATAATAAATAATTCTAGCATGGTCCTCTGACATACGAATTGAAGGCTGCATGACATCACGTATTCAATTTCCATTCGTCGTGAAGGCAAATTAGTTAGCCTATTTTGTCTGTCCTCTTTGAAAATGAATGCTATACAACATTCATTGTCATTTATAAAATGGCCATGAGGAGTCTACTAGAAAACACTAGTGCTATATGGAAAAACATGTAAAAGGTTCATTGGTTACATTTTGAATGATGATGATACATGTCGATAGTACCATTTATATTTTGCATCTCATTTCTACAATAGGGGAGCAATCACACGGCACATGAGTTCATAAACTCATTGTCATGGTAAAATTGGTAATAGCTAGAAATGATGTGAGCACTTGACAAAGAGACGATTTCAAGATTTATCTCAGCATCAACATCATCAACTAGTGTCCCAATGGGATACAAAAGCGGTTTTGGTGGTAGTTGTAGTTTATCCATATCTCCTTCAAGCATATCTAGGACTTTTGTAACATCCTGAAATTCGAGTCCTTTTAGGGAGGAACGAGCATTAATTTCGTCAATGCATTGTTGGTTGATCTCACTCGGAACTGATCACTCCTGAGATACTGACCTTGAGGGGAAAGGCTAATGAGGACAGAACTTGTGCGACTAAAGAACTTGACCTGGGAAAACGACTCGACTGTGAGACTTGCGTAAGGACGATCCTGTAGTCATGCAGGCCGATTTCAAGGACGACTAGAAGTCGATTCGCAGACAGAACATAATAGGATGACGGGTGATTCCGCCTACTGTTATCGAATCCGCGAACGGCCCTATGTCGATCCTTGGTAATCGTGTACTTTGAAATAAGAATCGATTCTTCGCAATTTCATGTAGTCAAGGACGTCCATGTGTCGAGGTGTCTTAAACGTGAATTGGCACGAGTCGGTTACGCGTGAATCCTCAAAGCCGCCTGTCAGTCTGAGCAGTACCAAAATGGCATTCGAGCGAAATTGACAAGGCATGAGAATCCAAGATTGAACTTCGAATTTTCGGGAATGTTCGAGAAGGACTTTTGGACGATGCTTCTTAGACAATCGACACTGCCGGTTGAGCCGAGTATTTGGAAAAGGGATTTTCGGACCAAGAAAACGAGCCTACGAGGACGTGGGCCGGGCAAAATCAGTGTGGGCCTCACGCCCAAGGTGGGACAGCCACCATGGAAGGCCCGAGGCAAGCAAGTGAGCCGTTGGGCCAAACCGACCATTTACCCTTCCGAGCCCATTGTCTAAAACCGAGCCAATTCAAGCCCAATAAATTCCCGAGCCCATTCCTATTCATTTTCCAGCCCATTTCCTAGGCCCGCACCTTCATTTTCAGCCCAAGGACAGATTGGGAAATGTGCAAGGTGGAAATGACCAAAATGCCCTTGGATATTTTGAAGAAAAGCCAAAAAGGAAGAAAGAGAAGATGAGGTCATTGTTTGGCAAGTGGGGCAAGCCTTGATGGCTTGGATAAGGCTTATCCTTCAGCCTTCACTTCACTCTCTCTCTCCTCTTCATCTTCTCCAAAGGTCGGACACCCTTCTCTCCCTAGTTTTCCTTCCTTCCTTCAGTTTTCAGTTCTGACCTTTCACCGAAAATCGAGTTGTTCATTGCCTTCCCGTTGGAATCTCGTCTCGTGCCACCCGCCATCGCGTTCAGAAGAGAATTTCCGTTCAAATAGCGTCGGCCGATCACCGGACGGAGCCTCCGATCATCCCGTATTCCGGCCGAAAGCCGGCTGTCGCCGGACCGTTTTCTGACCGCCTGCTGGTGTTCTGTTTTGTTGTTTCGGCCATTTTCCTTCGGTTTCGACCCAATCACCGCCCATACCAGCCACAAGTGGTTCCCCCTCGACCCCCAGGTGCCGCCAGTCGCTGGCCCGCCGCTCGCCGGAGCTCCAGGCAGCCCGTTCAACTCCGGTCAGCAACTTTCCTCCTGTACAGTCAGTTTTTCAGAGTTGCAGAAGGATTTCGAGTTTGTTGCTGCTGTTTCCAGCCCCGGGACCGCCTTGGATCGCTGCGGTAGAGATCCCCGGGTGTCGGGTTCGTCGCCGCCGCCGCGTCCGTGTCGCCGGCCCGCTTAACGGGTGAGTTTAGCTCCTAATCCCTATTTAGTGCCTAAACTTGCTTAGGGTTGGTTAGTTAGTGTTAATCTTGGTTTAAGGGGTTTAATTAAGTTGTATTAGCCCTAAGATAGGTGGTTAGATAGATGGTTAAGATTAGATTAGTTTAATTTTGCTTATTTTACCTTAATTGTGCTTAATTTGGGATTAATTATGCTTATGTGTTTAATTAAGCATGATTTGCTTAAATTGGTTGATTAATTGTTTTAATTAATGTTTTGTTTAATTTCTGGATTAAATGTTTTAATTAATTGAATTTCGGAAAATCACTGTTCATAATTACTGTTCACGAACTGTTCACAATTACTGTTCACGGCACTGTTCATCCAGAGGCTAATTTTTGTCTGAATTTGATGTGCTATTGATTGTTATGATTAATTGAAGTGCGATTGTTAATTATACTCATGATTGATGATGAAATGCGTGATCGAGTGTTGGTTGGATTTCGGATTTGGAATTGTCGAGTGAGATCGCATGACATATTGCGTGGGTTTTCAGAAATGGCATGTCGCATGAGCATGAGCGATGTTGCATTCACGACCAAGCAAAAAGCAAAGACAAGAATGAATTGCTTGATGATGTGTTGCATGATCACATTAAGAGAGGGAACCCGGCGTTGCCGGAAGACCGCCAATCCTTATGGGGTTGTGCCGTGGCCGTTTGGTCGCCTGACTTCGGTCGGATGCCTGACGGGGACATGTGACGGGACTGCGGTAGTGGCGGGTCCTATGTTCCTGTCAGTTGCGGGACTGCGGTAGTGGGCGGGTCCTGTGCTCCTTCGGGAATGCCGTCTGAGGAAGGGATGACCCCTGACGTCGCGTGCCTCGAGGTAAAGAGGACGAAGCTGGTTTAGCCAGGAACCGCCAACTATAAGGTTGTGCCGTTGGCCCAGGAGGGGGCGTTAATAATCGGAGCATGTGTGAGTGTGAGACATGAGAAAGTTGTGTGAGATGCTCTGATTATTCGCATGCTCTTAATGTCGTGATGATTTGTGGTACGCACGCATGAGTTGACAGTCGTGCAGGTGTGGCAATGGCCAGGTGAGATCGCTTGTGGCGCGACTCGCATGTGATTGATGAATTTTCATCTAACGGCCATGTGCCTTGATTGCATTGTTGAGATTTACGCGCAGGGTATGGCATACCGGGTAAGGTTGCATGCGAATCGATATTGCTATGTTGGTTGCCTGTTGTTGTTGGTTGCTGTTTGTGGGTTGTTGGGTTGAGTGAGGGGTGGTTCTGGAGAGATACCCCGGGTTGAGTTGGCGTACTAACCGAGGCTTAGGGGGAATAACTCGCTGAGATTTTATCTCAACCCGTCGTGGTAAACATTTTCAGGTCTTTAGAATGGCGTACCTGCAATGGAGAATCCTGCCCCCACTTCTCCAGTGACCGACCCAACGGAGACTGAGTCTGATGGGTCTGAGTGACCGTGATGTTGAACCCGAGGGTTCTTCTTGTTTCATTGGATTAGCCTAGTTTCTTTTTGGTTTGGCTTAGAGGATGGATCGGCCCTTTTTCTCGGGCTTGTATTTCGGAAAACGATCCTCCGTTGGTTAATCCAGTAAGATGTATAAATGAGTAGTTGCTGTTGTCATTGTTGTTCATCCCTCTATCCCTGTTTGATTGTTTGTTTGTCTGGGGATGGTTCGTCTTCCGCTTGCGCTTAACGAAAGATAAAATGAATGGTCGTGGACGGGTCCTGGGACGTCGCTTTCAATCGACCAAGAGAAGGGGTTGTCGCGAGCTCGAGAGTCGGGGCGTGACAACTTTGTTTATCAATGACCGATCATTAGGGCTCAATTGTGCAGGCCATAGTGCAACGATTATCATCTTTCTCATTGTTTCTCTTTCCTCTTCAATGACATATACCATTTCAACCTCCTTTTCTTTGTTGAGTTGATCATAACCTGCAAAGGAAAGTAAATTTGAGTTAAACGCTCTCCCTATGCATTTAGATTTCTCCTTTTACTGGCCATTTCCATCAACAACATCCCAAAATTGCAAACATCAGTTTTATAAGAAATACCACCAATGTCTTTATAGAATAGCTCTAGGGCCATATAACCCAAGGTACCTCTTGCTACAATCAACAATACTATGTTGTGACATGTAAGGCAAGGTTGCCATAGCCAATGGCGGCTCTTGGCTCTTTTAGGTGAGAGCCAACGACCCTCACTAGCCACTGCGCAAGGCCCAACAACCTCAACCAACCCTTGCCCCATTGTCATCAGTCCTTTCCTATCATAGTGTGGTGGCAATAGTGAGGGCCATGGAGGCCCTTGCGAAACGTTGTTGCTCTTTTTTTTATTTTAATAAATATTTATATAAAATTCAATTTTGGGGGTAAAATGATGTCGTTTTGTACCTTCGTTGTTAAGTCATCTTTATTATTAGCCACGTAGACCACTTGTATTATTAAAAATAAGCCAGTAGAAAGTCCAAAACAAGTAAGAGCGATGATCCAGAATGTCGAGTTGAACAATGTTAAATATCGTGAAAATAAGATGCAAACACCTCGAGTGCCAAAACATGATACATGTGGATGCTTAGACGCCAAAATCTTTTAAAAGATACACTAAAGTGCCAAAATTAGAGAAGAAAGTAACACCTAAGTGCCAACGACGAGCCACATCAGATTTTTGTTAGCCACGAGACCGATTTTATTAATAAAATGATGCTATGTCATCTTTTTGTCTACTCTTGCTGGAATTGGTACTTAATTTTCATAAAAATGGTAGCACTTAAGTGTACCTTTTAAAAATTTTGGTACTCAAGTGTCCATCCGTGCCAAGTTTGGACACTTGTAATGTACTTTAGCCATCAAAATTGTCTCTTTTCAATTGATCCTCACTAATGTGATATATGTGTATGTATGTACAAAACAATTCAATTATTTATTATGATTTTTCTTGGAATCTTCATTTAGAAAATCATGGGATTTGAAGCACAAATAACAGCACAAGTGACAAAAAACAGTTAAGACATTGCATTAACACCGTTGACGGTAAGAATCCTTAGTACTTGCGACCTAGCAGCTCGTGACTCGAGACCTCACTAACATATGGCAGCAAAAAATAGAAATAAAAAAATTTCTTTTATGACTATGAAAGATAAATAAGTTGGAGATATGCATCGACATAGAAGATACAATCTAGGATTTGGGTTGGTTAATTGAACCAATTTGTGATTACAATTGATATTGTATCTTTCGTTATTTCCTTTCATTGTTCATAAATTTTAATATAAATACATATAAAGAATGTAATGAAATCATCAAATGATAATACAGAAATTCTCTTCTACGATTTATTTCTTCCACTCCGTGTCAAAATAATCTTTCAGAAGCATTAATATTTGATTACTTAAGCTATTTGCTCAATGCTATGCTAGGAGGTCTTATGACGCATCCAATCACATTTTAACCATACATGTTCATTTTCTTTAGTAGTAATATAACAACTCGTTAAATTGTTGTTTTTCCCCTTTTCGCTGAGAATTTCCGTTCTATAAACCACGAATACGAGCACAATTTTCCTTTCGGTCAAAAAATTGGTCTATTTAGCAAGCATCTTCACACACGTAGTTGCCTCAATCACTTTCTATGGGAAAAAGTAAAAAAAGGTTTTAAAGCTATGACATTTATACCAGTTTAGTCATAAACTTTTCAATTTGATCAACTTAATCCTAAACATTTTCAATTGACACAAATTCAATTTATTCGGCCAATCCTGACTAAAAATGGTTGACGTAGATGCTGGCAATCTTATATGGCAGGTCCAATACTAATATGTACATTTTTCTTACAATTTTTAATATATTTGAATGTTTCTTTTTTTTTTTCCCTCCTCTTTTTGCTGGTGGCTGGGGCCACAAGCCATGGCTGGGGAGGGTGAGTGCCGGCGAGGCCTCCCTCGCCAGATCTGGCGAGGATTCTTGCATCCTCGAACATTTTTTGGTCAAAAACCATCCCACAGGAGAAAAAAAACAACCAAAGAAGAAGAATAAACGAAGAGAAATAGAGAGGGGTGAGAGAGTCGAGGGTCACAGAAACATGGACAAAGTTTTATGCGATGCGCTTCTCCAAGAAAATCTCATTCGTCCAATCATTGTCGTCTTCTTGGGTGCCTCTGGTCTCGAGGCAGTCATTCCACCTCTTCCACGAGTCCAGGACTGCCCTCTCTCCCCGCCTCGCCCCAAACACTGCCCTCGTCCCCACCCTCTCCTCCCTTCTCTCCAACTATCCCCCAATCTCCTCCCCCTCTCTCTCGTCCTCTCCTCCGAGACGACCCCCATCCTCTTGCCTGGCCTAGCCCTGACCCGATCTGGCGAGGGGGACCTTGCTGCCGCTCATCCTCGCCCAGGCGTGACCCAGCAAGACCGACCCTCGCCTTAGTTGGTAACTTTTATTAATCATTTGGCCGAGCCTGTCATCCCATCATCTTTTTATATATTCTCAAGTGGTCTTTGTAGAGAAATGTTTTCCTCGTGGTTGGATGACAAACTGAAAATTTTAATCGATATGAGTAAAACCGTCAGGATGAGCAATTACAATTACTACGCTAACCGTGGAAGATGTTGAATCAACATCAATTTAACTGTGTCTTGAGACGAACAGCTACAGAACTGCGTAAGAGCACAAGGAGGAGAATCCCAAAGCTCCAGACATGGTATGACCGGGAAAATCCAGTGAGAGCCGGTTTTTGTCCTCAGAGCAAATATGAAAATGACGCAGAATTAATGAATAAGCAGAGATTCTTCGTATCTAGCACTGTAAGCTTGCTCAATATGTAGCAAAACAACGGGATCTTGCATAGGGCTTGGACCCGTATTTACAAAATTGTGTGGAGGAAGTTCAAGATGGACGGGTGCAATCCGTGCCGTATGACCTCTACTTAAGTGCATCGTCGTGTCAGTAACCAGTTCCTCTGTAAGCGGAACTGATGCATAATGTACGCCCAAATTGTCCTCCAAGACAGGTACAACTTCTATTATTTCGCCCACTTTTTCTCCATCTCATCGAACATAGTATTGACTCTGGTTATTAGCTTAACTATTCATATCAGTCTGAAAGCTGCTTACCTACTCGATAGGATTCTTAATATAAATTACCAGCTTGTGCACACTATTTTACTTGGTGAATTCTGTTTTCTGCACTAGTTAAAGTACATGTACCCTCGGAGAGCGCAGATGCCTTTCTTGGCTAATGGCATGACGCGTGGCATGACTTTTATTTTTTTGGCCTCGTCAAGTGTTGTTTCAGAGGACATAAATATTTTTTTGATTGGAATTGTGTGTTTAGATGATCATAATTGCTACCATCGATAGAACACATTGCCGAGAACAACGTGATCGTCACGGTGTGCATTCTCGTCGAACAACTCAGTTTCAACTTCAAGTTGGGATGCTAACTGTGCTCGCGCTTGTGGTTTAAAAATGACGGTGAGCAGAGATGAATCCGACAAGCTACCTGCCATTCCTGTCCGCTTTGTGGAATCAGAAGAGGTGGCAGGGTCCGCTCCACATCTTTTAACCGGTGGTAATCTTGCTCGTCCTTGACTGGAAGCACAAGGAATGAGAATGAATGCTGCATTAGACGCTGCACACATGCCAATTTCGCTAGTTCCGAACCTCATTGTAGGTGGCTACTGGGCTTCCAACTTCAGGGGACCTTTCCAATCATCAACTTCTAATGGCGCGATGATTGAGCCACTTGGATTCAAACCCTGCCTTCACTTTCTCTGAAGGTTTCACGACATGTAACACTGTTCAGCTCGACATTCTGGGTCATCGTGCTTACTTGGTTTGGACTTCCTACTGGCGAATCTGGGTAGGCATATTACTTGTCAGCATACTTGCATAGACATGTTGGTCCTGTTCTTTGCCCCATCAGTGCATTCGCCTCGTGGTGTATCAAATCTGAAAAAAGCTTGTAATATATGCCATGATTCAATGTATCAATCAATACATCTCCTCATACATACGGACACAGTTTGCCATTTCCAGAGTCGAGAGTTGGCTTTCGACAATGATCTTGGACATTTTCATGTTCTCCAAACTGAGACTCGCTCAGAATCATTGAAAGCTTTCAATTTTTGACCTTGTACAAGGAAGGTCCTTTCCGCTTTTATCTTCTTCTTTTTTTGGTAAAGGTAAGTATAATATATATATTCAACCAGGATTTACAAAAGAAGTGCATCCCAACACCAACATGCACTCAATGGGACTATAAGTCGCTGAAGTGAGAGGGTGCCAGGATTTCAGAGGAAAACAAAAGGGGCTACAAATATACAGCCATACAGGAGTCTCAAGTGTTAGAAAGAAAAATACAAGGGTAAATCCCCTAGCTCCGTTGTAGTCTCTTGTTTTTCGGAGTGTCAACAACAGATTTAAAGGAAAGAGCTTTGTCCTTTACCGCATTGATCAGGAGTTGCTATTTAGATTGGATGCCCAAAAGATCAAGTCATTTCTGGACTTCCAAATAATGGAACAGAGAGCCCCAAAAGAGAATCTGACAATGTCAACATAGAAGCCTTTATCCGAAGGTCTAAAAATCCAGCGAATGATATCTAACCAGGGTAGGCTCCTCCAAGAAAGATTTCACCTAGCGGCCCAAAAGAAGGTTAGGGTTAAGGAGACTTGGCATTAAAAAAAAAATGTGGTCTATAGAGTTAGGCATGATGTTGCAAAATGCACATTGCACCGGAGGTAATCTACCAGAGGACATAAGCATAGCCTGGGTAGGAAGACGATTCCTAGATATAAGCCATATGAGGAATTGGTAGGCCATATATTTGATGCCCAAATGACACGAGCAGCTTTCTTGCGAATGACCTACCATGCTGATGCAAGAGAAAATTTACCCGATGGGTGGTGAGGCCACATAAGAGAATCCTCTCCTTGCATAAGGGGGCGATTGTGATATGCCATGAGTGGGAGCTCACCCCTCCAGGGAGAAAAGATCAGTCACCTTTGCATGTCTAGTAAGACCTGATTGATAAATGTATGCGTCATCAAAAATCAGATTAAGGGGGTCATGTCTAACTACGGGTCAAACCACAAAGAGGTAACTTTGCATTCTCCTTCCGCTTTTATCTGTTTCTAGATACTTTAAAAAGTATCTAAAGCAATCGAAAAGACTGCAGAAAATGTCAATTGCTTTTGTACTTGGCGAGACGACCCAAGTTTCAGGAGCAGCATGTGCTTTTGCTACTTTTCTTAGTCCTGATGAATGATATTTTTTGCAGCTTCCATTCAGGAGCACCTCGCTAATTTGTCATCAGGTCAGGGAAATCTCCGGGTCTCCATCAACCTGCCGGAGAACGAAATCTCCCTACTCTGTAGCCGGAGGAACCTGAGCTTCAGCGAATCGTCCGCCGCCGCCAAACCTGCCACTCCTCCTTCCCCTTCTCCTTACTCCTCGTCCTCGGCCTCGGCCTCAATCAGTCGAATCTTCAAAGGGAAAGCTCCGGCGGCGGCGGCGGCGGCGGCGGCGGCGGCGGCGAAGGGGAGCTCCGAGAACGGCTGGGGCGGCGGCCGGCAGGCCTACAGGAGCACGAGGACGGTGGTGGAGGTGCTGCGGGAGCTGGACGCAGACATAGTGGCGCTGCAGGACGTGAAGGCGGAGGAGGAGAGGGAGATGAAGCCGCTGTCGGAGCTGGCGGCGGCGCTGGGGATGAGCTAAGCGTTCGCCGAGAGCTGGGCGCCGAATTACGGATTACGGGAACGCCGTCCTCTCCCGGTGGCCGATCAAGCACTGGAAGGTCCAAAAGATCTTCGATGACCCTGATTTCAGGTCCGTTGTTTCGTTTCATTCATTCATTTACTAATTAATTCCCATTTATTTATTTTTTACCTTATTTTTCTTCCACTCATTTTCGTAATTATGGTGACGACGATGGGCGATTTCAAAATTTAAAAAGATATTTTTATTTATTTGAGGCGTCCACTGTTGCAAATGAAGTTTAATAATATGTTTTAATTAAATTTTCCCTGGGCATATTATATAATTTTTTCTTACATTTTTCCAGTGAAAATTATTAATGTCGCCGACCCATTTGTAACAGTGTGAACCCACTTCGGACAATCGTAAGGGGGATGTAATAAGAATTCGTAAGACCAAAAATAAAAAATAAAAAAATAAAAATCTTGCTGTCGCTTGGTATATTTTGTCTTTTTTTCCCTTTTTCTTTTTAACTGTTCTGTCTGGAATTATCTGAATGGAACTGTTCAAGAATTGATCTGGGAAGAATTTAAGAATATTATTCATGAGAAGAACCCTACCCCCAAAAGTTCAAGAACTTCCCATGGCTGTAAGGCTTTTTCTTCCACAGCCTGTTTGGCCTTCGGACAGCTTAGAGAAAGCTCTCTGCAAACAACAATGGTGGGGCTTTCGAACCAAAAAAAAAAAAACAACAATGGTGGGGCCTGTCCCAGGATCCCAGCACCAGCTGTGAGCAATGCCAGTCAGAATTAAAAATTAAATTTCGAAAAAACCCAATTTTCTTTCTATGATTTTTGGATGTGGGTTCTCCAGAAAATCGTCATTTATCAATAATATAATAATTATAATATTAATAATCTCTTCAATTATAACTAATCGAAATTTGTGCGATCGTGTGTGATGAAAGACTGTCTTGAACTAGTTTCATTCATCTTTTTTCCATTTCTGACTGCATTTAGTGGGTTGATGAGAGTCAACTCTGGAGATTATTCTCCATTAATTGCTGATATGGTCGAGAGAATGCTTGGGAACCTGCTGAATTATATATATAGTATTTAAATAAGGAATTGGGAAGATGAATGAAGGATGAGAACTACGGTGTACATTAAATGAGGATATGGTAAGGTGTATGTACGTAGGAGAGTAACGTGGGGAGGATTTTGCCTTTATTTTATGTTATTTGCCGAATCAGATGCAATGACTTGAAGACTGTACAAGGACTACTCATTCTCAACGAAAAATACATTTCTCTCAAGCGAGACAGATAAGATAGAATCAACTTGTTTGAGACAGCAAGCAATTTCTCATCATGTCATTTTCGGAGTGTTGTGTTCAATTAATTAAGCCGTGTCTTAAATAGTGAAGGGATAATGTGTTTCTGTTGCGCAAAAATTTAAAGAAAAGGGGGGCTGATAGCAGGTCGATCAACATATTAAATCGACCCGGAATTGAAGTGGCCTTGATCTCAGGGTGCTTGATTACACAGGAATGTGCTGAAGGCAACAATAGAAGTGCCTCATGTTGGGGAAGTGAACTTCCAGTACACCCACCTGGATCATCTCGATGAGAACAGGCGGATGAAGCAGGTCGGTGCAATAATCCAATCATTTGACTCCCCCCACATCTTGGCCGGCGGCCTCAACTCTCTCGACGAGATAGATTACTCACAAGAGCGGTGGACCGACATTGTCAAGGTATGTACATTTCTGTCATGTTTGATGTAATATTCGTTAGCACTCGAAACTCAATTACTAGATAGCTTAAGCTGCGGTGATTGTGTAGTCACGGGCACCTGTGCTTTGTTATAGTACTATGAGGAGATGGGAAAACCGACACCGAAGGTTGAAGTCATGAGGTTTCTGAAGAGCAAGCAGTACACAGATGCTAAGGACTTCGCCAGGGAATGCGAGTCTGTGGTCGTCATTGCCAAAGGACAGAGTGAGAACTCTCGCTCTCTTTCCCATTTTCAAATTTTTCGTTTTCACTCTATCAAATGGCTAATCTAAGGTGCTTTTCGAGCATGATGCTCCTTTCGCTTGATGATCACATGATTGGCTTGAATGTACGGAAATTATAACATTTGAAGCATGATGATTGCATTGAATATATATAAACATACACACATGCTGTCATCACTATGCCAATATCAACCTTTGATGTGAAAATCTGTGCAATAAAAATTGAAGTCCAAAGTCAATTTCGAGGAACTATTGTCCGTATAAGTAATCTGAAACTGTTTATTCTACTTTAGGTGTGCAAGGGACGTGCAAATATGGTACGAGGGTGGACTACATACTGGCCTCACCAGATTGCCCATACAAGTTCGTTCCCTGGTCGTATTCGGTCCTGTCATCAAAAGGGACATCAGATCACCACCTTGTAAAGGTCAACGTAACAAAATGTGCAGACAGCACTCCCCACGAAAGCAACGGCAACAACAATAAAGTTAGCAAGAAAGTGCAACGACAACGTAAGCACCAGGCAGTTGTAAAGATCACAGGTACAGCTCCACCTTCAAAGGGTATCTGGACAACGAACACATTAAGCAAAGTCGAATGATGTTACATGTATATCTTCCTTTTCTTTACCCTCTTCTCTTGGCCGCTGCTGCTACTATTGTTGTTGTCGAGTGATCTTTGGGCATGCCGTCTTCATCAATCTCTGTGTAGATCTTTGATTGTTTTGTGCATTCTGTCTTCTCTTCCTTTTCAGTTTATAGTTGAAGAGGGGAAGGTTCTGGTGTGATCTCTTACTCACATCTGTATAGATTTCAACACGACACAAGTGAATTCTTACGTTTCAGCTAAGGATGTGAGCTGAGCGGTTCTGGCAAGTTCTTTTGAGTATGCTATGCTTTTTTTTTCTCTTGTGATCTTAAGTGCAAGATTTAGATTAGTTTTTGTTGAGGGCGACATGTTGAGTTGACTTTGCTGAGGTTGAGGTTAGAGAGTGCGATGTTGATCGATCGATGAGAAATAGAGAAAATAAGATTATGGAAAGCGAGGAGGAGAGAGAGATCTTTATTGAAGCTCCAAGCTTGGTTGAAGTCCTTCCATGTCCCAAAACACGGAGCAACGGAAAATAGCTCACGAAAATGTTTTCCTTTTTCTTGTTTGTTGGTTGGAAAATATTTTCCTCTTATTTGAAATAAGAAATCGTTTTCTTGATTTTGAGTGGCGAGCGCTTTTTTTTTTTATATATATTTATGGCAAAAGATATTTAACGGTTGACTTTAGCATTTTTAATATCGAATAGTATCAAAAAGATATTTTCATTGAAATTATTTTTCAGCAAAATTAATGGAGCCTTAACGAGAGGGGTAAGCGGCAGGGTTGTTAATGGGTTGGGTTGGGTTGGGTTTATATGATGTCCGACCTAACCTGAAACCCTACAAGGCAAGTTTGACCCGACCTGGCCTAATACCCAAATATCATATAACCTAAGAGAACGGGTCAATTTGGCTAGTGCCAATTAGCTAAGCTTAGATCTACAGTTTTGTCCTTGTTGCACATAGAGAGCCCACGCTGGCCTTGCCTGACTTGGCCCAACTCGACCCCAACCCAAATGATACTAACACCTAAAAATCCCTACCCATAGAAGATTAAGGCCCAACCTCAAAATACCTTAATTTTAATGTCGGTTTGGGCTAGCGTGGGTTTTTTTAACACTCCTTTTAAGTAGTTCTAAGTTCTTTACAAGTTTCACTAGAACTTGGAACTTACCTATTGGCACTTGGAACCTGAAACATACCCAGTCACAAGTTTAAATGTTTAATTGATTTTTTTTGTTCCATTTTTAGTTAAGTAAAACAGAAGTGAACGTAACAGCAAAAACAAGAACTTCTAATTTGTCAATAGCAACAATCCCATAAAAAATAATAATAATAAAACGTTCAAAATGTAGCATAAAACCTTAATTATAGCACTTTAGTCCTTAATCATCCATGAAAAATTGTTCCAAATTTTAACCATTTGAAATCAAAAGAAACAACAACATAGTTAATCGCTTAATAATAGTTTTATATTTGAAATTACTATTAATTAAACTAAAATAATTATTAGAAAGTCTCACCACATATATTCATTCTGTTTCAATTGGTAAACTCTATATATTGATGATAGTCTCCTTATTAAGACCATCCATATTTTAAAAAAAGAAGAAGAGATTAAATAAAACAGTCACTCATTATATATATATAAAAGAAATTAAAATATTTAAAAGTATAAAAATCATTGAAGGTTCCGATCTGGGAGAAAAATTAAGGGTTTTACTTTAGGTTCCCACTCTGATTTTGGTTTGAGTTTCCAATTCTTGGTTTCGTTATCCAGTTTTGGTTTGGTTCCTATAGAAAATGGGAACCAAACCGAGAATAGGCGGTTCCTATAAAATTGGAACTAGGAAGCGAACCATCTCTCCCAAAAACCTAGAATCAGTCCGGTTTCTTGATTTCCTAACCTATCTCGAAACCATGCTCATCTCTACTTAACGAGTGTTATAAGTGAAAGTGTAATTAAAAGAGAAAGAAATAGATTTTCTATATAATAGACATTGTTGACTAATGTATCCTGCTATTTAGCTTATGAATCAAAACTACCTCTCCCTTATAATAGTAGGCAAATTGCACACCTGGCATCGGCATGGTAGAGGACGCAGGTATCTCTCAGTTGACTTATACTTTTCAATCGATCCTCCTTGATGTAATATATATCAATTGAATTATTTATTTCGATTTTGCTTGGGATCTGAATTTAGAAAATCGATCCTCCTTAATGTAATATATTCTACAAGTATTCCCATCCCTACTTAATGAGTGTTATAAGTGAAAGTGCAATTAAAAGAGAAAAAAATACATTTTCCATATAATAGATATTATCAACTGATGTATCTTGCTAATTAGCTTATGAATCAAAACTACCTCTCCCTTATAATAGTAGGCAAATTGCACACCTGGCATCAATAGGGTAAAGGACGTGAGTACCTCTTAGTTGGTGTGTACTCTTCAATCGATCCTCCTAAATGTAATATATATCGATTGAATTATTTATTTGATTTTGCTTGGGATCTCAATTCAGAAAATCGATCCTCCTTGATGTAATATATTCTAAAACCGTGCTCACCCATAGTTAACAAGTGCTATAAGTGGAAGGGCAATTAAAAGAGAAAGAAATAGATTTTCTATATAATAGACATTATTAAATTATGTATATTGCTAATTAGGGGTGTGCATGGTCCTGGTGGGCGGTTCTCACCCCGAAACCGGGAACCGCCCGCTCAGGACCGGTTCCAAATTTTTGGAACCGGGAACCGCCCACTAACTCTATGGATCCACCCGGGAACCGGACCGTCGGAACCAGCCGAGAGATGAAGCGGAAGGGAGGGTCGGAGTTGGTTCCTCATTTTGGGAACCGAGGACCGAACCGACCCAATAGAGGGTGGATTCGGACCCCAAAACTCCGAACAAACTCTCTAAAAACAGCCCCATTTAGAGATTAATATTAATCTCAACCCCAAGGCCGCTCTAGACACAAGGTTTGTTGATCTCCTTGGCTGGATTTTATATGCAATCTCTCAAATGCTCTTTGAGTAATTCTTCAATGTGGGACATTTGAAAACTTATTGGAGTAACTTATAGGCAAGGGGGAAAAGAGAAGGGAGAGGGAGTAAGAGGCTCAATCCCACATTGATTATTTAGGAGAGACAATGAGCTCTTGGTCTCTATAAATAGGAGAAAGAGAACCTTTTATTTTGTTGGTCATGTTCTATTGGCAAGGGAAGAATGAGGGTGATGAGGAAAGTTTAGACTATTATTCTGAATATTTTTAATATTATTATATTTTGAATATAAAAATCTTAATTTTGATTTAAGAAAAATCGGTCCGGTCCAAGCGGGTGGATCTGCCTATGGAACCGGGAACCGGACCGGTACCCACCGGTTCCAATTTATTGGAACCGGGAACCGGACCGGTACCCTTAAGAACCACCGGTTCTAGTCCGGTCCGGTCCGGTTCCGGGCGGTCCGGGCGGTTCCCGGTTCTTTTGCACACCCCTATTGCTAATTAGGTTATGAATCAAAACTACTTCTCTCTTATAATAGTAGGCAAATTGCACACTTGGCATCAACAGGGTAGAGGATGCGAGTATCTCTCAGTTGGCATATACTGCATATACTCTTCAATCGATCCTCCTTGATGTTAAGATATATCAATTGAATTATTTATTCCAATTTTGCTTGGGATCTCAATTTAGAAATCATGGCATCTAAAGCACAGATAACAACGCGCTTAATAAAAAACAATTAAGACATATGCATCAATATCGTTGACCGGTGAGAATCCTCGGTACTTGCAACCTTGCTACTCTATGGCTCGGGACCTCACTAACATGTGACACGAAAAATATAAATAAAATAAAAAACTTTCTTTCAATGAGACAGAAAATAAATAATCATTTGTACTTGATCCTTCCACCGTTTGTTTAAGGGCTATGCTAGTAGGTCACATGACGCATCCAATGATGTTTTAACTGCACATGTTTCTTTTTCTTCTTCTTTTTCATAGTAATATGGTCACTAATTAAAATGTTGTAATTTTACCCTTTTTGTAGCAAAATTTCCTCTTCTAGAAAGCATGAACACGAGAACAATTTTTTTTTTGGTCAAAATAATTGGGCTATTCAGCTAGCATCTTGGCATGCGCTGATACCTTTGATTGCTTTCTATATAGTGAATAGAATATTAAGGGATGATTGGTCAAATCATTAATCAGAAAATTCTCCTTAGTATCTTGGATTATCTCATACGTTAATGTCAAAGATCGAACATACATTGTTGTATTTTAGGGTACAAGATTGGCTCTCTCTTTGTTACATGTTGTGTTCGAATGGTAATTGTTCTTTTCTAGAGCCAATGCCTGACTGACAAGTTGAAATCAGCTTTAAAATTGGAAAAATTACCAAAAAAAGTTTTAAACCTATTATGCTTATGTCAATTTAATCTTAAATTTTTTAATTTGATCAATTTAGTCATAAACCTTTTGATAATTTGATAATATAGTCTATCTAACTAATTTTGACAAGAAATTGTTGATGTGGACGTCGGCCATCATATGTGGCACTGGCGCTGATATGAACAATTTTTACAATTTTCTAAAAAAAATATTTTTAATTATTTTTCCTTTTTTTTTTCTTTATTGTGGCTAGTGAGGCGACCATTGCCTAGGCAAGGCCTACCTAGCCTATGCCTATTGAGGGTGGCCTCACTCAAATAAGGCAAGTGTGACCTTCGCCCAGCTCTAGCCACCACCTATGGCCAGTTTTCAACCATTGCTGAAAAGGAAAGGAAAAGGAAAAAAGAAAAAAATTCAAGTTTTTTTTTTTTGAATCGACCACATCAGTGTCGATATTTCTCATAAGATGGCCGACGCTAACTAGATCACAATGTTAGCATTTTTCAATAAAAATTAGCTAGAAGGATTACATTGACAAATCATTAAAATATTTATGACTAAATTGACATAATTAAAAGGGAAAATTTCAAAAAAGAACCCAAAATGAGCCTATATTCTCAAATAAGGACCCAAAGTGACCGTTGTCTCAAATTAGGACTAGAAGTGGCTAAACCAATCTCAAATAAGGACCTCAAATTACTGGCCAACCACCAACCAAATGTTCATTGGCCGGTGAGCATGTGGCATTTTCGATGGCCAGAATAAGGGCAATTTTGTCAAAAAAATATTGATAGAAATTATTAAACCCTAAAAACAAAACCCCCAAACTCTTCAGTTCTCACGTTTTCTTCTTATGCTCTTCATCTTCTTCGTTCTCTGTCCTTTTTCGCTTGGAGCACCCAAATTTTCTGTTAATGGAGCACGAACTGAAGCATAACAAGAAACCCCTACCTTCGTTTTTTCACATTTTCTTCCTTTCTTTTTTTGTCTTTATTTCTTTCCAACAAAGAAGACAAATCTCGAGTAAATTCACATCTTCGTTATTTAGACACTCGTATGTAACACGAGAGCCTCGATTTTTCATCATCTTTTCCCAACCGAGAGACAGAGAACATCGACCCACATTTCAGACACAATTCGAATCCACTTCCACGAAGAGAGAGACAGAGAGAGCCAAGAGGGTGCTGGCACGTCGATTTGGAACTCAATGAGTCAGAGATCTTGCTCCATTAACAAAGATTTTGGGTTCTCCGAGCAAGAGAAGACAAGGAATCTAGAAGATGAAGTGCAAAAGAAGAAGAATGTGAAGAAGAGTTTGGGAGTTTTGTTTTTAGGATTTGTTAATTTCTATCAATATTTTTTTGACAAAATTGCCCTTATTCCGGCCACCGAAATTGCCACATGCTTGTCAACCAGCGAATATTTGGTTGGCCGGCAATTTAAGGTCCTTATTTGAGACTGGTTTAGCTACCCGGGGTCTTTATTTGAGACAACGACCACTTTGGATCTTTATTTGAGAAAATAGACTTACTTCGGGTCCTTTTTTGAAATTTTTCCTAATTAAAAGGCTTAGGAATAAATTGGCATGAGCGCAATAGATTATGGCTTTCTAGGTTAATTTTCCCTTTTAAAATTGACATGACCAAAAGTTTACTATCAAGCCCTCTTAAGTGAACACTAAAAAAGAATTAATTTCTTAGGGTACGTTTAGTGACATTTCTATCTTGAGAATAATCTATGTTCAAAAATAATTTTTTCCATCTATACTTTTGGCAAGAAAGATGTAGATTTTTTTTTTCTGTTTTTCTATTTCAAAGAATAGAAAAATTAGCTGACATTATCAAATGGAATATTTTTCTGTTTTGGGGAAAAAAAACAAAAATTGGACAAATAGAATGGTTACTAAATAAACCCTTAATTACCAAAATTGTGTTGAAACAAAGGTATTGTGTAGATATCATGAATAAATAGCATCTCTCTCTCTCTTCCTTCCTGATTCTAATAACAATTTGAACAGGACGAAGTCCCAAATTAATTGAAAAAATTCAATCTCCAAAAGAAATGAAGCTCAATATCTAGTATATAACTTCACATTTTATGATGTGTCAAGTCACATAGCATTGCTACAGCAGATAGTTTAGTTTACAGACATGGCCGGTCTTTCTATATGCTAAACATGATATCATAAACAACTGTAACCATTTTTTATTGTTTTGCCGAGCATGTCGTTCCATATTCTTTCGATAATTTCTCATGTGGCCTTTGTAGAGAAATGCTTTCTTCGCTGCTCTCTGACAAACTGGAAATTTTAATGGATACGAGTAAACGGTCAGCATGAGCAATGACGGTAGAAAGCACCTAGTTCTTCGCCTGTTACTACGAACTGTGGAAATTGTCGAATCACCTCTTACTAAGCTTACACAGCAGAAGTGATAGCATTGCAGAATTATAGAATAAGTAGAGATTCTTCGTATCTAACACTGTAAGCTTGCTCAATGGAGCAAAACAAAGGGATCTCGCATAGAGTTTGTACCTGTATTTACGACATTGTGATGAAGGAAGTTCAAGATGGCCGGGAGTAATCCGTGCCACTCGGCCTCAACTTGAGTGCATTGCCATGTTGATAATCAGTTTCTCCGCAAGCAGAATTGATATGCAATTTCCGCCCAAATTGTCCTTTACTCACCTTTCACTTGAGGACCTTTGTCCATGAGTTTCTTCTAGCTCCCCCAGCCTCTTATCGAGGGTTCTTCTATGTATGGGCATCTGTTTATGGTTGTTTGCTTCTGGAAGTTGGTTTATGGGGACCTTGAAGTTCAGCCTATGAATTTTGCCGTCTATTAGATGGGTTGGTTGTCGTACCTAGAACACTTTGTTATGTAAGGTTTTGATTTTTGCCTTCCTCCCATGGTGCAGCGGAGCAACAAATGTCAAAGGAACTGGACGAGACAGGTTCCATAGCCTCCTGTCACAACGAATGGTCTTTCTCATCAGGATGATTCTCTGGTGAGTGTGACGAACTGCAGTAGTAAGAAACTCGATTCTAAAGGTTTTTCTGTGTCATATCATTTACCTTTTCTCTATCACGTTGAACATAGTACCTACTCTGATGATGAGCTTAACTATTCAATCTGAAAGCTACTTACGTATTTGAAAGAATTCTATATATAAATTACCTGCTTGTGCATGCTATTTTTCTTGGCGAATTCTGTCATATGCTCTAGCTTAAACACATACATCATTCAAGAGCGCAAGTGCTTTTGTTAGCTTATGGCATGAGGCATGGCATATCTGGTTTCAGAGGACATGAATATTCTTTCGATAGGAATTGTATGTTTAGATGATCATAATTGATACTATTGATAGGACATATTGCCGATGACAACATGATCGTTGCAGTGTGCATTCTCATCTAGCAACCTAGTCTCAACTACTAGTTGTGATGCTAACTGTGCTCGCACTTGTGGTTTAAAAATGATGATGAGCAGAGCTGAATCTGACAAGCTACCAGCCATTCCTATTGGCTTTGTCCGATCAGCAGAGGTGGCAGGGTCCACTTCACATCTTGGAACCAGCAGTAATCTTGCTCGTCCTTCGCTGGAAGCACAAGGAATGAGAATAAATGCTGCATGAGACACTGCACAAATGCCAATTTCGCTAGTTCCAAACCTCATCGAAGGTGGCCTCCAGGCTGCGAACTTCAGGGGACCTTTCGGACCATCGACTTTTAATGGCTCAAACCTTGAGCCACTTGGATTCATACCCTGTCCTATACTTTCTCTGAAGGTGTTCATGATATCTAATGCTATTTAGCTAGATATTCTGTGTCGTTGCTCTTACTTGGTTTAGACTTTTTACTGGCCAATCTCTTCCCAAAAAGGTTTGGCTTGGCATGTTACTTGTCAGCATATTTGCAAAGACTTGGCGATCTTGTAATTTTACACATCAGTGCATTCGGACTCAAGGTACATCAAATCTGACAAAAGCTTGTAATATGCTACCAATCAATGTATCAATCAGTACATCTCCTTGTACATACAGACAGTTTGCCATTTCCAGAGTCAAGAGTTAGCTTTCGACAGTAGTCTTGAGCGATATTGTGTCCTACAAATCGAGACTCGTTCAGAGTCATTGAAAGCCTTCAATTTTTGACCTTGTACTAGGAAGGTCTTCTCTACTTTAAAAACCATCTAAAGTAATCGAATAATTGCTTCTGTACTTGGTGAGACGACCCAAGTTTCAGGATCAGCATGCGCTTTGGCTGCTTTTCTATGTATTCTTAGTGTTGATGAATGACATTTTTTGCGGCTTCCGTTCAGGAGTACTTCGCTAATTTGGCATCAGGTCAGGGCTCACTTTCTGCGATCCCCGCGTGAAGTGGATTTCACGTGTTCCTCATCAACATCATTGTCTGGAGGAATGTTTGCTTAGTAGGAAACGTCATGTGGAGGGGACAACAGCGAGGAATATGATACTTCTTGTGAAGAACGTAAGGCACCTTCTCATGTCTTATCATCAAGTGAAGGCAAAATTTATTACTGCATTTAGGGATCGAGCTTTTGTGATACCTCATATGCTCTAACATGACATCAGGTGTCCAATTTCCATTCATCGTAAAGGAAAAATTGATAAGACTTCATTCCTTCTTTTCTTTTGAAGGATTTCCTGTTAATTTTTGTTATGTGTCATGAATACTTCATTCAAAATCCTTTTCTAGGTTACCTCTAGTGTCGCTTCATCCTTCTAAAATTAAGTCCGGACACTTTCATTCCTTTTTATTCTATTATTTTCTAAATTTTCTTTGTGTTTTTAGAATATTTCGAAAAATTAACCCACGTTCATTTTTCACTCCATTAGCGACCCTCATTTATCCAACAAAACAAAATACTACTCTCTTTTGTCTTCACATTTGAGTTTACTTTGTGTTTTCTCTTTTCAAACTTGGCGTCCTTGAAAAGTGGAAAATGTGAGGGAGAAGAAGTTAGGTGATTTCTAACCCTTTGAAAACATTAATGCCTGGCATTTTTAGATACTTCTTTTTGCATTGGCTTACTGACTATTCAAGAGTTAAAATGATCTGCCAACAAATTTATGATTAAAAAATAACCTTGAAAAGAACTCAAGAAATGTACGCAAGTATTTCATATATTATTAATAGCTTAATACTAACGCTATATGCTCATTTGATGACATCTAACAAATTATAGCTCTATTCTAAAGATAAGAGAAAATTGTCCAAAAAATTATAAATTTATTAAACATGGTCAATTTAGTTCTAAATCTTTCAATTGCATCAATTTTGGTCCTAAGCCTTTTGACAATTTGTCTATTCAATTTTAAACCTTTTAATTGTACAAATTAATCATAAAAATTTTGATAATTTACAAATTTAGTTATAAATCTTTTAACAAATTGCTAATATAATCATTCTGGCTAATTTTGATAGAAAATCGTTGATATGAAGGTCAAGTTAGCCCCAACCATCCTATGTGACGCATTCGGTGCTAACATGGATATTGGCTACATCATCCATTAGATTTTGATGACCCTAACCAATAAAGTATGGCAAGGAATCAATGAAGTGTATGTAAATAGGAGCGGGGGACTAATCATTTTGCTAACATTACCCAAACGTTTGGAGACCCATTGGCTAATCAATTCTTTTAACCAAAAAATACCCATGAATCAATGTTAGGTCACGATGGAAGGAGCGCAATTTTGTGCGACTGCAATCATCAAACGACATGTAATGGCTGCACCATCCATTTCATTTTGATGACACTAACCACCAAAAAGAAGAAGGGTTGAATGAATTCCATACGACATTTATTGTCATTTATAAAATATGGACATGACAAGTCTACCATAAAACACCAATGCTATATGAAAAACATGTAAAAGCTTCACAGATTACATAGTGAATGATGAAACATATTGATAGTACTATTCATATTTCACATTATTTCTCCAATAGGGGAACAATCACACAATATATGATTCATTAAACTCATTGTCACGATGAAATTGGTAACTGCCAGGAATTATCGAAGCACTTGATGAATATGAGACTATTTCAAGTTCTATCTCAATGTCAACATCATCAATTGGTGCCTCCATTGGATACAAAAGTGGTTTTGGAGGCATTTGCAATTTATCCATATCTCCTTCAAGCATATCTAGGACTTTCCTCATCGATGGCCGATCATTAGGGCTCAACTGTATACACCATAGTGCAACAATTATCATCTTCCTCACCATTTCTCTTTCCTCTTCTATGACATCTATCCTTTCAACTTCCTTTTCTTTGCCAAGTTGATCATAAACCCACATAGGAAAGTAAATTTGACTTGACTGCTCTGCATGTGCATTAATATTTCTCCTTCTACTGGCCATTTCCATCAACATCATCCCAAAACTATAAACATCAGCTTTATAAGAAACACCACCAATGTCCTTATAGAATAGCTCAGGAGCCATATAACCCAAAGTTCCTCTCGCTGCAGTCAACGATACTGTGTTATGCCCGATGGGATAAAGTCTTGCAAGTCCGAAGTCAGAAATTTTGGGAGTGAAACTGTGGTCTAGGAGAATGTTGTGCGGTTTGATGTCAAAGTGTAGAATTTGCATATCACATCCCCGATGCAGATACTCTATCCCTCCAGCTATGCCAAGAGAGATCTCATGCATTTTCTTATAATCAAGACGATCATCACCATTCTTATTCGAGATGTGTTTATCCAAAGAGCCATTTGACATGAAATCATAGACAAGAGCTTGTTTGGAGTAATCAAAGCAAAAACCAACGAGTTGCACCACATTGACATGGTGGATCCTTCCAATTGTGGCCACTTCGCTTATAAAATCTTGGCCATTAGATTTTGGTTTGTTTAAAATCTTAACCGCAACTTCATTGCCACTTCTAAGGATTCCTCTATACACATAACCATAACCTCCCTCACCTAACTTGTGTTTGAAATTTTTTGTGATTTTTTTGATATCCGAGTAAGAGTACCTTATGGGCAAAAAGTTGTTGTGAGCTAGTAGGAATTCTTCGATGTTTGCATCATTCGCTTGATGCCTTCTCATCCACTTATAGATTAGAAGTATCAACATACATGGAGTTCCGAGTATGAACTTTGCTGCGATGTAGATGGCTGCATAGAAAATGTCCATAGATTAGCACGGTTCAATAAAAAAGTTTCAAACATAATTTTTTTAATCAGAGTGCTGCTTGAGATCTTCATAGTCGTGAGAGAAAAGGGCCAGTCATACCCACGACCAAGATGAGGCCCACGAGTGCAAATCCCGCATTATAACGGAAGAGCCTCGCAACAGAAGGAGGGGGGCCTGAAAATGATTAATTAGAGTCGGTGATCAATCAATGAAGAATTAAATCTATCATTTTAGCAGTTAAACATAAATATAATTTACTCTCCTAGACAGTGCTCAGATTGCAATTAATTCAATTCATTCGGGCAATCCATGTCATTATAGCATGATATTTCTCTCGAAGAAAAGCGATTTTGCTTTTGTTCTCATAGATGTACCAAACGATTCATAAGTTCACGTCTTGCTCTGCATAATTCTAATTTACAAACTTCATTCAATAAGCATTCAATTTATTCAACCGCATAACAGTAACAGCCATGCAGGGGACGAGCAACAATTAAATCAACCATTTTTCCCCAAACAAAAATAAAGTAACAATGTCAAATCCGGAAAAGCTCCACGAATTGTAAAATAAATGAGAGCAATGCATGCCGAATCTGCTAAGAAATCTATTTAAAATTTTCAACTTAAGCATTAGAACACGAACAGAGTAAGATCAATAAAAAAAAAAAAATTAAGTGATGTGGCAATTTTTTCTATCATGTTTTCAAAGAAACTAGTACCTTAATGTGTAGATCGTATTAAAAATATCCAACTAAAACTTGCCACATCACTCGGTAACTAAATTTTGGTAAGATCTCTTAGTAAAGCTAGCATTTAAGAAAAGCGGGTGGAGGAAGAAGAAAGGAAGAAAGAAAGAACCGCTTTAGAAAAAGTCGCTTACTGGAGTAATAGTAACTACAATCCTCCCATCGGTATCCTAAATTAAAGTAGTAACACCATAAGCGATAAGAGCGTCGCCCATAGGAGATATTGAATCCCTCGGCCATGATGTTGTGGAGGTCCTTGTATGGTACGCTCCCACGATTATACCGATTCCCTTCCCACTTGGAGATTCGATCCGATGTGGGTGCCATCATGGTTATGGCGCAAGAATCCTCGATTTCCCCTACTTGTAAATTAAGTGCAGCATATGAGTACACCTTCGATTGGGAAAAATAAGGAACCGTGTCGGCAGAGTATGCTCCCTTGATACATGGTTTGGTATCAACATACGAAGTAGAAGTAACAGGTTGTGAGCACTTCATGAAGGCCACCGACGGTAAGCGTGGCTCAATGCGTGGCTCAAAAGTTATGTTTGAACGAATATCACCGAAGATATCATTGAGGTTGGTGTACGCCAATGAGTAATGAGGGAGGGATGAGCAATTACCTTTTTGCAATCCATCGTCAACCACTCTGATATGACCATTGAAGTAAGCTTGGTTATGATAGTAATCGTAATGGATCGACTTCACATAATATCGGCCAACAAATGGATATAGAACAGTGCGGTTATTTTCACAAACTAGCTCATACTGAGAGTCGCCGCAATCTTTTGGATCATCTTTTAATCGAAAGGGATAACGTATGTCAAGAACCTCGCCACAAGATGAAGAGGTGCACAAGTGATTCTCCCCCTTCCCCTCCACCATAATTCCTCCTAATAGTAGCAAACAATGCGATATGAGAAGTAAAACACGGAGCATAAATATCGAGCTGAGAGAAATAACCATCTCTCTATCGTTTGATCTAATGCAATGGAAGTTTTGGCTAATTTGGTACCGCGACGGAGGCCTAATAAAGGGTCGGGAGTCGTCAGGAATCCAAATGTCCAAGTCAACCATTAAAACAAAGTTTGGCAAAGACAAGTATGGCCCGCCCAAAGCAAGGCCTCGAAAACGTACGGCCCCGCGTGAAAAGCATGGCCCGGCTAAAACACGGTCCGCGTGAAAAGTACGGCCCAGCTAAAAGGCGGTCTCAGAAAAGCATGGCCCGGCTTTCCCTTTAATTGGGAAGGAAATTTTGCTGCAATTTCTAGATTTGACGTTTCTTGACAAATTGATTCTCTCTATGAATTATTTTAGAAGCGTAAAAAAAATCGGTTTGGACGCTTTGTACCCTATACTGAATCGAGATCCTTTAAGTGAGGCATCCAGTGTTCTATTTTATTTTCAAGGCCAATATTTCTTAAGTGTCGCTTCGTTAAATTGTAAAGATGAAAAAGGAAAAAAAATGATATATTTCATCGTGTAAGGTTTTTCATTTTTAACAAAAGACAAAATTAGTAACAAAGAAAGAGTATTGTACTAATTTTGATTAGAGACTCACTTGCTTCATCGTGGATCAATACATGCAATGACTATAGATGCAATATTTGAAGTCACAAAACTAAAGCGATGTCTACTTATTCATTATCAACTTCAATATTACCATTACTCTGTCATAATTGTGCAAGATCTATGAATAATACTTTCATCTCTTTTCCATAATAGAACCACTTAATGAATGAACTGACAAATCTCGACAATAATGTCGTTTCATCAAATGAAAAAAAATGTTGTGTCCTGCTTCATAATCATCTTCCTTCTCTGAATGTGTGGCATTGGAGGTGTCATATAAGCTCAACCAAGACTACAAGGAAGAGCAATGAGTAATGACTTGGATGCTGCCATTTTCATTCTCTGTGGATGGCTGCTTGAATCTGCTCAAGACTCCTCCCTTTCGTTTCGAGGACCACCGTGATCACAAGCCCCATCCCCACGGCGTTAATTGCAGCATAAAGAAGGTACGTGTGAAGCAAAGCCAGCAAAGTTATTTGCTTTTGACAAGCTTTTCGGATGCATATTCTGACATTTTTCTCATGGGAAGAATGCTTTACTATGTACTACCTGTCTGTTAATCATTTCACAGAAAGAACCCCTTAACTTTTCTCTTTTCTAATTGATACTTCGACTCAATTTCATGATATGCGAACATAGGTAGAAGTTGCTGTAAACGCATTGATTGAAATAAATGGACTGAATATGCATTCCAGAGCATGAAGACGCCTCCGCCTCCAAATAGGATTGAAGAGTTCATGGAAAAACTAAGTCTCGAGTCTGAGTTTGGTTGGATCCGCATAAAAACTCACGTTCCAATAGAAGAAAGGCAATCGTGATCTCTCACTCCAGAGTGGATCTCTTGCATATTTTTTCCTTCTTAAGCTTTTTAAGAACATGTTCAGGTCTTGGAATATTATACTATAGAAAAAATAATATATTTCGTAGCATAAAGTTTTTCATTTTTGACAAAAACAAAATTGGTACCAGAGAAGATAAACAAAGCACTAAAGACTATCGTTACACGTCCCAACCTCCAATAAAAAAAAGGAAGAGTATGGTGTTAATTTAATAGAAACATAAATTTTATAGAATTTGAGGTTGCATTTCGCGAAAATAAAAAGAAAAATTAAGGAGTAGGTGCTTCTTGCTTAAAGGGTGAGCTCGCACCATTATACCGATCCCTTTCCCACCCCAGGATGTAATCCTATAATAAAGCCATCATGATTATGTATGTTGCAAGAATCCTTGATGTCCCCTACTCATAGATCAAACCCATGTACCGCGTATGAGTACATCTTCCTACGGGGAAAATTAGGGGGCATATCAGAAGGGTATGCTCTCACAATACATGGTTCAGTATTAATATATGAAGTAGAAGCAACGGGCCATGAGCACTTCATGAAGACCATCAGCATAACCGAGGGTGAACGGTATGGATCATAATGACCAAAGTTAGAGGGCGCCAATGGGAAACAAGGAAGGGATAAGCAATTACTTTTTTGCAATCCATCGTCAACCACCATGATTTCACCGTTGAACAAATCTATGCTAAGACCAGAATCGTAGTAAATCGATTTCACGTAATATCGGCCGGCATACATATATAGAATAATGCGTTTATTTTCACAAGTTAGCTCATACTCAGAGCGACCACAACCTTTTGGGTTGTCTTTGAATCGGAAATGAAGCATATGTTATGGATCTTGCCGTAAGATGAAACAGTGCATAAGTAGTTCTTTTTTGCATCGTAATTCATCCCCAGTACTAGCAAAACATGCAATATGAGAAGCAAAGCATGGAACATGCTTATGGAGCTCGGAGATGTAATCATCTCTCTATCGTTTGATCTAATGCAACGAAAGTTTTTGCTAATAGGTGGTGCGATGGAGGCCCTGTAATATGAAAGAAAAGAGTCGGGAGTCCTCGGTCATACAAAGGTCCAAGTCAACCAATACAACAAATTCTAGGGAAAAATGGGTATCACGCGGAAATTGCTGTCGTTGCAATCAAGGTGACCAAACACGGTGTTGGAATTATATATGGATCGCTTTCACATTGATTAGAAAGGGAACTTCTCTGCAGTTTCCAGATCGACTTTTCTTAGTACCACAAGTCTTTGCGTAACGACGAAGTTAGTGGGGTTCTAGTCAAAGCGCGTAGGTCCATCTCTGGAAATTATTGTAGTGATTTCTTTATGTCATGACATGTTGCACCATCCAAGAAACGCTTACTCCTTTTCCTTTTACTTCTGTCAAAAGGGACAATACACAAGTTGATATTGTCATTAATAGTCTATCTCGGTACCAATTTTTATTATTTTATCAAAAAAGAAAAAGCTTATATTATGAAATATGACATATTTTTCCTTTTCATTTTCACGATTTATTGAAGAGACACTTAATGGAATGTCAGCCTTGAAAATGAAATAGAGTGCCAATGCCTTGCTCAAAAGGCTTCAATATTCGAGTTCACAAAAATAAAGTGATGTTTACTTATTCACGGTCAACTTCAATATCACAATTAGTCTCCCGCAATTGTGCTAAATCTATCAAGAATACTATCATCGTTGTTCCATAATAGAACCACTAAATGAATGAATTGACCCGATCTCAACAATAATGTCATTCTATCATATTTTTTAAAAAAAATGTTCTTGCCGGCTTCATAATCATCCTCCATCTTTGAATGTGTGGATGTTGCAACCTACCCCTCAGAGAAAAGAATAGGTTTAAAAGTATTGCCAAATGCAGGCAAGCAGCCTTCAATTAACACGAGTTCTCCTAAATCCATGCTTCGCGTGACATTAAGTTCCAAATAAGGAGTCACCACTAATCTATTAAAATCGATTAGAATTCAAGTAAGATAATATCTCACTTTTCACGCAACTTGAGAACGGAGACTTGGTTACACTAGTTCTAGGCCCTTTCAATGTGTAAACTTGATAACGTGTTAACCAAAGCGTCCGAGCAACCTATCGGAGACTCTTAGAGATCTTTCCTAACCATTCTAAAATCGAAATAGACACTCAAGGGTATTAAGGTGCGCAACCAAATGTAATCGAAGTAAAAACACACAAACATTATAATATTATCTCTAAAAAGAAAAGAAAATGGCATTCAAAAATCCCTATTGTGAAGCCTTAAAGGCTTATTCAATTTTGAGTTTCAACTTTTTAAGGATCTTCCATTTTTTGAGAGAAAATTACTCGAGAAACCACTTTTTAAAGCTTTTTCCAAGGATATGAAATTTTCTGAATTTTTACAAATTTTTTGATTTGTTAATATTTTCGATTTTTAAAATTTTATTTATTTATTTTAAATCCTGGAAAATGGACTCCTAACTGAGTCCGGGAACCCGGTCTGAACATGAGCCTGATCCGAACCCTAATGGTTCGAGTTGGGCTTGGGATTCGGACCGGCTTCTGGGCCTAGTCCTAATAGAACCAATTTCTATTTTTTAATTAGCCCACAATTCCTGACCTTTGAGCCCATGACAACAACCACATATAATCTGAACCACCCCATTCTCTATTAAGCCCATGGATTTTTGTCATCCCTCTTTTCATTACTCTTTTTATGTTTTTTTTTTGTTTTGTCTTCTATTTTCTATTTTTTTATATTTTCTTTTTTATTATTTCCTTTCTCTTCACGTGGTCATCTAAACACCCTCATCAACCACTAACCAGGCTATCGCCAAACCTTTTGCGGCGACCATCTCACGTCACCAAAATAAACTCATCCAAGGTCGGCCATCGATTTCTAGCCACCAAACAACCTCATCAACTGAGGTTTTTCAAGTAATACAGTAAAGCATTAATGCAAACAGCACGGAGGGGGAAATAGGAAGCTAACATGATGGGACCTTGTCCTGAAGCAATCGCCGGAAAAGGAATGATACTTTCGGCTCAAGAGTTTGTCTTCAGTCATCAATGAACATTGAGAAATATGCCATAACATCCAACATAAACACAGTATAAGTACTCAGTTCAGCCGTAGACAACATGAACATGAAGCTATACCGAGCGGGACCTTTGCTAGATTACTAGTTTCATATGGTCGGATTTTGGATTTCTAAGGGAGAAATCATCAAACACATGGCGTGCATCTTTGTATGTGAGTTTCCAAAGCAAGTTTGACTCTCTATTCAAACATAAACATGATGCACCATCCTCGGAATCAATGCAACTTGTCACAAAACCATCTAAACTTTGGTAGCTTCTTCAAGAGTTCATCATCTAAACTCCACATTCCAAACTCGGCGCACAAACATAAACAGAGGACTGCATACCTGGTTCACTTGGTGAAATGGACTTCCAAAAATCAGCACTGATGGAGCACCAAAATTCTATGGGATATTACTGGCCTCCTCTCTTCCAAAGGGCCAGATGTTCTAGCAGTGCCTCTTCAAGTTGGCCTTATCAAACAATGGTGGCCGACGGTTGAATGAGGGCAATCTCTGGCCAAAAGGAGGCAACGACCCTTGCGGGGATCTCTAGACTAAACTCTCTCCTCTTTTTCTCTCACTCTCTGGTACCTCACTCGAGCGAGCATCTTCTCTCTTTCCATCTGCAAGTAGCTCCCTCAGCTAGCATTCCCTCTCTTCTCTGATCTCCAGCCAAATGCTCTGAATGTTTATATGCTATGCAATTTTAATGATTTATATATATATATATATATATATATTGAAATTTTTTAAGGGGTTAAAATTAATCTCTAATTTTCAATGCAATTAAACCCTTAATAGATTGCCAAAATATAGATGTCAACAGGGGAATTAGAGGTGTCACGTAAGCTCAAATGAAACTGTCAGTCAATTTACCATTTTCTCATTGGAAGAATGCTTTTGCATATATTACTTGTCTATAAATGATTTTGTAGAAAGACCCACTTAACTTTTTTCTTTTCTAATTGACACTTCGACTCAATTTAGTGATATACAAATGTAAGTAGAAGTTCGATTGAAAAGCTATTAGTACTTTTCATTCTCTGAAGGTTTTCAGGACATGTAACACTGTTCAGCTCGACATTCTGTGTCGTAGCTCTTACTTGGTTTGGACTTTCTACTGGCCAATCTCTTCCCATAAAGGTTTGGCTTGGCATATTACTAGTCAGCATATTTGCAAAGACTTGGCGATCTTGTAATTTTACCCATTAGTGCATTCGGACTCATGGTGCATCAAATCTGACAAAAGCTTGTAATATGCTATCAATCAATGTATCAATCAGTACATCTCCTCATACATACAGACACAGTTTGCCATTTCCAGAGTCGAGAGTTAGCTTTCGGCAGAAGTCTTGAACAATATTGTGTTCTCCAAACCGAGACTCGTTCAGAGTCAGTGAAAGCCTTCAATTTTTGACCTTGTACTAGGAAGGTCCTCTCTACTTTAAAAACCATCTGAAGTAATCGAATAATTGCTTTTGTACTCTATGAGACGACCCAAGTTTCAGGATCAGCATGCGCTTTTGCTGCTTTTCTATGTATTCTTAGTGCTGATGAATGACATTTTTTGAGGCTTCCGTTCAGGAATACTTCGCTAATTTGGCATCAGGGAGGTGCTATCTTTCTGCGATCCCTGCGTGAAGTGGATGTCACGTGTTCCTCACACTATCTGGAGGAATGTTTGCTTAGTAGGAAAAGTCATGTGGAGGGGACAACAGCGAGGAATATGATACTTGTTCTGAAGAATGTGAGGCACCATCTCATGTCTTATCATTCGAGCGAACGCAAAAATTCCTACTGCATTTAGGGATCGAGCTTTTGTGATTCCTCATATGCTCTAACATGACATCAGGTGTTCAATTTCCATTCGTCGTAAAGGAAAAATTATTGGCCTACTCTGTGTTTCCTCTTTGACATGTGCCGGTCGTTCATTGGTTAGGCTAGGACCCATCCCGTGACATGAGGTCGAAGTCGGAGATTGCTTGAGCAGGTAGCTGCTGTAGAGGTGGTTGATCGAGCGGAGGTCGAAGGGTGGGGGTGAGAGGTTTTGATGGAAATGATAGATATTCATTGCTCATAACGCAAAAATTAACATGAAGAAAAAATTACCTTGTTACGCTTGGAGGATTCATACAAAAAAAAAGAAAAAGGGTTGAATGAATTCCATACAACATTTATTGTCATTTATAAAATACGGACATGACAAGTCTACCATAAAACACCAATGCTGTATGAAAAACATGTAAAAGCTTCACAGATTACATTGTGAATGATGAAACATGTTGATAGTACTATTCATATTTCACATCATTTCTACGATAGGGGAACAATCACACAATGTGTGATTCCTCAAACTCATTGTCGCGGTGAAATTTGTAACTACCAGGAATTATCGAAGCACTTGATGAATATGAGACTGTTTCAAGTTCTATTTCAATGCCAACATCATCAACTGGTGCCTCTATTGGATACAAAAGTGGTTTTGGAGGCAATTGCAGTTTATCCATATCTCCTTCAAGCATATCTAAGACTTTCCTCGTCGATCATTAGGGCTCAATTGTATACACCATAGCGCAACAATTATCATCTTCCTCGTTGTTTCTCTTTCCTCTTCTATGACATCTATCCTTTCAACCTCCTTTTCTTTGCCAAGTTGATCATAAACCCACATAGGAAAGTAAATTTGACTTGATCGCTCTGCATGTGCATTAATATTTCTCCTTCTACCAGCCATTTCCATCAACATCATCCCAAAACTATAAACATCAGCTTTGTAAGAAATGCCACCAATGTCTTTGTAAAATAGCTCAGGAGCCATATAACCCAAAGTTCCTCTTACTGCAGTCAACGATACTGTGTTGTGACCAGTGGGATAAAGTCTTGCTAGTCCGAAGTCAGAAATTTTTGGAGTGAAACTTCGGTCTAAGAGAATGTTGTGCGGCTTAATGTCAAAGTGTAGAATTTGCATATCACATCCCCGATGCAGATGCTCTATCCCTCTAGCTATGCCAAGAGAGATCTCATGCATTTTCTTATAATCAAGAGAATCATCACCATCCTTATTCGAAATGTGTTTATCCAAAGAGCCATTCGGCATGAAATCATAGACAAGAGCTTGTTTGGAGTAATTGAAGCAAAAACCAACGAGTTGCACCACATTGACGTGGTGGATCCTTCCAATCGTGGCCACTTCGCTTATAAAATCTTGGCTGTCAGTTTTGGATTTGTTTAAAATCTTAACCGCAACTTCATTGCCACTTCTAAGGATTCCTCTATACACAGAACCATATCCTCCCTCACCTAACTTGTGTTTGAAATTTTCTGTGATTTTTTTGATATCCGAGTAAGAGTACCTTATGGGCAAAAAGTTGTTGTGAACTAGTAAGAATTCTTCGATTTTTGCGTCATTTGCTTGATGCCTTCTCATCCACTTATAGATTAGAAGTATCAACACACATGGAGTTCCAAGTATGAACTTTGCTGCGATGTAGTTGGCTGCATAGAAATTGTCCATGGATTAGCACTGTGCAATAAAAAAAAATTTATGCATAATTTTTTTAAATCAAAGTGCTGCTTGAGATCTTCATAGTCGTGAGGGCCAGTCATACCCAAGACCAAGACGAGGCCCGCAGGTGTATATCCCGCATATGAACGAATGAACCACGCAACAGAAGGAGGGGGGCCTGAAAATGATTAATTAGAGTCGGTGATCAATCAATGAATAATTAAATCTATCATTTTAGCAGTTAAACATAAATATAATTTACTCTCCTAGAGAGTGCTCAGATCGCAGTTAGTTCAATTCACTCGGGCAATCCACGTCATCGTAGCCTGATATTTTCTCTTGAAGAAAAGCGATTTTGCTTTTGTTCTCATAGATGTACCAAATGATTCATAAGTTGATGTCTTGCTCCGCATGATTCTAATTTACAAACTTCATTCAGTAAGCGATCAATTTATTCAACCACATAACAGTAACAGCCATGCAAGGGACAAGAGCAACAATGAAATCAACCATTTTTCCCTAAACAAAAAATAATGTAACAACGTCAAATCCGGAAAAGCTCCATGAATTGTAAAATAAATTGACAGAAAGTGAAGGGGAAGACTTTATTGTGTATTGCTGTATATCTCAATGTACAAGTATGAGACTATATTTATAGTACAAAAGGAATCAGAAAAAATATACGGAAAATATTTTGGGATATTGTCTTCCGATTTTATCTTGCTAAATATTCCGACAATATATGGTCACGGATGTAGAGTATCAATTAGAATCATATCAAATCCGTTCTCCAACACTCCCCCTCAAGCTCAGTGGCCTATATATGTCCAGGACACTTAGCTAACTCAGTAAATACTTGTGTTGTCTTCGAGATAAAGGTTTGGTGAAGATGTCGGCAGGTTGTTCCTCAATTCCAATTCCTTTTGTCATGAGAACTCCTTCTTTGATCTTATCTCGAGTGAAATGGCAATCAACTTCTATGTGCTTTGTCCTCTCATGAAAAACTAGATTTATTGCCAACTTCAGTGCGGCATCATTGTCACAAAATAATGCAGTTGGCCCATCAACCTATATCCCAAGATCATATAACAGTCCTTGTATCCAGACAATTTCGCAAGTAGTTTTCACCATAGCTCGATACTCTGATTCAGCTGATGATAATGATACGGTGGACTGCTTTTTTGTTTTCCGCGAGATTAGTGAGTTCCCGAATTTAATGTAGAATCCTATTGTAGATCTTTTGGTCATTGGACAAGTAGCATAATCTGTGTCACAGTAAGCTGTCATCTTCATGTTACAGTCACGAGATAAGAAAATGCCAAGTCCTGGGCACCCTTTCAAGTATTTCACAACCTTCAGAGCTGCATTCACGTGTGACCGCTTTGGGCTATGCATGAACTGACTGAGTATTTGCACTGCATAACATATGTCGGGTCTTGTCATGGTGAGATATATTAATTTTCCAACAAGTCGTTGATATCCCGATGGGTCTTGGAGTAATGGATGATGAAGAATTCTGATCATATTCATGAGTGGTTAATTTGACATTCTGCTCGATTGGGATGGCAGCAGGTTTGCAACCAGATAATCCTGCTTCTGAAACAATCTCCAAAATGAATTTTCTCTGACTAAGATTAATTCCTTTGTCAGATCGAGCAATTTCAATCCCAATGAAGTATTTGGGAGGTCCCAAATCTTTGATATGAAAAGTGGAATGCAAGTATTCTTTGAACTTTGCAACATGATAGTCATTATTTCCCATGACAAGTATGTCATGAACATATATTAGCAAATAAATTGATGAATCCCCTGTAGTCCATGTAAACAAAGCATGATCATGCTCAGAGTGATGAAAACCTGCATTGGTTAATGCAGCTGTGAATTTCGCGTACCATTGTCTAGATGCTTGTTTCAGCCCATAGAGGGATTTGCGCAGACGACATACTCGTGACTCCCCCTATCTGCGTAAACCCGGAGGAAGCTCCATATAAATTTCTTCATCTAGGTCACCATGAAGAAATGCATTATGGACATCCATTTGATGTAATGACCAATTGCGAATAGCTGCAACAGACAAGAAGGAGCGTACCGTAACTTCTTTGGCAACAGGAGAGAAGGTTTCTTGATAATCAAGACCCTCTCTTTGAGTGAATCCTTTAGCGACTAATCGTGCTTTGTAACGTTCAATGGAACTATCAGCTTTAAACTTGATTTTGTACACCCATTTGCAACCTATCGCTTTCCGATGTGGAGGCAGTGGGACAATGTCCCAGGTGTGGTTTTCCATGAGTGCAGTGATTTCTGATTCCATGGCGTGTTGCCAACGTGGATCATGTGCCGCCTCGGCGAAGGAGGATGGTTCCTGTTCTTCTGATATACTGCTAATGCAATATGTATGTTCTGGTGATAGCCGACTAAAAGAAACATATGAGGAAATTGGGTATTGTGTACCTGTTGAACGCATGGCTGAACATATATAATCCTTGGTCCAAGTTGGTAGACGAATATGCCGTTGCGAGCGCCGAGGCTGAGTAGGTAATGCTTCTTCTTGTATTGATGATTCAAGTTCCTGTGAAGAACTAGAAATAGCATATGATGTGGTTGTTGTCGATGGAGATGGAGATGAAGATTTTTCATCTGCTGTTGCCTCAATGACAGGTGGTATGCAATCCTCCGCAATTTGCATAGAATATTCCGATGCAAAGAAATATTGTGGTGCTATGGATAAATCTTCATCAGATAAAAAAAGTTGCTGGTTGTCTGATGATTGTAGGGTCGGTTCTGAATGCATCATCTCCTTGAAAGGGAAAACATCTTCATGAAAAATAATATCCCTGCTGACAAAGAAATTCCTTGTGAAAATATCCATAACCCCGTATCCCTTCTAAAGAGTGGAATATCCCATGAAAATACATTTAGTGGCACGGGGGTCCATCTTGTCTCGAGGTCCTACCTTCGTTGCATAACATAAACAACCGAATACTCGAAGATGATCATTAATTAGCCTTTTGTTGTAGAGCATCTCGAAAGTAGTCTTGCCATTTAGAACCCGAGTTGGCATACGATTAATCAGATAGGCTGCGGTGATCACACAATCTCCCCAAAAATCTTCAGGAATAGAAGCTTGGTACTTCAACGCACGTGCTACTTCCAAAAGATGTCGATGCTTGCGTTCGACAATCCCATTTTGTTGTGGTGTGTAAGTGCAGGAACTCTCGTGCAATATTCTGTGAGAAGAAAAAAATTCTTTGCAATTAGAAGTAAAAAACTCACGACCATTATCTGTACGAATGCGTGGCACAGATTTGTTGAATTGATTTCTAATCATGGGAATGAATTTCGATATGTTGGAGAAAACTTGACTCTTCGACTGCATGAGGTATACCCAAGTAGCACTTGAATAATCATCAACGATTGTAAGGAAGAAACGAGACCCATCACAATGAGGAGTGTAATAGGGACCCCAAATGTCCATATGAAGTAAGGAAAAAATTCTATCCGCCCAAGATGTACTCGTTGGAAAGGATATACGGGATTGTTTAGCTAAAGGACAAACTAGACAATTTGGATGAGGAAAACTTGCACTATGACCCAATCGTTGATGAAAAAGGAGATTTTTATTTTTGGTAATTGCATTACATGAAATGCTCTTATTTAAAAATTCCATATCTCCTGGGGAATCAATCCAAAAATATAGCCCTTCGTGAACTCTACCCAAGCCCATCAGATTGCCAATCGAAAGGTCCTGAAAGAAGTAGTTTTCAGAACTGAATATAGCACGGCAGGAATTATCTTCACATACCCTTGATACAGATAGGAGATTGAATTCAAAATCAGGAATGTATAGTACATTCTTGAGGATGAATTTTGGATTGAGGTGCACAGTACCAATTTTGGTAACATGGGTAATATTTCCATTTGGAAGTCGCACTGATACAGGAGATTGTGATTCTCTGATATGAGAAAAAAATCTTTTGTTGCAAATTATGTGATCACTAACCCCTGAGTCAATAATCCATGCATCACTTGAAAAAGAACTTTCTTTATGAAGAAGAGTACCTGAAAAACTCGCGTTATTATCGCTGGTCTTCAAATGACTCAGAACTTGTATAATGCTTTGGTACTACTCTGGAGTAATTGTCTGATGTGCTCCATCAAATTTTTGTGTGGAAATTTGATAGGCAGTAGATTCCTTTTCCTTCTTGTTCCTGTCATTGGGCTTTCCATGCAATTTCCAGCATGTTTCCACGGTATGGTGTGGACGTTTGCAATATTCACAATATTTATTCTTAATTTTAGAATTTTGGCCACTAACCTTCCCAGATGACGTGGCATGTTTTGGGCCATAGGATCCTTTATAAAATGGGGCTGTCGTGGCTTGATAATAGCCACTAGATTCGTTTAATTTGGGCCCTTCAGATCTATCACGTGCATCCCAGCCATTCAAAGGCATCCGCGCGTCCCAGCCATCGGATCTGGCGCCTCCATCCCAAGCTTGTGATCGTCCCCAAGCATCTCCACCGTTGGATCCTCCGTTTGCATCCCAGCCATCCACCTTAGGGTTGCTTTCTCTTCTGGATGCCGCAGCCAGAGAAGACTCTCCTCCAGATCTGGTCTCCTTCTTTGAAGCCATGCCGGGCGGAAAAATCGCCAAGCTCACTCCATCTCCTTCTCAAACATGCTCGGCCGCAGCCATTTTCTGACTTTCCTCTTGCACTGCTAGCTGGTAAATCCGTCCAAGCGATGGCGGAGGATCCATCGCAAGGATTTGCGAACGAAACGGTGAGTATGATTCGTTTAGGGTTAGCAAAAATCTTGTTGCCTTTTCTCTTTCCTTCATCTCTTTGTACTGTTTTAACGTGTTTTCGGGGCCCTTGAGTCGTTCTTTAGCCGCTTTAAGCTCATTCCATAGAGCTGATAGGCGATTAAAGCAAGCGGTCACACTGAGATTTCCTTGCTTGAGTTCTCAAATTGCTTGTGTGATGGTATACAGTTTGACTCAATCAAGACGGTCGTACATTTCTCAAATATTTTCCCAAAAGCGATGGGAGCCCAGTAGCGACTTCGGGCGATAAACAGTTGCCAATCCATGAACGGACGAGTTGATTGCACTTTCGCCAAAGCCTTTGGAGCCGTTCTTCGACCGAAAAAGGAACGGTGCCATCAACAAATCCTTCCTTGTCCTTTGTAACAAGTGCTCACTGGAGCTCCCGAGCCCATGCAGCATAGTTCTCCAGTCCGATGAGCTGCAAGTGGATAAGCTGAAGCTCTGGTCCATCATTCGGCGACGTGTACAGGACATCACCTGGTTCGGGGCGACCACCGCTAGCGACTGGAAAGGCGAACGGCAAGAAACCGAGCTGAGGTGCCGGGTTGAAACCGGGTGATGGTGTCGGGTAGGGATTTGCAGATTGACCCGGTCCATGCCCAGTTGGATGACCCGGATTTGTCCGGCCCGCTTCCTCATTTGGGTTGGAATCTGGAGATAAATGGGCCCGCTCATTCCTGTTGGGCTGAGGGCCAAAACTGGCAGTGTTCTCATATCCAGGGGGCCCATATGGGTATTGGGCCCATGCCTCTTGCCCACCAACCCATTGGCCTTGGATGGGATACCATGGGACTTGAGGCCACTGACTTGGTCCTGGGACGTAAGTTGGCCCATGAGTAGTGCCAATTGGATTATGGCCAGAAGAAGAGTTGGAAATCTGTTCTTGTGGCTGAATCTCAGCCGAAGGTGAAACAGGAGTAGTGGTTGAGTCGTCTGCCATGATAAAAGGAGTTTTGAATTCCTGATCAGTTTGCTGGTGTGTTTTGCAGGTAGAAATTTGCAACAACACTAACTCAGAAAATAACCGTAGGCAATTCAATGAATGCGGAAGCTAGGTTAGGAAGACTGCTCTGATACCATGACAAAAAGTGAAGGGGAAGACTTTATTGTGTATTGCTGTATATCTCAATGTACAAGTATGAGACTATATTTATAGTACAAAAGGAATCAGAAAAAATATACATAAAATATTTTGGGATATTGTCTTCCGATTTTATCTTGCTAAATATTCCGACAATATATGGTCACGGATGTAGAGTATCAATTAGAATCATATCAAATCTGTTCTCCAACATAAATGAGAGCAATGCATGCTGAATCTACTAAGAAATCTATCTAAACTTTTCAACTTAAGCATTAGAGTAGGAAAAGAGTAGAACCGATCAAAAATTAACACTTAAGTGATGTGGCAATTTTTTCTATCAAATTTTCAAAGAAACTAGTATCTTAATGTGTAGATTGTATTAAAAGTATCCAACTAAAACTTGCCACATCACTCGGTAACTAAATTTTGGTAAGATCTCTTAGTAAAGCTAGCATTTAAGAAAAGCGGGTGGAGGAAGAAGAAAGGAAGAAAGAAAGAACCGCTTCAGGGAAAGTCGCTTACCATAGTCATTGAAATCACATTCCTTCCATCGGTATCCTAAACTTAAGTAGTAACACCAAAAGCGATAAGGGCAACAGGAGATAGTGAATCCCTCAGCCATGATGTTGTGGAGGTCCTTGTATAATACGCTCCTACGATTATACCGATTCCCTTCCCGCTTGGAGATTCGATCCGATGCGGGTGCCATCATGGTTATGGTGCAAGAATCCTCGATTTCCCCTACTCGTAAATCATGCGCAGCATATGAGTACACCTTCGATTGGGAAAAATAAGGAACCGTGTCGGCAGCGTATGCTTCCTTGATACATGGTTTGGTATCAACATATGAAGTAGAAGTAATAGGTTGTGAGCACTTCATGAAGGCTATCGATAACATCAACCATAAGTCTGGATAAGGTCTGTATGGGCAATAATCACTGGAGTTGGAGTGTACCGCTGAGACTGGATCAGTTGTGTATGGACAATAATCACTGAAGTTGGAGTATGCCGATGTGTAATGAGGGAGGGATGAGCAATTACCCTTTTGCAATCCATCGTCAACCACTGTAATATGACCGTGGAAGTGATCTTGGCCATAATAGTGATCATAATAGATCGACTTCACATAATATCGGCCAGCAAATAGATATAAAACAAGGCAGTTATTTTCACAAGTTAGCCCATACCGAGAGTGGCCGCAATTTTTTGGATCGTCTTTCAATCGAAAAGGATAACTTATGTTACGAATCTCGCTGCAAAATAAAGGGGCGCACAAGTTATTCTTCCTCCCACCATAACTCGTCCCTAATAGTAGCAGACAATGCGATATGAGAAGTAAAACACGGAGCATAAATATCGAGCTGAGAGAAACAACCATCTCTCTATCGTTTGATCTGATGCAATGGAAGTTTTGGCTAATTTGGTCCTGCGACAGAGGCCTAATAAAGTGTCGGGAGTCGTCGGGAATCCAAATGTCCAAGTCAACCACTAAAACAAAGTTGGGCAAAGAAAAGTACGGCCCGCCTAAAGCAAGGTCTCCAAAAAGTACGGCCCGGCGTGAAAAGTAAGACCCGGCTAAAAGGCGGTCTCGAAAAAGCATGGCCCGGCTTTCCCTTTAATTGGGAAGGAAATTTCTCTGCAATTTCTAGATTTGACATTTCTTGACAAATTGATTCTCTCTATGAATTATTTTAGTAGCATAAAAAAAATCGGTTTGGACGCTTTGTACCCTATACTGAATCGAGATCCTTTAAGTGAGGCATCTAACATTCTATTATAATTTCAAGGCCAATATTTCATAAGTGTCGCTTCATTAAATTATAAGGATGAAAAGGGAAAAAAATGATATATTTCATCGTATAAGGTTTTTCATTTTTAACAAAAGACAAAATTAATAACAAAGAAAGAGTATGGTACTAATCAATGGATACATAGATTTTAACTTGTATAATGTCGCTTTTGGAAAAAGTAAAGAGAAAATAAGGAGCGAGTGCGTCTTGCTTCTTGGATGATTGAAATAAATGGACTGAATATGCATTCCAGAGCATGAAGACACCTCCACCTCCAAATAGGATTGAAGAGTTCATGGAAAAACTAAGTCTCGAGTCGGTAATTTAGTTGGATCCGCACAAAACTCACGTTCCAATAGAAGAAAGGTGATGGTGATCTTCCACCCCAGAGCAGATTTCTCTTGCATGTTTTTTCCTCCTTAAACTTTTTAAGAACCTATTCAGGTCTTGAAATATTATACTATAGAAAAAATAATATATTTCGTAGCATAAGGTTTTTCCATTTTGGACAAAAACAAAATTGGTACTAGAGAAGATAAACGAAGCACTAAAGACTATTGTTACACGTCCCAACCTCCAAAAAAAAAAGGGGAGAGTATGGTGTTAATTTAACGGCAACATAAATTTTATAGAATTTGAGGTTGCATTTCACGAAAAGAAAAAGAAAAATAAGGAGTAGGTGCTTCTTGCTTAAAGGGTGAGCTCGCACCATTATACCGATCCCTTTCCCACCCCAGGATATAATCCTATAATAAAGCCATCATGATTATGTATGTTGCAAGAATCCTTGATGTCCCCTACTCATAGATCAAACACATGTACCGCGTACCAGTACACCTTCCTTCGGGGAAAATTAGGAGGCATATCGGAAGGGTATGCTCCCACAATACATGGTTCAATATCAATATATGAAGTAGAAGCAACGGGCCGTGAGCACTTCATGAAGACCATCGGCATAACTGAGGGTGAACGGTATGGATCATGATGACCAAAGTTGGAGGGTGACAATGGGAAACACGGAAGGGACAAGCAATTACTTTTTTGCAATCCATCGTTAAACACCATGATTTCACTGTTGAACAAATCTATGCTAAGACCAGAATCGTAGTAAATCGATTTCACGTAATATCGGCCAGCACACATATATAGAACAATGCGTTTATTTTCACAAGTCAGCTCATACTCAAAGCGGCCACAACCTTTTGGGTTGTCTTCAAATCGGAAATGAAGCATATGTCATGGATCTTGCCATAAGATGAAACAGGGGACTGCATACCTATTCGGCACACATACATAAACAGGGGACTGCATACCTGGTTTGCTTGGTGAAATGGACTTCCGAAAATCAGCATTGATGGAGCTCCAAAATTCTATGGGATATTATTGGCCTCCTCTCTTCCAAAGGGCCAGATGTTCCGCCAGTGCCTCTTCAAGTTGGCCTTATCAAACAATGGTGGCTAGCGGTTGAATGAGGGCAATCTCCGGCCAAAAGGAGGCAACGAACCTTGTGGGGATATCCAGACTAAACTCTCTCCTCTTTTTCTCTCACTCTCTGGTACCTCACTCAAGCGAGCATCTTCTCTCTTTCCATTTGCAAGCAGCTCCCTCAGCTAGCATTCCCTCTCTTCTCTGATCTCCAGCCAAATGCTCCAAATATTTATATGCTATGCAATTTTAATGATTTATATATATATATATATTGAAATTTTTTAAGGGGTTAAAATTAATCTCTAATTTTCAATGCAATTAAACCCTTAATAGATTGCCAAAATATAGATGTCAACAGGGGAATTGGAGGTGTCACGTAAGCTCAAATGATATTGTCAGTCAATTTATCATTTGCTCATTGGAAGAATGCTTTTGCATATATTACTCATCTATAAATGATTTTGTAGAAAGACTCACTTAACTTTTTTCTTTGCTAATTGACACTTCGACTCAATTTAGTGATATGCAAATGTAATAAGAAGTTCGACTGAAAAGCCATTAGGCTAAGTCGCATGCTCAACAGCATTTGGCTATTTTCACTAATAGTTAATATATTCTCCGCATTCAAATAAATCACCCATTTTGATCAACACTGTTAGGCTATTTTCACTCTATAATGTCACGGTTATCTTAGTCAATCTCCCAATAATTTATTGTCTTAGTCAACACCCCATAATAAATTGAGATTATTTCAAGATCTATCTCGGCATCAACATCATCAACCGGCGTCCCAATGGGATACAAAAGCGGTTTTGGTGGCAGTTGTAGTTTATCCATATCTCCTTCAAGCATATCTAGGACTTTGTTTATCAATGGCCGATCATTAGGGCTCAATTGTACATGCCATAGTGCAAGATTATCATCTTCCTCATTGTTTCTCTTTCCTCTTCAATGACATATACCATTTCAAGCTCCTTTTCTTTGTTGAGTTGATAATAACCTGCAAAGGAAAGTAAATTTGACTTAAACTCTCTCCCTGTGCATTTAGATTTCTCCTTTTACTGGCCATTTCCATCAACAACATCCCAAAATTGTAAACATCAGTTTTATAAAAAATACCACCAATGTATAGCTCGGGGGCCATATAACCCAAGGTACCTCTTGCTGCAGTCAACAATACTATGTTGTGACATGTAAGGTAGGGCCCTTGGCTTCTTTAGGTGAGAGCCAACGACCCTCACTAGCCACTACCCAAGGCCCAACAACCTCAACCAACCCTTGCCCCATTGTCATCGATCCTTCCCTATCACAATGTGGTGGCAACAGCGAGGGCCATGGAGGCCCTTGCGAAATGTCGCTGCTCTTTTTTTTTTATTCTTTTAATTTATTTTAATTAATATTTATATTAAAATTCAAATTTGGGGGTAAAACGATGTCGTTTTGTACCTTCATTGTTAAGTCAGCTTTATTATTAGCCACGTAGACCACTTATATTATTAAAAATAAGCAAGTAGAAAGTCCAAAACAAGTAAGAGCGATGATCCAAAATGTGGAGTTGAATAATGTCAAATATCGTGAAAATAAGGTGCAAACACCCCGAGTGCCAAAACTTGATTCATGTGGAAACTTAGACACCAAAATCTTTTAAAAGATGCACTAAAGTACCAAAATTAGAGAAGAAAGTAACACCTAAGTGCCAATGGCGAGCCACGTCAGATTTTTGTTAGCCACGAGACCGATTTTATAAATAAAATGATGTTATGTCAATTTTTCGACTACCCTCACCGGAGTTGGCACTTAACTTTCATAAAAAGAGTAGCACTTAAGTATATCTCTTAGAATTTTTGATACTCTAGTGTCCATCCGTGCTAAGTTTTGGCACTTGTAGTGTATTTTAGCCATCAAAACTGTCTCTTTTCAATTGATCCTCACTAATGTGATATATATATAAATATATATGTGTGTATGTATAAAACAATTCGATTATTTATTATGATTTTCCTTGGAATCTTCATTTAGAAAATCATGGGATTTGAAGCACAAATAACAGCACAAGTAACAAAAAACAGTTAAGACATTGCATTAACACCGTTGACGGTAAGAATCCTTAGTACTTGCAACCTGGCAGCCCTTGACTCGAGACCTCACTAACATATGACAGCAAAAAATAGAAATAAAAACTTTCTTTTATGACTATGAAAGATAAATATGTTGGAGATACGCATCGATATGGAAGACACAATCTAGGATTTGGGTTGGTTGATTGAACCAAATTGTGATTACAATCGATATTGTATCTTTCATTATTTCCTTGCATTGTTCATAAATTTTAATATAAATGTGTATAAAGAATGCAATGAAATCATCAAGTGATAATACAGAAATTCTCTTCTACGATTTATTTCTTCCACTTCGTGTCAAAATAATCTTTTAGAAGCATTAATATTTGATTACTTAAACTATTTGCTCAACGCTATGCTAGGAGGTCATCCAATCACATTTTAACCGTACATGTTCATTTTCTTTAGTAGTAATATAACAACTCGTTAAATTGTTGTTTTTTCCCCCTTTTTGCTGAGAATTTCCGTTCTAGAAACCACAAACACGAGCACAATCTTCCTTTTGGTGGAATAATTGGTTTATTCAGCAAGCATCTTCACACACGTTGATGCCTCAATCACTTTCTATGGGAAAAGGTAAAAAAAGGTTTTAAAGCTATAGCATTTATATCAATTTAGTAGTAAGCTTTTCAATTGGGTCAATTTAATCATAAACATTTTCAATTGGCACAAATTCAATTTATTTAGCTAATCCCAACTGAAAATGGCTAAAGTGGATGCTAGCAATTTTATATAGCACGTTCAACACTAACATGTACATCTTTCTTACAATTTTTAATATATTTTGAATGTTTCTTTTTTATTTCCCCTTCTCTTTTTGCCGGTGGCCGGGGCCACAAGCCATGGTTGGGGAGGGTGAGTGCCGGCGAGGCCCTCTCGCGAGGATTCTTGCATCCTCGAAAATTCTTTGCTCAAAAACCATCCCGCAGGGGAAAAAAAACAACTGAAGAAGAAGAATAAACGAAGAGAAATAGAGAGAGGTGAGAGAGTCGAGGGTCACAGAAACATGGACGGAGTTTTATGCGATGAGCTTCTCCAAGAAAATCTCGTTCGTCCGTCGCCGTCACCCCAATCATTGTCGTCTTCTTGGGTGCCTCTGGTCTCGAGGCAGTCGTTCCACCTCTTCCGCGAGTCCAGGACTGCCCTCTCTCTCCGCCTTGCCCCAAACACTGCCCTCGTCCCCACCCTCTCCTCCCTCTCTCCAACTATCCCTCAATCTCCTCCCCCTCTCTCGTCCTCTCCTCTGGGACAACCCCCGTCCTCTTGCTCTGCTCTCACAGCGCAAGGCTTGCCTGGCCTAGCCCTGACCCGATCTGGTGAGGCGGGCCTGGCCACTGCTCATCCTTGACCAGACGCGACCTGGCGAGGCCGATCCTCACCTTAGTTGGTAACTTTTATTAATCATTTGGCCGAGCCTGTCATCCCATCATCTTGTGATAAATTCTCAAGTGGCCTTTGTAGAGAAATGTTTTCCTCGTGGGTCAATGACACACTGAAAATTTTAATCGATATGAGCAAAACCGTCAGGATGAGCAATTACAGTTACTACGTTAACCGTGGAAAATGTTGAATCAACATCAATCTAACAGTGTCTTTAGACGAACAGCTACAGAACCGCGTAAGAAAACACAAGGAGGAGAATCCCAAAGCTCTAGACATGGTATGACCTGGAAAATCCAGTGACAGCCGGTTTTGTCCTAGAGCAGATATGAAAATGACGCAGAATTCAAGAATAAGCAGAGATTCTTCGTATCTAGCACTGTAAGCTTGCTCAATATGGAGCAAAACAGAGGGATCTTGCATAGGGCTTGGACCCTTATTTACAACATTGTGTGGAGGAAGTTCAAGATGGACGGGAGCAATCCGTGCCGTATGACTTCAACCTAAGTGCATCGTCGTGTCGGTAAACAGTTCCTCCGTAAGCGGAATTGATGCATAATGTACGCCCAAATTGTCTTCCAAGACAGGTACAACTATTATTTTGCCTACTTTTTCTCCATCTCATCGAACATAGTATTAACTCTGGTTATTAGCTTAACTATTCATGTCAATCTGAAAGCTGCTTACCTACTCGATAGGATTCTTAATATAAATTACCAGCTTGTGCACACTATTTACTTGGCTAATTCTGTTATCTGCACTAGTTAAAATACATGCATCCTCGGAGAGCGCAAATGCCTTTCTTGGCTAATGGCATGACGTGTGGCATGACTTTTATTTTTTTGGCCTCGTCAAGTGTTGTTTTAGAGGACGTAAATATTTTTTTGATTGGAATTGTATGTTTAGATGATCATACTTGCTACCGTTGATAGAACACATTGCCGAGAACAACGTGATCGTCACGGTGGCGTTCTTGTCGAACGACTTGGTTTCAACTTCAAGTTGGGATGCTAACTGTGCTCGCGCTTGTGATTTAAAAAAGACGGTGAGCAGAGCTGAATCCGACAAGCTACCTGCCATTCCTGTCGGCTTTGTGGGATCAGAAGAGGTGGCAGGGTCCGCTCCACATCTTGTAACCGGTAGTAATCTTGCTCGCCCTTGACTGGAAGCACAAGGAATGAGAATGAATGCTGCATTAGACGCTGCACGCATGCCAATTTCGCTAGTTCCGAACCTCATTGTAGGTGGCTACTGGGCTGCCGACTTCAGGGGACCTCCAATCATCAACTTCTAATGGCTCGATGATTGAGCCACTTGGATTCAAACCCTGCCTTTACTTTCTCTGAAGGTTTTCACGATATGTAACACTGTTCAGCTCGACATTCTGGGTCATCGCGCTTACTTGGTTTGGACTTCCTATTGTGACCACAATCTCTTCCTCTAAAGGTTTGGCTTGGCATATTACTTGTCAGCATACTTGCATAGACATGTTGGTCCTGTTCTTTGCCCCATCAGTGCATTCGCATCGTGGTGCATCAAATCTGAAAAAAGTTTGTAATGTGCTATGAATCAATGTATCAATCAGTACATCTCCTCGTACATACAGACACAGTTTGTCATTTCCAGAGTCAAGAGTTAGCTTTCGACAGTGATCTCGGACAATTTTGTGTTCTCCAAACCGAGACTCGTTCAGAGTCATTGAAAGCCTTCAATTTTTGACCTTGTACAATAAAGGTCCTTTCTGCTTTTATCTGTTTCTAGATACTTTAAAAACCATCTAAAGCAATCGAAGAGACTGCAGAAAACGTTAATTGCTTTTGTATTTGGCAAGACAACCCAAGCTTCAGGAGCAGCATGTGTTTTTGCTACTTTTCTATGTTTTCCAAGTACTGATGAATGACATTTTTTGCAGCTTCCATTCAGGAGCACCTCGCTAATTTGTCATCAGGTCAGGGCCCTCGGTCTGCGATCTCTGAGCGAAGTGGATATTGCGTGTACTTTATTAACATCGGCGTCTGGAGGAGCGTTCGCTTAGTAGGACAACTCGTGTGGAGGGTACAACAGTGAGGAATATAATACTTGTTCGGAAGAGTGTAAGGCACCGTCTCATGCCTTATCATCGAGTGAACGCACAAATTCTTACTGCATTGAGATATTAAGCTTTTGCAGTACATCACATGCTCTAATATGACACTACAAGTTCAATTTCCAGTCATCGTAAAGGCAAAATTGTCGACCTACTGTGTCTTTCCTCTTTGACGTGTGCCTGTTGTTCATCGATCAGACTAGGAACCATCCCGGGACATGAGGTCGAAGTCGGAGATTACCTGAGTAGGTAGCCGTTGTCAAGGTGGGTGATCGAGCGGGGGTCAAAGGGTGGGGGTGCGAGGTTCTGATGGAAATGAGAGAGATTCATGGCTCAAATGCAAATATTAACCCGAAGATAAAATTACCTTGTTAACCCAGGAGGATTCACATGAAACAAAAATTGAATGAAAGCCATACGACATTCATTGTTATTTATAAAATATGGACATAACGAGTCCACCAAAAAACACTAGTGCTACATATAAAACATGTAAAAGCTTCACAGATTACTTTGTGAATGATGATACATGTTTATAGTACTATTTATATTTTGCATCTCATTTTTACAAGACAGGAACAATCATGCAATACATGATTTCATAAACTCATTATTGTCATTGTAAAATTGGTAACTGCCAGAAATTGTTGGAGCATTTGACGAAGATGAGATTGTTTCAAGTTCTATCTCAGTGTCAACATCATCAACCGGCACCTCTATTGGATACAAAAGTGGTTTAGGAGGCAATTGCAGTTTATCCATACCTCCTTCAAGCATATCTAGGACTTTCCTCATTGACGGCCAATCATTAGGGCTCAATTGTATACACCATAGCACAACGATTATCATCTTCCTCGTTGTTTCTCTTTCCTCTTCCATGACATCTATCCTTTCAACCTCCTTTTCTTTGCCGAGTTGATCATAAACCCACATAGGAAAGTAATTTTAACTTGAACGCTCTGCATGCGCGTTCAAATTTCTCCTTCTACCAGCCATTTCCATCAACATCATCCCAAAACTGTAAACATCGGCTTTATAAGAAATACCACCAATGTCTTTATAGAATAGCTCAGGCGCCATATAACCTAAGGTTCCTCTTACTGTAGTCAACAACACTATGCTATGACCGATGGAATAAAGTCTTGCAAGTCCAAAATCAGAAATTTTGGGAGTGAAACTTCGATCTAGGAGAATGTTGTGCGGCTTGATGTCAAAGTGTAGAATTTGCATATCACATCCTCGATGTAGATACTCTATCGCTCTAGCTATGCCGAGAGAGATCTCATGCATTTTCTTATAATCAAGAGGATCATCACCATCCTTATTTAAAATGTGTTTATCCAAAGAGCCATTTGGCATGAAATCATATACAAGAGCTTGTTTGGGGTAATCAAAGCAAAAACCAACAAGTTGCACCACATTGACATGGTGGATCCTTCCAATTGTGGCCACTTCACTTATAAAATCTTGGCCGTTAGATTTCGATTTGTTCAAAATCTTAATGGCAACTTCATTGCCACTTCTAAGGATTCCTTTGTACACAAAACCATATCCCCCTTCACCTAATTTGTATTTGAAATTCTTTGTGATTTTCTTAATATCCGAGTAAGAATACCTTATGGGCAAAAAATTGTTGTGAGCTTGTAGGAATTTTTTGATGTTTGCATCGATTGCTTGGTGCCTTCTCATCCATTTATAGATTCGAAGTATCAACACACATGGAGGTACAAGTATGAATTTTGCTGCGATGTAGTTGACTGCATAGAAATTGTCCATAGATTAGCACGGTGCAATAAAGAAATTTTAAACTTAATATTTTTAATTTCTTGTCAGAGTGTTGCTTGAGATCTTCACGGTTGTGAGGAGAAAAGAGCTAGTCATACCCAAGACAAAGGCGAGACTCTGACCCGCATATACCGCATATAAATTCTCGGCCAACGTAGCAGTGTCTGAAAATGACTAATTAGAATAGACGATTTATCAATGAAGAATTAAATCTATCATTTTAGCATTTAAACATAAAATAATTTACTCTCCTAGTTAGATGCTCAGATCGGTAATCCATGTTATTGTATCATGATCTTTTTTCTCAGAAAAATACGATTTTCCTTTTGTTCCCTCAAGATGTACCAAATGAATAAGAATAACACTCATGCAAGCGGCACGAGTATCTATCAAATCAACCATTTTTCTCCAAACAAAAATAAAGTGTCAAATCCAGAAGAAAGGTCCATAAATTGTAAAATAAAAAAGAGCAACGCATGCCGAATCTACTAAAAAAATCTTATTAAACTTTTCAACTTAAGTGATGTGGCAATTTTTTTCTTATTGTGTTTTTATAGAAACTAGTGTCTTAATGTGTGGATTGCATTAAAAATACCCAATTAAAACTTGCCACATCACTTGGTAAGAAAATTATGGTAAGATCTTTTAGTAAAGCTAGGATTTAAGAAACGGAGGAAGAAAGAAAGGAAGGAAGAAAGAACACCTTTAAGGGGAAGTCCCTTGCGGAGCACAGATACACCGCAACCCTCTCTTCGGTATCTAAAACTCAAGTAGCGACATCGAAACACAATTCCTGGGATAAAGGCAAAATACGAGAGATTGAATCCCCCGACCATCTTGTTGTGGAGGTCCTTGTATGATAAGCTCCCCCGATTATCCTGATCCCCTTCCCCCCTCCAGAAAATATCCGGTGCGAACGCAATCGTGGTTATGGTGTAAGAATCCTTTATGTCCCCAGCTTGTACTAGCTGTACAGCGTATGAGTACACCTTCGTCTGGGAAAAATAAGGAGCCGTGCCAGCTAAGTGTGCTTCCTCGATACACGATGTGATATCAACATACGACTTAGAAGTGACAGGTTGTGAGCACTTCACCAAGACCGGGGGCCTTAAGAATGATTTGTGAACGTAGTATGGACCGTCATCATCAAAGACGAAGGAGGGCGCCATTAAGTAACAAGGGAGAGATGAGCAATTACCCTTTCGCAGTCCATTATTAACCACTGTGATATTACCGCTGACGTTATCTTGGTCACTATAGATTGACTTCACATGATATCGGCCACCATGTAAATATAGAATAGTATGGTTTTTTTCACAAGCCAACTCAAACCGAGAGTTGCTGCAGTCTTTTGGATTGTCTTTCAATCGAAAAGGATAACTTATGTTACAGATCTCACCACAAGATGAAGGGGAGCACAAGTGATTCTTCTTCGCATCGCAGCTTGTCCCTAGTAGCAGAACATGCAATATGAGTATTAAAACTCGGAGCATAAACATCGAGCTGAGGGAAATGATCATTTTCTTATCGTTTGATATGATGCAATGGAAGTTTTAACTGATTTGGTAATGCGAGGGAGGCTTAACAAAGAGTTGGGAGTCGTTGGTCATCAAAATGTCTACGTCAGCCACCAAAGCAAAGTCTAACAAAGAAAAGTATGGCCTGGGTAAAACACGGTCTTGAATAAGTATGGTCCGGCTTTCACTTTAATTAGGAAGGGAATTTCTCTACAATTCCCAGATTTTACGTTTCTTGGCAAATTGATTCTCTCTAGGAATCTATTTTAGTATTGTAAAAAAAAAAAAAAAATCAATTTGACCGTTTTGTACCCTAAACTGAATCGAGATCCTTTAAGTGAGGCATTTGGCATTTTATTTTATTTTCAGGGCTAATATTTCATAAGTGTAACTTCGTTAAATTGTCAAGACAAGAAGAAAAAAGATGATGTATTTCATTGTATAAGGTTTTCCATTTTTGACAAAAGACAAAATTAACAACAAAGAAAGAGCATTGTATTAATTAAAGGGTACATAGATTTTAACTTGTATAATGTTGCTCTTGACAAAAGTAAAAAGATAATATATGGAGCTCGGAGGTTTAATCATCTCTCCATAGTTGGACCTGATGCAATGAAAGTTTTAGCTAATTGGTAATGCGAAGGATGCTCAGTAATATGAACGAAAGGAGTTGAGAGTCGTCGGTCATACAAACTTCCAAGTCAACCAACAAAATAAAATCTACCGAAGAAAAAGTATGGCCGGCTAAAGTTTTATAATGTAAGTTCCAAGTGGTTATCGAGTAGGAATTGCAGTCCTTGCAGTCAAGGCCACAAAACACGGCGTCAGAATCATTTAACGGAAAGCTTAGCTCTCAGATTTGTTAGGAAAGAAACTCCGCTGCGGTTTTCATATTTGACTTTTCTTGGCAAACTGATTCTCTCTAGTCTGCAGGAATCAATTTTAGTAGCGCAAAAAAGAATCGGTTTGAATGTTTTGTACCCTTAACTGAATCATAATCCTTTCAAGTGAGGCATCTGGCGTTGCATTTTATTTTCAAGTCCCATAATTCGTAAGTGTTGTTTCGTCAAATGGTGAAAACTAAAAGGAAAGAGATATTATATTTTGTCATATAAAGTTTTTTTCATTTTTGACGAAAAACAAAATGAGTAACAAAGAAAGATTGTTAACGGGAATATTAACTTGTATAATGTCGCTTTTGGGCGAAAATAAAAGGGAAAATAAGGAGTAAGTGTTGCTTGCTTCTTAAATGATATAACACATTATGAAAGAAAGAAAGCAATAAAATAATTTCTATCTACAGACGGACGCACCTCAATTAGAACCTTAATGGGTTCATCGTTGATCAACACATGCAAAGACTATAGATGCAATATTCAAATTCACAAACAAACAAAAAACGATGTTTACTTATTCATTATCAACTCCAATAGTACAATCACTCTCCCATAATTGTGCTAGACCTGTGAACAATGATGTCAACAACAATGCCGTCTATCAAATGAAAAAAAAATGTTGTCACCTGCTTCAAAATCATCTTCCATCTCTGAACTTGTGGAGTTGGAGGTATCATCATAAGCTCAAATGAAAGGATCAGTCAATTTACTATTGTGAATATTAAAAAAATAAGAAAATGTTTTAGAAATCATTTTCAGCGAAATAGACACCCCTTTAGATAGTTGTAATCATCACTTACCATAATTTTTCTCAAGTTAATGAGTATCATTAAGTATAATTGAGGAAACTAAAATAGATTTTCTATATAATACAACAAAGTTCATGTATATATCCTACTAATAAGCTTATAAATCAAAACCCCATCTCCCATATTATAATTGGCAAATTGCATACCACGAGTTACAAAAATCAGTTAAGACATTGCATCAATATCATGGAACGTTAAGAATCTTCAGTACTTGCGAACTAACAACTCGGGACTTGGGACCTCACAAACAGATGACCTAAGAAAAAAAATATAATAAAAAAAAATTTCTTTTAATGATACAGAAAGATGAATGATCATCGGAAACAATAATATGATACATAAACCGTTTTTTTAGGGCTATGCTTGTAGGTCACATGATGCATCCAATGACGTTTTAACTACGCACGTTCATTTTTTTTTCTATAGTAATATAGTCTTCTATGAAAAAAAATTGTAACATAGTCACTTATTAAAATGTTGTTGCTTTTTTTTTCCCTTTTTGTTGCAAAATTTCCCCTTCTAGAAAGCACAAACACTTACACGAGCACATTTCTTTTCTGGTCGAAATAATTTATCTCCTGTTCACCAGAATTGTGTTAGTACGGAGGTATTGCTTGTACATATCATGAATAAATAGCATCTCCCTCCCTCCCTCACTCCCTCCTTATTCTTAATTCTAATGACAGTTTAGATAAGACAAAATATTTAAATAATAAACTACGCTTTTATCCAACAATTTAAATTTGTAAAATAATTGACAATGGTCTAAAAAAATCTCACATAATATCCGAATTTTTCTATTTTTTTCATCTTATTTCGCTACTTCATCACAATGTCTTCTTCCACATCCTCCGACACCATTACGGCCACCATCGATGCTAGCTCTTCATCCTTGTTGGCCCCTCTCAGCCACCCCTTGCTCTTGGAAATATATCCCATGGTCTCTAAATCAAATGAGATCGCAACAACATGATAGTCGCAATAAGCATTCTAGTTGAACAACTAAATTATTACTTCAAGTTGGGATGCTAACTGTGCTCGCGTTTGTGGTTTAAAAATGATGATGAGCAGAGCTGAATCTGACAAGCTACCTGCCACTCCTGTCGGCTTGGTCGGATCGGCAGAGATGGCAGGGTCCGCTCCTCATCTCATAACCGGTGGTAATCTTGCTCGTCCTTCGCTGGAAGAGCCAGGAATGAGAGTAAATAGGGCGTCGGCAAGGCTCGCATTGGCTCGATCCGATCCGATCCGATTCTAAATTTAGGGTATTTTAGGGTCGGGCTGAATTCTTCTTCGGTTATGGACTAGGTAGCGGTACGATTTGTTTAGGATCGGATTGAAACGGATCAGCACGGGCCTTTTTGATATCAGTACCAAGCGGGCCTTCTGACCCCCCATCGGCATCTGTCGCGCTCTCTCTCTCTCTCTCTTACCTTCTCTCTGTCGCTCCCTCTCTCCCCTTTTTTTCTGTCGCTTGATCGTCCCTTAAAAAAAAAAAAAAAAGCCTAATTTTCAACCCCATCAGTCCACCCTCACGCTCGCCGGAACCGCCGCCGTCGCCGCCGCGAACGCACACAAGAAGAACCGCATTCAGGTCTCCAAAGCTGTCGTGGTCCCTGTTCATTTCCGACCTAAGTTGGGACGCGTCGGGAGATTGAATGGCGGAGGAGAGACTGAAAAGGTCGTGGAGTCGGTCTGGGTTCGAGCGTGCCTGGGTGGCGGCGTTGCTCTGGCATGGGAAAGACGACAGCTTTGGGGAGAGAGCTGTGAACGACGACGGCGACGGCGGCCATGTCTCTGTTTCGTTCAGGGTCCCTGTTGATTTCCGACCAAGGAGCGGGCAAGTGACGGCGGAAAACAATCGGCCGACATGGTAATTGTTCGTGCTGCTTTTTTCTTCCTCTGTACAGCTAAGAGCGTCAGGTGAATGCGCGGGGCAGAACAACATGTGAAAGAATTGGCTTGATTTTTTATTTTATTTTTTTGTGGTGATGAGATGATGTCGCAGTCGGGAAGGAAAGAGACGGTTTTGGATTTGGCCAAGTTCGTGGATAAGGGCGTTCAGGTCAAGCTTACCGGTGGAAGACAAGATCAGTTCCGGTCTTGCTCTCTTTCCGACGCGAAAAGTGAAATGCGAGCGATGTGTCTGAAGAGACATGCTTGTTTCTGTTGGTATTTTGCTGCCGAGTTTAAAGCCCTGGGTAGTGAGATTCCTGTCTATTACGAAGTGCGAAAGAGTTTGGGTTCCAAAGCAAGCTAGGGGCAGGTGAGTACTATGAGGCTATAACTCTCAGTTTCACTGAGAATTAACTACTTAGAGGCTTGTCGGGATTCAAAACCCGTGATGAATCGCGTTTAAATACGAAACCCATGTCGTGAGTTCTTTTCACTGCTTGTCCTTTCTCTAGCTTCTTTTTCTGTTTGTGATTCTTTTTATTTTTTTACAGTTACTGGTACTTTAAAGGGATATGATCAGTTACTGAACCTTGTTCTGGATGAAGCTGTGGAATTTCTACGAGGTAATCTCTCTGCCACTCAGCTTATGGATTTAGTCCATTTGTGCGTCGACTAAAGTGTCTTTGATATGGAGAGAAGATAGATATATTCATTATGGTGGTATCTTGACATATGGTGTGCTCAATTTGCATAGATTTGAGTTCTTGGCATGCTGAGGTGAATGGCTGTTTTTTCTTGGTTGTTGAAGTTCTACATGGTAATTTTGCAGGGTTGAAGCATGTGCACTGTCAGGAGAGTTCTAACTTCTCTGTTGAATATTGATGAATGATCTATTTTCCTCTAAATTTTCTGAAGTTTAAAGATCTGGAGCTTTTAGCTTATATGTGTTCATTTCTAGTGTGTAGGTAATTGATTCCCCAGTGGCAGTTGTGCAGAGTTTTCACCCAGGAAGATGGACGAGAACAATGCAGATTGTGGTGTCCTGATATCCAAATATGACGTGGACTTACTTATTGGAGGTGAATGGAAATTTGTATGATCTTTATTCAGGTGGCTTCCAAAGCTTTGGATCATGGATGGCAACTGAGAAATGCTGGGAATTGTTCCGGAGTTTGTATACTTCCTCACAAAGAATTCCAAATGTTTGAGAAGGGAAACTTCATGGTTCCTACTTGGCTCCTTTTAGACATCTTTGTTTGTGTTGCAAACATTTTTGGTTGGACTGATGATATTCTACAAAAACAATTTTCCTTTTTCAACTTCTGCATGATTATCTTGCAGCTTTGCCCATTCGTTCTTTTTGTTTTTTTGGCCAATTGCGCATGGTTATAAGTTTGAATGGATGACAGTTGAATTTGCTTAATGTAATGGCATTCTAAGTAGCAGCCTTGCTAATCAATACCAGTCTGAATTCTGATATATGTTCGATTCTCTTTTAGGATATTTTCGGTGCATGTCAATAAGAGAGACGAGAAAGAGATTGATGGTCAGTGTCATATGTCCCATTCAATTTGAATTCATGATTAGATTGTTCGAAGAAAATGTATCCAAGTCAAGATAAAGACATAGACATATCTTCATATGGCTGCTAAGAATTCCTCAAGGGATCAATAGTTTTTGCTTGATTGAGTGGTGAGACCACGAAGGAAAAAAAACCACAAAACGTGACCCGATTTTTTTGCTTCGGGTCTTATGCATTTTGGGTCAGATTATATCGGGTCAGAGTGCAACCCTTATGATTCGGGTTGGGTCAGGTCGGGTCAAAACACGTCCCAATCCAATCCGATCCATTGACACCCCTAAGAATAAATGCTGCATTAGACGCTGCTCATATTCCAATTTTGCTATTTCCTAACCTCATTAGAGGTGGCCACCGGGCTGCAAACTTCAGGGGATCTTTCCAGCCATTGCCTTTTAATGGCTTGAAGCTTAAGCCATTTGGATTCATACCCCATCCTATACTTTCTCTGAAGGTGTTCATGATATTTAATGCTGTTTAGCTCGATATTCTGCGTCATCACTCTTACTTTGTTTGGACTTTCTACTGGCGAATCTCTTCTTGTTAAGGTTTGGCTTGGCATATTATTTGTCAGCATACTAGCATAGACATGGCGATCTTATTCAGTGCATTCGACTTGTGGTGCATCAAATCTGACAAACTTGTAATTTGCTATCAATTAATGTATCAATCAGTAGATCTCCTCGAACATACAGACACAGTTTACCATTTCCAGAGTCGAGAGTTAGCTTTTTGCAGTGATCTCACGCAATTTCGTGTTCTCCAAACCGACTCATTCGGTGTCCTTGAAAGCCTTCAATTTCTGACATTGTACTAGGAGGGTCCTTTCTGCTTTATCTTTTTCTAGATACTTTAAAAACCATCTGAAGCAATCGAAAAGACCGTGCAAAAAATGTTAATTGCTTTTTTACTTGGCGAGACGACCCAAGTTTCAATGGCGGCATGTGCTTTCCCTACTTTTCTTTGTATTCCTAGTCCTGACGAATGACAGTTTTTGCATCTTCCATTCAGGAGTACCTCGATATTTTGGCATCAGGTCAGGGCTCTGTCTGCAATGTCTGAGTGAAGTGGGCATCACGCGTTGCTTATCGACATTGGTGTCCGGAGGAATGTTTGCTTAGCAGGAAAAAGCACGTGCAGGGGACACCAGTGAGGAATATAGTATTTATTATGAAGAATGTAAGGCACCATTTCATGTCTCATCATCGAGTGAACGCACAAATCCTTACTGCATTTAGGGATTGCGCTTTTGTAATACATCATATCAGGGGTGAGCATCGGTCCTGGATTAACCTTGGACCAACCTTGGACCAACCCTAGACCAACCCAACCTTGCTGGTCTTGGTCCACTTCCCAAGGAGAACGGGTCAATTTTTGGTCCTAGGATCCCCAAACCAACACTGTATGTGTTGATCCTAGATCTTTGGAATTTAGGGTTAGTCCAACCCGAATCAGTTGTGTTTGTATATATTATATATAATATTCTTTTATCTATTCTAAAGAGCAAATCCTAACTTAAATGGTGTTAAATGGTGTCCTCCTCCACCTCCATTGCTCTTGTTTTCTTTTTTTCCTTTTTATCCTCTTCAATTTACCAAGTAAAATTAAGCGAAATAACTTTGCTCTTGAGCAACCTTGCCCCACTTGCTGCTCACCGCTTGACACTCGACACTCGCTTGGCTCACAGCTCAACACTCTCGCCACTCACTACTCGACCCTCAATGCTCACCACTCGCCTCTCTTCGTTGGCCTCACTTGTTACTGAGTAAATTGGTTGGTCCCATGTAGACCTCAGAACTGGACTAAACCCATTGGGTCAGTCCAATCTTTGATCCCAAGCTCAACCAAGTCAGTTCTTGGTCCTAAAATTTAGGATTAGACGCTAGACTAGCCCAACCCAAACCATACTCATCCCTACATCAAATGCTCTAACATGAAATCACATCTTCAACTTCCATTCATCGTAAAGGCAAAATTGTCGGCCTATTCTGTCTTTCCTCTTTGGTGTGTGCCAGTCGTTCATCAGTTAGGCTAGGACTCATCTCACAACATGAGGTCGAAGTTGGAGATTGCTTGAGCAGGTAGCTGCTGTCGAGGTGGGTGATCGAGCAAGGGCCGAAGGGTGGGGGTGAGTAGTTTTGATGGAAATGAGAGAGATACATGCTCAAAATGCAAACATTAACACGAAGAAAAAATACCTTTGTTATACCAGAAGGATTCACACGAAACAAAAATTGATTGAATGCCATACGACATTCATTGTCATTTATAAAAATATGGACATAAGGAGTCTACCAGAAAACACCAATGCTATATGAAAAACATGTAAAAACTTCACATATTACATTGTGAATGATGATACATGATGATAGTACTATGTATATTTGGCATCTCATTTCTACAAGAGGGGAACAATCACACAATACATGATTTCGTGAACTCATTATTGTCATGGTAAAATTGGTACCCGTGAAAAATTATCAAAGCACTAGACGAAGATGAGACTGTTTCAAGTTCTATGTCAGCATCATCACTAGTGCCTCTATTGGATACAAATGCAATTTTGGAGGCAGTTGCAATTTATCCATATCTCCTTCGAGCATATCTAGGACTTTTCTCATCTACGGCCAATGATTAGGGCTCAATTGTATATACCATAGTACAATGATTATCATATTCCTCATTGTTGCTCTTTCCTCTTCTATGACATCTACCCATTGAAGCTCCTTTTCTTTGCCGAGTTGATCATAAGCTCACAAAGGAAAGTAAATTTTACTTGAATGCTCTGCATGTGAATTTAGATTTCTCCTTCTATCAGCCATTCCCATCATCAACATCCCAAAACTATAAACATCAGCTTTATAAGAAATATCACCAATGTCTTTATAGAATAGCTTATGAGCCATATAACCCAAGGTTCCCCTTGTCACAATCAACAATACTATGTTGTGACTGATAGGGGTGTCAAAAAGGCCCGAGCCGACCTGACCCGACCCTACCCGGCCCGGCTCGACCCGACCCTAAATTTAGGGTATTTTCGGGTTAGGTCAAATATTATCTGAGTATGGAGCCGGTATCATTTAGAGCCGGGTCGAAACGGGTCGGCCCATTTCTTTTTGATACCGGCTCCCATCGTGCGTTTTTCTACAAACCACTGAAGAGCACATTTCTGCATACCTCTCCGTGCGTTTTTCTGTCCGAAAATCTCAGCAAAACCAGCTTCCTCTCCCTCCTTTTCCTCCCCTCAAAAACCAGAAAATCAGCTTCTATTTCCTTTCTGTTCAGCCCTCAAAAGCCAGAAAAAACAGCCAGCTTCCTTTTGTGTTTTTCCTCCTTTCCGGCCAACGTCACCGCCATCGGGGGGTGGGGGGCGGCGTCCGCACAGCGTCTGCTGTTGTCTCCCTTTTTTCCCTTTTTTTTGTGTGCGTCCATCCTCCTCCCTCTCTCTCAGATCTGGTTCGGAAATCGACTCCCCTTTCGATTTTCTTGCTCTCTTCTCAGTCAGCCCAAACTCTCCAGCTCTCTCCCTTCAGCGTTTTTCTTTTTTCTCTCAAAACCAGAAGATCGCCTCCTTCGCCGAAAAACCTCCTTTCGGTTTTTTAGACAAAACAACTCTCTGCCCCCCCCCTTTTTTTTACCTAGTCATTCCATCTCTCTCCTCTGGTTTTCTCTCTTGTGTTTTCGCCGCGGTGGGGGTCGCGTCCGAGCGGCCTCCTTGCCGTCTGCCACCTGTTCCTCTTTTCTTCCTCTCCTCTGATTGAAATGACCAGAAAGTGTGAGGCTTGGTGATCTCACTGCTTCAACCAATTGTGGTGGATGTGAATTTGGGATTGCATATGTGCTCTGTAATTTGTTGCTGAGAGTCTATTTTCATTGAGCGAAGATTGGCGATTTGTAATTTGCGTTGTACTCAACAGCCGGAGCGGACTCGAGCCTATTCTGGTAGCTGCGATCCTGACAATGAAATTCGCCCAGAAGGCTTTATGACGTGAATTATGATATCCTAACTTGAGATGACCCGATCCCAACCTGACCCAAAATGTTTAATGCATTTAGGGTCGGGTCGGAGCATGACCCTTTACAATTGGGGTCGGGTCAGGTCAGAGCATGACCCGACCCGACCCGACCCGTTGACACCCCTAGTGACTGATGGGATAAAGTATTACAAGTCCAAAGTCAAAAACATTCAGAGTGAAATTTCGGTCTAAGAGAATGTTATGAGGTGTGATGTCAAAATGTAGAATTTGCATATCACATCTCCAATATAAATACTCTATCCCTCTAGCTATGCCAAGAGAAATCTCATGCATTTTCTTATAGTCAAGAGGATCATCATCATCCTTGTAGGAAATGTGTTTATCCAAAGATCTGTTGGCATGAAATCATAGACAAGAGCTTGTTAGAGTAATTGAAACAAAAACCATCAAGTTGCACCACATTAATGTGGTGAATCCTTCCAACTATGGCCACTTCACTCTTAAAATCTTGGCCATTAGCTTCCAGTTTGTTCAAAATCTTAACCGCAACTTCATTGCCATTTCTAAGTATTCCTTTATACACAAAACCATATCCCCCCCTCCCCCGGGACCTAACTTGCATTTGAAATTTTTTGTGATCTTCTTGATGTTTAAGTAAAAGCACCTATAAGCAAAAAGTTGTAAGCTCGTAGGAATTCTTCAGTGTTTGCATCAATTGCTTGGTGCCTTCTCATCTACTTACACATGAGAAGTATCAACACACATGGAGCTCCCAGTAAGAATTTTGCCGCCAGGAAGTGGCCTGGAGAGAAAATTGGCCATTGATTAGCATAGGGTCACATTGTTTCTACACACAATTTTTTTAGTCCGAGTACTGGTTGAGAGCTTCATAGGTGTGAGGAGAAAAGGAGAAGTCATACCCAAGACAGAGGAGAGATTCGATGCTGCATTTAGCGCAACATTAAGCTCGATATGCCACGTAGAATAATTATCTGGAGATAGTAAGAATATTCGTAAGAGATTACTAAAATTGGTTAATTAAAATTAAAGACCAATCAATGAAGATCTAGATCCATCATTTTAGCAGTTAAATACTGAAGGAAATTCACGTTAAGCTATAACCTAAGTGAAAGATAAATTCATATAATCACCGCAAAGTGCAAAGACTCACTTTTGTTCATTGAAATTTGCACGTGGAAGAATCCAGAACAAAAGAAGAGTGAATGAGCTTCACTTACCTAGATAGCACTCAGATCCAACTTTATTCTATTCACTCATGAAATCCATCTTATCGTAGCATGATCTTTTCTCTCAAAGAAATACAATTTTGCTTTCGTCCTCCTAAATATACCAAATTATTCAGAAGTTCCTGAGTCGCTCATGCATTGTTAATTTACAACCATCACCCAAAATGCGGGCGATTAACACGAGCTACTATCAAATCAAACAATTTTCCCCAAACCAGACATAATGGATTAGTGTCCAATCTAGAAAAAAAAAATCCCATGGCTGTAAAATAAGAAACGGCAATGCTCGCCAAATCTAACAAAAAATCTTACTAACTTTTTCGACATGATACAGAGGCTCGGTGATATGAATGAAGAGAGTGGAGAATTTGTCGTTCATACAAATACCCAAGTCACCCAATAAAACAAAGTCTAGCGAAGGAAAAGTATGGCCAGACTCGTATTGTATAAGTGGGTTTCATGTCGAAATTGCAGTCCTTGCAGTCAAGGTGACAAGACAAGGTATGTGAATTATTTGTAGGAAAGAAACTTCTCCCCAATTTCCAGATTTGGCTAGGAATTAATTTTAGTATCATAAAAAAGAATTGTTTTGTTCCCTAAACTGAATCAAGATCCTTTCAAGTGAGGCATTGGGCGTTCTATTGTATTTTCAAGGCCAATACTTCGTGAGCGTCACTTCGTTGAATTGTGAAGACGAAAAGGAAAAAAATATGTTGTTTTTCATTGTATAAGCTTTTTCATTTTTGACGAAAAAACAAAATTGGTAACAAAAATGCACTATTGATGAGAATATTAACTTGTATAATGTCACTTTTGGCAAAAATAAAAGAAAAATAAGGAGTAAGTGCTTCTTGAATGGAGTAATCCATTATGAAAGAAAGCAATATGATAATTTCCAGCGATGATCGACGCGCCTCGATTAGAACCTCATAACTTCATCATTGATTGACATGCGCAAAGACTATAGATGTAATATTTGAGTTCACAAAGATAAAGCGATGTTTACTTATTTACTGTCAATTTCAATATCACCATCACTCTCATATAATTGTGCTAGATCTATAAATAATACCATCATCTGTTTTCCATAATATAACCACTTAATGAATGAACTGACCGATCTGAACAATAATGTTGTCCTATCAAATGAAAAAAAAAAATGTCGTTGCCTCCTTCGTCATCTTCTTCCATCGTGTGGAATTGGAGGTGTCATGTAAGCTCAAATGAAATTATCAATCAATCTACAATTGTGAACATAGCATTGAAAAGCTTCAAAAATGTTTTCATAGAAATTCTTTTGAGCGAAACAGACACGCTCTTAAAAATCGTGGGACATAAAGCAGAGATAATAACACCAATATCGTTGACCGGTAAGAATCCTCAGTCCTTGCGACCTTGCAACTCGTGACTCAGGACCTCACTAACATATGACACAAAAATTTTAAAAAAAAAACTTCAGAAGCATTAATATTTGCTAAATACACTATTTGTTTAAGGTTATCTTAATAGGTCAAACGACGCATGCAATGACGTTTTGACTGCACATGTTCAAAAAAAATTTATAGCAATATTATTGCTAATTACATTTTTATTTTTCTTTAGTAAAATTCTAAATAAGAGCATAAAGTGCCTTTATTTTCTCAAACAATGATCTAAAGTGAAATTTATTTCAAACAAGGGACTAAAGCGCTATCATTTTCTCAAATAAGGGTTTATAATGGATATTGTTTCAAATAAGGCCCTGAAGTGACCGTGTCTAGTTCAAATAAGGTCCTGACTTTTCGACTAGTTAAGGGCATTTTCATCCTTTATCTTTTTAAATTCTTTTCCTTTTTTTCTCTTTCCCTTTTTGTGGTTTTTCTTTCTTCTTTGCCGGTGGTCAGCGGGCTCCTCACCAGCCACAAGCGAGGGATAGCATCGCCCTAATGAGGCCACCCTCGCGGCTATAGGCAAGGTCAACTCACCAAATCTCGGCGAGGGTCACTAAGCCCCAAGGCAATGCCATCCTCACCGGATCTAATGAGGATCAGCCTCCCCAGCAACCAAGAAGGGTCGTCAAAGCAACCGCTAGCCTTGCTAAAAAGAAAAGAACAAAAATAATTTAAAATTAAAATTATATTTGGACGAAAATGCCATTGACCGGTCAAAATATTTAGCCAGTTGACGACCAGCAAAGTCAAATCCTTATTTGAAACAACCATGGCTACTTCAGGTTTTTATTTGACACAAAATTTATTTCATACGTTTGTTTGATAAAGCCCTTATTTGAAATTTTCCCTTTTGTCTTTTTGTTGCATATTCCCCTTTTTGGAAATTGGTTTGCTCCTTGAGCATCTCCACATGCGATGATACCGTAATTGCTCTCGATATCGTCATTAAACATTCAGCAATGATCAGTCAAATAAGGAGTAGATGCTTCTTGCTTCTTGGCCGATGCAACATATTACGAAAAAAGACAAAAGGCAATACGTTAATTTCTCAACCCGCGATGGATGGACGCGAGCCTTCTTGATTAGAAATTCACTTGCTTTATCATTGCCCAACACGTGTGAAGACTATAGGTGTAATATTCGCATTCACAAAGATAAATCGATACGTGCTTATTCACTGTCAATTGAAATATTATTCTTGTAGATCAGTCAATCACTCTCCTGTAAAATAATCTCATCTCTTTCCCTTAATACAACAATGCTATAAATGAACTGATAGATCTCAACAATAAGGTCATTTTATCGAACGAAAGATGCTATGGCCTGCTTCATAATCATCTTCCGTCTCCAAACGTGTGGCATTGGAAGTGTTGTATAAGCTCAAATGAGACTACAAGGAAGAGCAATGAGTAAATGAATTGGAGTGCTGCCATTTTCATTCTCTGTTAATGGCTGCTTGAATCTGTTCGAGACTCCTCCCTTTCGTTTCAGGGACCACCGTGATCACGAACACCATCCCTGCGGCGTTAATCGCCGCATAGATGAGGAAGGTACCTGTGAAGCAAAGCAGTAGAGTTATTTGCTTTTGACGAGTTCTTCGGATGCATCTGGCATTTTTCTCCTGGGAAGGATGCTATAGTATATACTACCTGTCTATTAATCATCCTGCAAGAAGACCCACTTAACTCTTTTTTCTTCTTTTTTTCTAAACGACATTTCGACTCAATTTTCATGATATATGTAGGTAGAAGTTGCTGTAAACCCGTTGATCAAAATAAATGGACAGAATATGCATTCTAGAGCATGAAGCACAGAATGACAAGACACCTCCACCTCCAAATAGGATTGAAGCATTCAGGAAAAGCTAAGTCTCGGGTCCATAGTTTGGTCGAATTCATGCAAAAACTAACGTTCCAGTGGGAAAAAATGTTTATCGAGCTCCTGCCAGGGTAATAGTACAAAGAGTGTTTTCAGCAGAGTCGTACCGTAGGAGCTCCAGCTCATTAAGTAGTTGAAAGTATAGGAAACTGCCCAAGCGCCGAACCAGTTCACCAGTGTCGCGAAACCTCCAGCAACTCCTTTGATATTAATGGGGAAAATCTGATCCAACACCAGCAACGCATTGCATGATTGGCAAAAATTTTGTAATCCTCACAATAACACCAGTCACGAAAGCAACCCTTTAATTTGATAGGAATGAATCTTCAGGGGATGTCTAAAATTACCTCGGACATCACGACCCAAGGAACTGCGCCCATTCCAGCCGAAAATGCAGCTATGTATAGCTGAGCTTTGGAGAAAACAGAGCAGAAAAATTTTTAGTGGGGAGATGTTGCAGCGGCCAACCAGATAGAGACAGAAAGTGATGAAGGCAGGTGAGATTATTACCAGAATGCCGGTGACGGCAAGTATCGGCACAGCATCAGCTGCCAGATCATAAACCTGGCTCGAATGATTCTCAAAAATTTAGTGGTTGACAAGCATTGCAAAGCAGAAGGAAGATATTAGGACTGATAGTATTTACCTTTAGAAAAAATGAAAGGGCGGTTATTATGCATCCCAGGACCAATCCTGTCCCCGAGATCTGCGATCAAGAGAGAGAGAGAGAAGGTTATCGTTCAAGTTGCAGAACTCACGAAAGGGCTGGAACCAAAAAAGTGTTGCTACGTGATTTCTCAGTGACTTTCATCTATTTTACCAGGAGAAGGGGCTTTCTTCCGGCTCTATCAACCAGTGCAGCGCCAATTGCCGTGACAATAACCTGCAAAAGTTTACTCTTTGAGCGTGATGAGTCTAAAACTTAGATCCCCAGGAAAGAGGAAAGGAGCGAGAATTGCAGACCTGGAGGATCGCATAAGTTATGGTTCCAACACTGGAGGAGAAACCTGAGGAGATTGTACGAATGTGATTGAAGAAGGAGACTAATACATTGCTTCGAGATTTAGCATTGAATTATGTGAACAGCTCAGTCAGTGATAATTAAGTAGATCAAAAGCATTCGACGTGGCGAATTTCACTATCCCATTTGAATGTTAACTGGATGAGATAAATTGGAATCCCTGCTTTGCTTTTTATTTAGTTATCCATTCTGGAATCATAAAATGCAATGCAGGGTTTCATTTATGCGGTGCCCATGAGCTTCTTGCTTTGACCTTCATACCTGCTTCCTCGAAAATGTTGCTTGTATAGAAACAGACGCCGTTTATCCCTCCGAACTGCTGGACGACCATCAATCCAACACCAATCTGGCCCAGATTTAACAATTTTGTCAGCAAAAAGAAGTCGATGGGAAATATCACCTACCGCACAACCACTGAATATTCCTGATGTGCAGGGCATTCCAAGAAAACAAGGAAGAAGGGAATTTATCGGATACATAGCAGTTAATAGAGAGATGATTACAATGACGGAGCTCAGATATCTTCTTTGAAATAAATCCAGCATGCTGGCTTTCGGGAGCCGTTGAAGAGTTTCGATATAGTCCTTTCAAGAAAAAAAAATATATTTGATCATTCCATCAGTTATTCGTACTCATAGAGTTGAGGCGTTAAAATGAAGACAGTATAGACTCAAAGCCTTTTACTTGTATTTCAGCAGCCTCTTCAGAAATATCCGCATCCTTTCCACGAAGTTTCTGCAGCGCGGCTTCAAACTCCTTTTCACGGCCCGTTTTCGCCTGCATTTGGCAGAATCCTAAAATTCAAACCAACACTACGAATCCCTCTCTTCCAAAAATTTCAGATAAGAAGAGTCTGGTGTTCATCTTGATTTGTTACCAGCCATCTAGGAGACTCTGGAATGAGAAACAGGCCAATCAGTAGGACTGCACATGGGATTAGACCTGCAAAAACGCAGATGTTCAAGTAGTTTCAGACGTGGACTTATCTATACAACATTGGCACTAAACTTGAATTACGTGACTTCTTTGGTTTTACCAATTAATGCCAAAACCCTCCAAGCTAATACTGTCCCGATTATGAAGGAAACGGACACTCCTGCACAGATCATAAGCTGTGGAGAGACGAAAACATGTTAGGCCCAGCAGTTTCTGTAGGATGTACGTATATCTATATAAGCTTAAGGCCTTTTGCCAATAGCTGCCTGCTTGCAATTTTAACCAAGAATGTTCATACAAAAACTTTGCCTGATTAACAGCAGTCAGAGCTCCACGGAGATTTTTGGGCGTAATTTCAGCTATAAATATCGGTACCTGGACATAAATTAGATAAAAATTAACAAATTTGAACTGAAGATAGAGTCTCATGTTGTCACTGTGAATCGAGTCCAACATGTTGTCGTAGAACAACTTGCTACATCGAATTGATGTGGTACGGAGTGAGGATTTACCACATAGGAAAAGACTCCCATTCCATATCCCGTGGCCAACCTTCCAATATCCAGAGCAAGTGCTCCCTAATTTACTCGAAATTAAACAGAGCAGGGAGTTCATGAGACTTGAGGTTCTTATACAACTAATCATCCGTCATCTATGAAAAACCTTGTAAATAGGGTACGGACACACCTCAGCAAAGTAAATAGCCAGCCATCCTGCTGCACAAAAAGCGCTCGCCATTCTCATTGTCTGCATTTTGAGGCAAATGTTTATGCTGTCACGTCCTCCGCGCATGATATGACTGAATCCCAAAGCTAAAACTCTCGAGTGTCCTGAACAACACTGTTCTGTTTTACATTGTAAAAGACGCGCTCATTTGCTGCTTACCCATTTACGGCCGACAAAATCAGCGATTGGTCCCCCAGTAATTGCGCCAATCATGGCACCAAATGTCAGTATGGATCCGAAGACTGAATACTGTTGAAAGACACATAAAGAGTAGCTGCAAATCAGCTTGAGTTAATGAGAGCAAGAACTTCAGTTACCATCTAGCTAACAATGCTACAAGTCACCGAATGTCCAAGAATCTCAGTGGAAAGCTTTCTGAACAAACCTATCCCTTCGATCAGTGACCCAAATGATATGCAGACACGATTTTCAGCTGAAGACACACGATTTTTGTCCGCTCATTTTTGGGTTTTCTTGTCCTGAGGCGTCCAACAATGGATTCGAAGCAAAAATTCGGTACACAATTCACTTGTCACGATGCAGAAAGAATAAGGTGTCTAGAAAACAAGATACCTCTACCTCAACGCCAACCTCCATATTATCAATAGACTCTTGCTTATAAAATTTTTGATCATATAGCTAATTCATATTATGGACCCGGAACATGAGCAGATCGTTACTTTGATTTTCTTGTGTATGGGCGTGTTCAGTGACCACTCCAAGATTGAAGCGAAGCAACAAACAGAGACAACGTGGCATGTGCTTCTCAACACTCGCAGGTAAATTCAACATACCTCAGCTGTAGAGAGACTAAGCTCCTCCACTATAGCATCCTGAGTTGGTGATGAATAACCTGCCTGATATCCCAACGAAGCAATTTCTCATTAGATTCAATGAATAGCATCCTTTAAAATTTAACCTGGGCTTGAACTTTTCAGAAAGAAATTGCATTTCCTACTTACACAGGTCCCAAATTCATAGGATCCGCAGACTGCAACGAATGTGCTGAAATAGACCATCCATGGACGACCCTTATCGGTTCCTTCATCCTTGCCAGCTTGGTCCTTCTCTCGTGGCACGAGGAGCGGCTCTTGTACTCCTCTCTCCCTGCTTTCGTGATTTTCAATGTCCTCCTCGTTAATCGCCATGCTTGCTTGCTCCGCAAAAATGCTCTGTGTTCTCTATCTGACTACTTACAAGGATCTAGCAAATCTATAAGCTCCGAAAAGATAAGTTTTCAATCCAACGTAGCTATTCTCCTTTCTCCATACGCATGACTAAAAATGAGAAACCCCAGGTGCTAATATGGAAACCCCCCTGTATCCCATCGGTTTATACTCGCAGTTTCTAGGAATTCCTCAAAGACCTTGGTCTTGCAAACTGGTAGGCAATCCTTTGCTTTTCTGACTCGCCCCCGTTAATGGTATCGGAATCGCTAATGGAACAGAGTTTCCGAATACAGTTGCATTACAGATGTAAAGGTCTGCGTCGCTCTTTATGGGGAAGTAGAAAGTGGAAAACACGGGACTGAACTTTCTCAATGACACGGCTCTGGATAAAGACAAACATTCAAAACCACGGACAAAGTTATCCTTTTCAGCCAACCACCGGCTAGGAAAACCAAGCAGTAATCAGCTTACCTGGAGAGTAATTAACTTCTGTCCATTTTTGCATGGAGGCATTGTTATCTTCAACGTAAATCCACGTTTATTTGAGTCAGAAACATTAAGATCTCAATTGAAAGTTTCTCGTCTCTTTGGCGCAATAAGAAACTATCAAGAAAAAGAACTGTTCTGCTAGAACATTACTTTTCTTTTGGGAATCTTCTAGTCCAAAGCCTTTTTTTTCCCATTGGACAATGAGCGCAAGACAATTTTGGCCAGATCTACGTCTGGGGACACATTATCTTCCTTTTGTACTTTTATAAATACTACTACATATGCAAACAAAAAGCCTGCATATAGCCTCCATTGTGGTCAGTGATGCACTTGATGTCTGCTCAAATGGTAAGAATAGAAAGGAGGGATTTCGAAAAAGGGATGTTTTTCCAACTTTCCACTGGGGTCAATTCTGTGGAAAATGGCATTTATATTGGCAAGAGGTGGACAAAATTACTTTCTACCAAGAACTTCATGTGCTGCCAAGGCCCCCAGAATTTAAAGCGTTCAGCCACCGTGAAGCCAGCCAACGAGGAAATATTCACCGGGCACAACGGAATGGACCATAGAGTTGCAGAGCACATTAGCCAAAAATGTGCAACCACCATTCTCCAACTACTTTATTGGTCCACATTTGTTGTACAATTTTCGTCTTCTTTCACTTCACAGTTAGGCCAATAAAATCCAGCAAGAAATTATAGCTGTGGCCTGCTCGAGAAAGCGAAAATATCAAAAATATATCTTACTCTTGATCTAATAGCCACTCACATATTTTCGTTCTTGCGAACATCGTTTACATCCCTCTAAGAAGAACCCCACATTGAGAACATTAATTTGCCCCTACCATGTGAAATCATTTTTGCATCTTGCTTACCGTTTGTTATTTCCAAAAGAAGAGGTAAGTGGTCATTGGATGAGATATAAGGTATGTCATTGTATATTTTTCTCAAGAAATTCAGATAAAACAAGTCTGTTAACTTATATGCACATAGTGAGATTGAATTTCAAATGTATTGAAAAGAAAGATACTACAAGTTTCATAACTTTCATATAGCACCCATTTACATACCATAACTTTTTTTTTACGATCATCTTAGTGTCATAATTGATCACTTGAGCATCGTGACTTTTTAAAAACGTATACAAGTGATGAAAATTTGACATGACATGACACTTATGTTGAACATTTTTTAAAAGTTATAGCACTAAATGATCGACTAAAAAACATGACACTCAATTAAATATTTTTTTAATAGCCATGGCATTTAAGTGATCGAAAAAAAATGTTACAACCCTTAAGTGAGCGCAAAACTATGACATCCCCGAAATGTCCTTGTCTAGTATCTTAATATTCTTCTTCCATTCATGAAACAAATCCCATACAAAAGCACACTGAAACAAAATTACTTAAGCTAATGATATGTAATTTCAAGCGTCTAATTAAGTGGAGAGTAATCTGGCCGATCCGGGTTTCAAGCTCCTAGTCGTTTTTGGTTATCCCTACTAAACAATGTTACGAAAAATAAGCGATTGTTTTAAGCTAGTGGCTCCGTTTAAGCGTCCAATAAAAATCTGCAAGATTATTCAGCACGCCTCTTAATATTAAGAAGTTTTAGTAACTCCTATCATCATCTTGAAGAAGGTTAGCTGGGCAAGCGTGATTAAAACACCTGGACAAAGACAAAGCAACCTTCCCTAATTTATAGGGAAAATATCTCTCTTCCTCTCTCTCTCTCTCTCTCTCTCTCTCTCTCTCTCTCTCTCTCTTCAAAGGCATGGACTGAAATGAGTCACTCGCGGGTCCCTCTTCTGATAAGGTCAATCCCATTTGTAGAGAAGGTTTGGCTTGCCAAAGGGAGCGGATATATCCTAATTGCAGAAATAATATATATTAAATGTAATAGTATTAAATGTAATAGAGCATATGCCGCTTTCATTTGCATGATTGCATCTTATCTCAGAGATCTGAACTGCTTTTTTTTTTTTAAATTTCCCCTCTGTGGATAAATATGATCATATCAGCAAGAGGAACTTGGAAAATCATTCTAGTGGCATGGCACTGGCAAAACAAAAATAATAAAGAGGGAAAAGTGAGATTTTATTAATAAATTGAAATTGACAAAAAAAAAAACCGCGAGGTGAGGTGAGCTGTGAAAGAAATTTATGTATGAACCATATGTGAAATGATCTGAGTTTAAATTCTCAATATTTGTGAGATGAAAAATCTCGATATGGATTTTCGTGCATTTAGTAAATGAGCTCTTCTATATGAACCTCAATGAGTATTTGAACAAGAAAATTAGTTTTTTTCTTGATGACTGGGGATTATAATTATACTATTATTTATTACTAGAAGTTGTCACCAACATGTTCATGAACATGGATTCATCCATATATTAATGAAAAAAAAATTAAAAATGGAAATTTGACCTAAACAAGACAGATTGCCATTCGTGTAAAGATGTATAATAAGAGAAGATGCAAGAGAATATAATATTAAAGGATTAATTTACTAAGACATGACAAATGCAACTTGAGTTCCTCATTTGATCTGCATCTTTTAAATAAAAATAAAAATATTTTTTCGTTACTTATAAGTTCCTAAGTAGGCTTGATATGAAAAAAAAAAAAAATTCCTGGCCATCACTATTTTAATGCCATTGAAATTAGAAAAAAATAGAAATCACACACACACACATACTTTTTATGTGCAACAAAACAAATAAAAGATTTGTATATTTCTAGGAAGAAAATTTAAATATTTCAATTTTGCATGTAAAGATGAAAGAGCATCTTATATTTGGTTCATGAGATTCCATTCTTATTTTATTAATCAATATCTTTGCCAATTGAATACAACATATTATTGCAATTTTTCTTCTTGAAAAGTAAAAAGAGCTTGAGCTCGAAACTAAAGATAATATTACTTTCTATGTAATAGAGATTATTAAATTTTTTTATTTTTAAGGAAAGGGAGGGGTGAATCGCCTATAATTAAAAAATTTCCCCCAAAATATCTACATAGAGTATATAAAACTACTGCTTGCCCCCTCTAGATTCGTTGTTGAAGGACGTTCATCTGCACAAAGTATATAAATCAATTCAATGTGTTTACGGCACATGGAATATTCTCTGAGCAATGAACTGTTGCTCGGGTCTCGCTGTCTGGACTCTTGCGGCTGAAGAATATTTGGGCTTTCTTTCTTCTTAAATGCATGGGAAGCAGAGATCTAGCAATTTTTCTATTTTTTACTCTTTGTACATTTTGGTTCATTGCATGAAAGAAGCTTGTGCTGCAATTGGTGGAAAGGAATTGGATGGGACTGGGATGTGAGATGGAACTAAATGGAACCAAGGATGTCATTCTCTGTGTCTAAGGGCTTTTTTCTTCGGTTCTATGATGGTTCGTGCATAAAGTTGCGAACCTGACATCATATGAAAAAAAAAAAAAACTTTTAATGATAATCAACAGATGATAAAGCATTGATAAATAATCTCGATCTTGCGCGACAGAACTGATCGGCGAGAACAACACCATAGAAGAAACCCCTTTTGCTCGACATCGTATAATTGAATGAAATGAATATGTTTCTATTATAGTTGTACTCGAATTATAATATAATTTACTTCATATTTACGAAAGAAAAGGTCATGATTAATAAATTGACAACAGTTAAAACACTTCAAATTTATCAGTTATATATTTATCACTACATTACTTTTACATTTACAGTAATTATCAGTGAATAATGGATAAACGTGGGTGTAATAATTAGTCGTTGCAATGACAGACAATGACTATCCCGAAAGCAAAACCTCGAAAGCAAAAGTGCAGATGAACATCATGTCCCGACCAGCGAAACGGGATCAACTTCAGGAGCAAACCGACAAGAAGAAAGACGAAGCGCAAGTTAAAATATGTGATTAAGTGCAAATTACTCCAAACGCACTCACGACACCACCAACCCACGACAACTGTGAGATCTGGTTTAGAACATGTAGTTGATTTATTAGGATATTCGATCGATTGATCGTACATCATGGTTTATCATGGGAACATGTCCGTCGATTTAAGGTAATTCCCGCCTTGATCACATAAAAAGGCCGGTGTTTTGTGCACAAGCAAAGGGCAATATTTAAGGAATTTTGATCCTTAATATCTTTGACTCGTTTGGATTAAGAAAAGTTTCATTATTTTATCTTTAAAGTTCTATCTGTTTTGCCATAAATGAGTGATAATAAATCGTATGTATCATCTGAAATAATTAATTAATAAAATTATTTTCATTATTGACAAGAATTTATGTCTAGCATTTATGTAAATGATGCAAATATTTTTTCATTAATTTTTTAAGTGATATAAGAGATCATTATTAGAAAAATATTTTCCAAATCATTTATTTTTTTGAAATAAACAGAATCTAAATTAAGGACAAGGATAAAGACTTAAATTAACATATCAAAATAATAATAATAAAGATAGAAAAGAACCAAATTTGCTATAAATCCTCCTTTCATTTGTTGCACCTTGATATTGATTTCACCAATCTCTTCAAATCAACTTTTGCAATTCTCCCCCCCCCCCCAAAAAAAGAAAAAGAAAAAGAAAATAGTATTGGCTACAATCGAATTCAGAGTCCTACAAAAGTGACATATTATTAGCACTGAAATAGGACATCTTTTGGTTCCATATTTAGTTATACGTTGTTAATGCGTCAGCACTTAAGATATGAACCACATAGTTATTTTGTAATTCAAGACTTGGGATAATAACAATATCTTGTATCATTACTTTCGTATGATACTTATATGAGTATCACAAATTTAAAAAATCAATTATTTGAGTGCCGTTAACGATTTACCTCATTGAAAAATCCAACATGGATACTAATTGTCTTATGTGGCTTTTTCCACGCTTATGTAAATAATTTTTGATAATTTTTATTTTTCATTTTTTTTGCCCAATTTTTAAGGGCCGGCAACGACCACTTGCCAGCCCTAAAAGAAAGGGGAAAAAATTTAAAATATTTTTTGAATTTTTATTTTCCTTTTTTGCCCTTTTTTAAGGGCCTAAAAACAAAAAATTAAAAAAATAATATTTTGATTAATTTTTTGGAAATTTTATTTTCATTTTATTTTTTTCCCTTTTTAAGGGCTAGTGAGGGGTCGTGAGTGACCTTCGTCAGCCCTTAAAAAAAGCGAAAAAATAAAATAAAAGGAATAAAATTTCAAAAAATATTAAAAAATCCCTATCGAATGGGAAATTAATAAAAAAAATCCACATAAGATGATTTGCCGGAAATAATACTCAAATAATCGATTTTACTCTGATACAACTTTTAAGTTAAAAAAAAAAAAGTTACAACACTTGGGTTATTCTTCTCCCCTCGAAATTTCTTTACAATGGTCAATTGCACTTGCTTTATTACTAGTAAGAGTTTCAATGTGCTGGAGATATAGAAAAACATTATGAGTAAATTCGATTGAGCTATCCGACCTTTCGTTTTGGAACAATGACATGCTATAGAAAAGCAACAGCCCAATCACAGCCCAATCAAATACAGAGAAATTAGAATTTGCCAGCGTTTTTTTAGTTGATTTCTTCTGTAAGTTTCATTTTATATGATATTCGTGCAGAGAATGCAGGAAAAAACAGGAACGCCCCGTCTCGACGACCCCAGAGTATCTGAAACTGGAATTTTTTTGGTAAGGTCTGAAACTGGAATTGGTAAATGACTGCATTCTTTCCCGGCCCAACCTCATCCGAGCAGAGGTTCAGCACAAGAAGGCCTTGCACCAGTAAGACGAAGCACCAGAAAAAGCAGACTTTCTTAGCCTGCAAACGAAGTGAATGAGAGAACAGACGGGTATGTCCCTTCTCTATTTTGAGATGTATATTGGGCTTTCAACGTGTAGAAAGCTCGTGGGGCAACATCCCCCTTCTACCAAGTTCAATTTCCAGAAGACAAGTTAGCCCAAGTTACAGAGAGGCAGGCTTGCATAATCTCTAATAACCCTCCCCGCCTCCCCTCCCATGAAAAAAGAAAGGAAACAAACTCGAGATGGCTTTGCATAGGACCATTGATTTAAGCATTCCAGACCATGATGGAAGCAATGGACCAGGTGCAGGACACCAGCTTTCAGAGAAAGTGACAATAGAGAGGAGGCATCCGATTTGCCATCAGACTATGTCACTGTCGGTGTCAAACTGATTCCTGAATACCTCCCCTGCTTTGTTCGTAGGCCAGATACGAAACTTGATGCATAAGCACGATGTAGGCATCAGTGTCCCACAGAGTGTAAAAGAAAATTTCGAACTAGGCACTATGGCACTCCTGCCATCAGAAAGTTCCAATTCATTAGCAGCATCAGGTAACTACTTTTGAATGGTTTTGCAGGACCTAGAGCTAGTTAACATACACACTAAATATAATGTCTACGGATTCTCAAAAGCACAAGGAGCGACACTTCAGAAGCATACGAGAGCAATAAAGTCTTGCGAGCTCTTTAAGTGGTCAATCCACCCGCGAGGGCAAGCAGACACAGATCCAATATGTGTAGCTATGCAGGAGTGAATAGGGCACAAACATAGAGTGTCAAGGCCCATATACATTAACCAGCGCAACCAAGCCTCCCAATAGCTATGACTGCAGAGATCTGACAATAAAGTGTTCTGGATCAAAGCTTCTATCAGGAAAGCACAAGATCAGCACCAAGCAAACAGATAATTGTTTTCGCTATCTATTTTAAGTAGTCGATTCTGGAGATAGCTGAAGCCACAATTAAGTCCACAAGAGAGTATTAATCAAAACTTAATTAAATCTGGACATACTGAAAGAAGAATTTATGCTCCATCTGAACGCAACCTAGCACCTCGATAGAAATTTGAGTTTAGTTAATCCTTGTATTAGATGGTCATCCTATCAACATCAAATTCTACAGGATCATACCATCGTATCCCCTAAAGAATCCCGAAGTAACAGCATCCCACAAGTCATAGGTTATATGGGCAGTAGATTGCACAAGCAAACACTTGCAATAGCATTTGCTTATTCATGTTCCACAAACCCAATGACGGATGGCGTGAGTTAGGACCATTTGGCATATGAACGCATCAGAACTTTTCATTTAAGTAAGGACAAAGAAGTACAGGACAATTGTGTCAACAGCTGGTCCTCTAGATACTTAATCATACGTCAGTGCTTGCCATTGGAAAATGACTTCATAAAACCATGAATTCTAGCTGCCTTGAATCTCAAATTTGGATTTCATTCTTAACCTAAAAACAATGAACAAAAATGGGATGTACAAGATACTAAAATTTCAAATGGACTGTGGAACAAACTAAAGAAAGAAGAAAGAATAATAATCAACCTTTTTTTTTCTCACAAAAAGAGTGTGGAACTGCCTAAGAAATTCATCTATCTCTATATGTAGGAACCAATCCAACTCACAGAAAGGTCAGTAAGAGCTCATCAGTTTGCTGGAGCGTCATCTCTATGCAAGGCTCAAACACCCTCCAGTATGGAAAGATATATAGACTCTGGGACTCATTTAATGGACCTTTTCCTTCTTCCTTATGGTTAGAGAAGCATTCAATTTCAAATGGAGATTTAGACAGTGGCACTCGTTTACTGGTGCTTGAACTTGTTCCTTCTTCCTTATAGTCTGGAGTGCATGCAGTTTCAAAGGCAGGTATAGACTGGCACTTATTTACTAGTACTTGAACTTGTTCCTACATTGTCAGAAGCGCACCCACTTTCCATCGTATACGACTGGAAGCCCCGGGGAGTAGATAACTGACCCGAGCCCATACTGCTGAATGATCTCTCAATGTCATCCATGTCTGCCACTAAAGGAATTGGTCGTTCCGGAATAGAAGGAACTGATAACTCTGTTTCCAACATCTTCACAACCTGATCCATTGTTGGCCTAGCATATAGTTGAGGATGAGAACATAGCACTGCAACCAATACATACTGTTCCATAACCTCTGGTGACCCTAGCTCTGGCATACCATCTTCAATAACATCTAAAGCTCTCCCTTCCCTCACTAAGGACCAAGCCCAATCCGTGATGAGAGAAGGCTGACCATCATTATTACCAGATAGGGCTTTTTTCCCACTCAAAAGCTCAAGAAGCACAACACCAAAGCTATAAACGTCGCTTCTCTCCGTCAACTGCCCATACAATGCATACTCAGGTGCTACGTACCCCATTGTGCCAGCAACCCTAGTGCTCATATGCGTCATACCCTCTGCTGTAAACTTTGCAAGACCAAAATCAGCCACCTTGGCCTCAAACCTCTCATCCAAAAGTATATTACTTGCCTTGATATCCCTATGTATGATTCCGGGTTGTGCCCCATAATGTAAATAAGCTAATCCCCTGGCCGTTCCAAGCGCAACCCTTTGACGAGTAGGCCAACTGAGCTTCCTGTCAGTCGACCCAAACAAATGGTCATGCAAACTTCCATTTTGCATCAGATCACACACAATGATCCTCTGGTGACCCTCGTACTGCGTCGTGGCAATACAATACCCTCGAAGAGCAACCAGATTCACGTGCCTTACGCTGGCAATGACCTCGACTTCATGAGCGAAATTCGCATCCCCTGCAGCAGAACAATTCTTGAACCTCTTCAGAGCGACTTCGGTGCCATCCTGCAACGACCCCCTGTAAACATTTCCATATCCACCTCTTCCAATGATGAAATCCCTAGAGAAGTTCCTAGTAGCCTTCTTGATGTCCTCAAATGAGAACCTGACCACTGTGGTACTCTCCTCGAAACGCTGCAACCCCAACCCTCTCTCGCCCCCCTCCATCCCTCTCCTCCTCCTCTTCGACCTCCCACGCTTCCTCCTGAAAAACCAGAACCCAACCAAAACCGCAACCACCGCCAACCCACAGCCAATTAAAACCACCAGTATCACCACCACCTTCCTCCTATTCTTGCCCCCCGAATCCGTAAAATCGAGCGAGAACAAGCACTTTGCAGTACCTTTATCCGTGGGCCCGAGGTAATTCGCGAACGCCGCCGCATAGATCAATGGGTAGGCGGCGCAGTTCGAGACATTCCCGACCGAGGAGCCGTTCAAGAAGGACGCGACGTTCGACAAGCTTACCGTGCAGACGGCGCAGGGGGAGCTGTTCTCGAGCGACTGGTTGCAGCTGGGGGCGACACTAGTCAACGTGGAGTTGGGGATGACGGCTTCGAACTGGGACCGGGTGGTGATGTTCATGCAGCCCTCGGAAATCCAGGAAGTCTGGAAGCCGCAGGACTGGCGGATGTCGAAGTTGGAGATGAACGAGTCGATGAGCTTCTGGTACGACTGCCAGCACGACTCGGACGAGTTGAGCGGGGGGAGGAAGTTGCCGGTGAGCTGGAGGTAGCGGGACTGGACGAGGCGGAGCCCCTGGAGGATGTACCCGCACTCGGCGGAGACGGCGAGGGAGGGGCGGGCGGCCGGGGCGATGAGGTCGCTGAGGACGGTGAAGTTGAGGGGGCAGGCGGCGCCGGTGGTGGTGGCGTTCTGGGACCGCGACGTGGGGAGGCCGCAGAGGAGGGCGAGGAGGGCGAGGGCGGCGAGGGCGGCCGGGGCGCCGCGGCGGCGCCCCAGGAGGGGGGGCGGCGACATCGGGGCCCGAGCTTCAGGGCTCCGGGTCGGTGCGAGGGAGGAGCTGGAGCTCCATTTTTTTTAACTTTTTTTTTGGCGGAGAGACTCTGGGGAGCTCGGACTGGGGGAAAGGTGATGAAGCTGTTCGAAGAAAACGAGGGAGAAGATCGATGCAAGTTCGGAGAAAGGGGAGAAGGTGTGGGGGGGTGGTTGCGGAAGTGCGGGTGGTTGTGGGCTGTCGAACGGTCGTCGCCGGCGGCGGCTTTTTCCTTCTTTTCTTTTTTTTTCTTTCTTTTTTCAGAAATTTTCTTTCTTCACGTTTCGCCATTCGTTCCGGGGAAAAAATGGATCTTGCTGACGTGTAATCGGGAAAAATGGAATTTGGTGGGTTTCATTTGGCAAAAAGACACAAACAATTCTCGAATTTTAACTTAATATGTGATTTTGTCTCTAAATTTTTAATTTATTTCATGTGATCTTTGAATTTTAACTGAATATATAATATAATTCATAAATTTTAATACATGTTTAATGCGGTGCCTAAATTCGATGTTGTCCATGATGTTGAATTAATGGAAAGATTATAGGGAAAATTCCAATTAAGGGCCTGATATGCCCTCATTTTCTCAAAAAAGGGTCCAAAGTGGACATGGTTTCAAATAAGGGCCCAAAGTGCCCAACCTTGTTTCAGTTAAGGGCCTAAGCTCGCCGGCCGGCGAAAACTGATTTTCCGATCACCGGAACAAGGACATTTTTGTCATTTCTCACTTTTTTTTTTCGTTTTTCCTTCTTTCATCTTTTTCATCATCGCCGGTGGCCGGCCGGCCACCGGCGACACCCACAGAGGGCTGGGCGAGGGTTGCCCTTGCCCGATCCGGCAAGGGCCACCCTTGTCGACCTCAGGCGAGGGACGGGCAAGGCCGTCTCTCCCTGAAGAGGCCGCCTTGCGGCCATCCGCGAGGCCGGCCCTCGCCGACCGCGGACGAGGGCGAGGCGGCCCTCGTCGGCCGCGGACGAGGGCGAGGAGCCCCTTGTCGGCCGCGGGCGAGGGCGACCTCGTTGGATCTAGCGAGGTCGGCCCTCGTCGGCTGCGGGCGAGGAGCCCCTCGTCGGCCGGGGACAAGGGCGAGGGCGACCTCGACCACCGCGGACAGGGCGACCTCGCCAGATCTGGCGAGGTCGGCCCTCGTCCGCGGCCGACGAGGGCCCAACCTCGCCATATCTGGCGAGGTCGCCCTCGTCCGCGGCCGGCGAGGGCCGACCTCGCGGATGGCCGCGAGGTGGCCTCGCCCGACCCTCGCCTGAGGCCGGCGAGGGTGGCCCTTGCCGGATCGGGCGAGGGCGACCCTCGCCCAGTCCTTTGTGGGCGTCGCCGGTGGCCGACCGGCCACCGGCGATGATGAAGAAAATAAAATAAGGAAAAACGAAAAAAGAAAAAAAAGAAAAAGTGGGAAATGACAAAAATGTCCTTATTCCGGTAACCGGAAAATCAGTTTTCGCCGGCCGGCGAGGTTAGGCCCTTAACTGAAACAAGGTTGGGCACTTTAGGTCCTTATTTGAAACCATGTCCACTTTGGGCCCTTTTTTGAGAAAATGAGGGCATATCAGGTTCTTAATTGGAATTTTCCCAAGATTATATGAACTGTATTAAATGTATATAAAAAATTTCATGGATTAAATTGGATAAATTAAAAAATCATGGGATATATTGCTCATTGGCTAAATTTTAATGATCACGTTAAACGAATTAAAAATTCTGAGAATAAGTTACATACTTAGTCAAAGTTCAAAAGCTGTTATCTTTTATTTTTTATTTTTTTTTCTTTCCTTTATTTTTGGTTCTTTCCTAGGTTTTGGTTCGGTGGGGTTTAGATGCTGCCAATGATGTTTTTTGTACAAGAGTCCTTTGTTTTTTTTAATATATTCGGGTCCTCTAAATTTATCCACGTCGATCGAGTCTTTTTAATTTCTAAACGGTTAGCAGGTAACGCACCCGAGCTTGCGAGTATAAATATATAAAAAATTTAAATATGTGGAGAGCAAAAATATTCAAAGATGTAAAGTAGTTTTGAAGGAAAAAGAATTTTAATATTTGTCAGATTTTGGGATGTAATTTCTTTTCTTTTTTTTAGATATTTATGGAATTAGTTGACAAATTTAATGACTGGATAATTTATTACTCTAACCATTTTTTTTACACTTGCTAATTTAAGAATACGCCTCAACGCAGGGGGCTTGAGCGGCGAGCCATTGGTGGATTTTTTTTTTTTGTCGAATTTGTTAGGTTGGAAATTAAAAATGTGCAACTAGATCTGGATCATGGGTACGATAGACGAAGTGAAGCTGCACAACTTGATGACGTGGCAAAGTTTCACGTGAGGATATGACATGGAGATTACTTGGCTTCATCGAAATAACTAAGGATGAGCACAGATTTAATTCAATTCGGTTCGAATAAAACCAAGCTGAATTGAAATAACATAGTTTGGAAACTAAAAAACCGAACCGAACCGTATAAGGAGTTAAAGTCAAATCAAACTAACTAACAGATATCAAGCAATATCAAATTCAACTCTAAACAGCTGGTTACTTAGTAATCAGATTGCTCGAACTCTGACTTCAATTCCAAAACTAGCTTGTGTATAGCTTGAATAGAAAGGCTTTTCTCATTCTCTTTCTTTTCCTTTTTTGGTATAACCGTGTTTCTAAAATTGAATGACCAATCATCACATCTTTTTACCTGAGCAAAAAGAGTGCAACAAAACCCAATCACATGCAAAAGCTTCGTGATAGGAAACACGTGAAATGTCGGCAAAATAATTAGGTGCTTATCTCAAGATGCGATAGGCTTTCGTAATCAAATTCACAGCATCCTCACTTAATCCAATCAACTTCAAAAGTCCACTCTAATACTCTATAAACAGGATCTTAGGTGGACGGAAATTATAAATTCCGAAGATTACTCCGGCTGAAGTTTTGGACCGGCCGTGTTATTAAAAATAAATAAAAAAATAAAAAAGAAGACGGAATAATGACCAAAAAAACAATTATAATTATATAATAAAAAAGGACAAGTGGGGGAATGGTCAACCAATCAGAGGTGCTGTTGCCAGCAGGCCCAGCACTATCGTGCGCGTAATGTGAATTTATGACAACCCGTTCCTTCAAAAAAGGGAAGCTCTGGATCCTATCCATGAAACTACGACAAACATTGACACGTCGGATTCCAGGTCGCGGCGGCGGCGGCGGCAGGAGTTCATCTGGAATCTCCCCATCTCGCAATCGAATCGCGATCATCACGAGGCACGAAAGAGTTGAATAGCCTTTGGAAATTCGCGTGTGGTCAGCTGCTTTCTCTCGACCTTGCCGACCAATAGTCGGAGAGCACTCGGTTAGCTTCTACATTGAGGTCCCGCGCATGTCGGGTAATTGCGATGAATGTATAATGTATAATGCTATTTTTAAATTTTTTTAGTTTGATTCTTGAATTTTATCATTAAATTCTAGATTGCGGCGACAGGGATCATCTCAAATGTCCCATCTCGTATGGCATGGAAGAGTTGGGTAAACTTAGAAAATCTTGTAGTCAGCTGCTTTTTCTTATGCGATCAAAAAAAGGACAACTTTTTTGATGTCGGCAACGTGCTACATTAATTTCACATCAAGGTCCCACACACATCGAGCAATTGCGATAGGCAAGTAATATCGTCTTTAAATTTTTATTTTGTTCAATATGACATATGAATTTTAATTCAATATACAACGTCATTCCCGAACTTTTTAATTTATTCGTTATTGTCTTTGAATATTTTGTAAATGTTTAATCTAGTCCATTAATTATATGAAAATGCCCAATATCATTATTCCATAAATTCAAATTCAAGGACAATATATAATCAATGGATTAAATTGAATATACTCAAGTACCATGTTAAATAAATTAAAATTCAAGAACAACATTACCTATTGGACTAAAATTCAAGAACGACATTATATATTAATCAAAATTTATGGATTATTTATATAATTTTTCATGTTATTTCGTTGGAATGATTTCTATCTACCATTTAAGACAGTAGCTTCATTATAAGCTCACACCTCATTCAAATATTGTTGGACTCACCCTTTTCAAAGCACCCCATAAGGACGAAGGCCCTGGAATTATATTTTATATAACGATTATGCCTTTTCTCCTTACTTGCTAGCGCTTTGGTCAGTAAATTACAAATACAAACACTTCCCATTTTAATTCGAGTTGAATTCATACGCAATAGATGCCATATGCAAAAAACAAGATCCGTGCAGAAACTATCAACCTCGTTGAGTTTGGCACGACATAGCACGGCGTCGTATATACAGCGTACGCCTAGAAGATCATGTAGCATTCGAACATCGAACTTGGATGGCGCTCGCGTCGGGTGGTCAATCTTGCCGTCCCCAGAAATCGCACCCTTCTCAATGGTGTCTTGGACACGTTCTGTCCATGTCGAATTCACTCGTTCAAACACTCACCGCACGTCTTCTGGAAAAAAGCCTCTTTCACAAGTCATTCGCCAGCAATGACTTCAGAAAATGGGGGCCCCGAAACTCGACAAATGCACACGTTGAAATCGGACTCGTCACTCATTCCGAGGCACGAGAAGACGACGCGACCGTTTGTCACCTTGCTGCGTCGCGTAACTTTTTTGTCCTTTCCTCTTTGCTCTTTTTCCTAACCTAACCTATAACGCGATCGACCGAGACATCTAATATCAATATTGTATGTGTGTATCTACACCTACTTTCGTGAAGATAGGGCAAGCGAGTGATTGGCTCCATTTAAGAACGTTGCAATGGGGGCTTTCACACACGTTAATTATATTCAAATCATCGATCGTCAAAAAGAAGCAAAACCATACCACCTAATTGGAGAACATTTATATTTTATGATGAGTCGTTATTATATGAGTTTCTGAATCTCGCTATATGTTAATAGTCTTTTTCATCCCACCACAATTAAGTTGGGGGGGTATGTTGTTTTTTAAAGCTAAAGAGCATTTCAACATTTGAGTGGTGCGATTTCTATATTTTCGGCTTTATTGTGACCATGGAGAATTTAAGATACACTTGCCAAAAGCTAAAGCAATTTTTGCAACAATTGTAACATTCATGGAAAAGTCCATATGTCATCCATGTGATTATCAAGGCAGGGCTTCTTTTCAAGAAAAGTCCCATTCCCTATGACTTGAATCATAGCTAGGCTTCTCGAGACACAATTTTCCATCAACAAACATCATCTGTCCGTCTAAAGCCTAGCTGCTCGTCGATCTCAAATCTAAATTACTTCATGGATGACACGTGGACCACGGCGAGCCACCGGGTTCATAGAGTGGTTGAGCCACGGAGGGGTCACATTGACAAGTGGGTCCTTCCGGCAGTACCTATCGACTCGAATCGGACATTTTCACAGAGCGCGCGAGATTTCCACGATGACGTTGGACAGTAGTTGCCGACACTTATCACTGCATCTTTCCATCCTTTTTCCCAGTGAGGACTAAAACTAGGGGAAGAGGTGGTATCGCATCTGGCGTCAACGGCTTGCAAATAACCAATGAGGCCCAATATTTTTGTGACGACCCCACGACGAGGTACGAAAGAAGAGATTGCCTTTCGAGCCCACCAAGTTGGACTGAGAAATGGGGAGATTCAACTCCTGGTCCAGCCGGTCCAAAGACATCCTTGGACTTGACTTGCGGCGTCCCAGGTACATGCTCCTACGTTGTGGATCGTGGAGCTGCCATCATTCTTGGACAAGTTGAGGGGCTGCCGCCAATTGTTGGACCAGTCGGACGACGCACTTGGGTCTCCTTCCACGAACGACGCCTCGGCCGCCAAAAGTATTCTCAGGGTCGTCTTGCCTGCTGAGAGTGCAGAGTAAAAAACCCACTACATCAATTCTCTAGAAGACCACTCTTCCGATGTAAGACTCTTGTGGGACTCCTCCAATATTAGATATGTTCCCCTTAATTTAGGTATTCTCATGTTGATCACCAGATTCTTCTATTGGGACTCATCAATTGACTATCGACTCTGATTTTATTTATTGGGAGTGTGTAATAGAAGCCCAGTACATTTGCTTGGAGAGGCCGTCGAGAGGGAGCTCAAATTGAATCAACATTCACAAAAAAACTTAAATAAATGAGTTATGAATCAATTAGGATATATTAATTGCTTCACACTACATCGATTCTTTGATGTGAGGCTCTTCTATAACAAAACTCATACTTGTATTTTAACATGACCATGTCCCAACGAGCAAAACAACACTAGGAGCACAAGGATTATAGCAACCCGATTATCAAGAGTTCCGCAATCCATTGACATTTCATTCATGGTCGAGCTATGGAGGGGCTACGAAAACAAGTTTGTCTTTTTGGTGATCTCTATTAACTCAAATCAACATTCTGTACAGTATGTAAAACTTCTATGATAACGTATCATTCTGTCGTCTCACTAATAGAAAAAGCCTAGAGAAAGCCGGTATTAGATTAGGTACCATGGCTTGTAATGATCAAAGTATTAAGTTTGGGAGGGCAGAGAGAAATCTCATGAGAAATATGAATTTCCAAAAAAAAAAAAGGGATGAATCAAGCTATTAGAGCACGTCTCCTCTTCCTTCTCCGATTGCAAGGAGTTTGTGTGGCCCAAAATTTTGCTGACGATCAGGACAAGGAATGAAAAAGAAAAGTTTCTTCAAGCTCGCCAACTTGGACAAGAACAGGGAGATTCAACTCCTAGAGCAGCAGCACAGCGAGTCCAAATACATTCTTGGACTTGACTTCCATTGTCTCGAGATTCATGCTCTTTCCTGTGGGTTATGAATCTTTTTTTCTTTTTTATTTTAGTGCTTTGAAGATAATGCATGCGCAGTGTAAAAGTCAATGACTAATCACGTCGATGAGTTAGAATTGTCTACATGGTCCTTTTAATTATCTGCTTAAAATAAATAAATCGTTCACAAAAATCATTTTGGTTTTAGATTGAGAACAACCTTATAATAATATAGAAGTTATGATAGTTGCTTTCTATGTAGAAAAGACACGGGGATTATTGAGTTATTAAGCTCCATTTCGACTTTGAAAATTCATTGATTGATCTATAGTTTGATTTTATATATTCATGCGATGCAATTGAGTTCGAACAATAATCTCAATGCCCCAATAAGGCAAAACGATAAAGTTTTAAGGCCCTGAAAATCTCTACTATATAGAAAATGAACCTAGAGATGAATTTCAGCCTCAAACTTTTGCTAAGAATCTTTTGTGCAAGTGTAGGTCAGTAGTTTCCATCGGCCCATGACGCATGCCTATGCAAGTCTCTAAAAGGCATCTTCCTCTTTCATTATTAAGCTACGACTAGTACCATGGTTTCAATAAGTACGAGTCAATTCCTTGAATCACTTGTATTTTCTAATATTTTGTTTATATTTTTTCCATTCTCCCAACGAATTAAAATTATCTTTCCAAGCTATATGAAATCTTGGAAAAATAAGTATCTCTTTCTATATATATTTAAGTTATTTGTTTGTTTATGGCAACTTGGCTGCTTCTATGCTAGTTGTGTAAAAATATGACAACCCAAGAATCGCAAGTATACCACTATGAGCCCGCGGACGTTGCCTTTTCTTAACAAGGTTAGAGAAACTTTCCCAGCTAACTCGAGCGAGATTATTCATAATTCTATGGATAATAGTACCAAAAATAAGGATGCCGTTTATTTGAATCTCATATACACATTAAATAAATCTATCAAACTAAGGATGCTGTTTATGACTCTTGCTTTAGTTTGTCTCACCTTTACTCGATCCCCTGCTCACTCATTCTGCATTCTCACCTCATTGGCTATGAGTTTTCATAGATTTAGGGTGCACGTGATAAAATTTCTATTCCATAAATCAAATTTTCTATTTTTATTCCCCGAATGAATTTTTAGGATAAAATAAGCATTTGTTAACAATATAAAATTTATGTTTCTGGAATAAAAATTCATTTGACAATATTATAAATTTTCTTCTTCCCGAGCAGCAACAGCAATGGCTATGGCCAGCAACTGACGGTGGTCGACAGCAACTGGGCAACGGGTGAGTCACCGACAAGCAATAAAGAGAGCGAACAATGAAATGAGATTTTGTTTCTCACTTTTATTTTAGAAATTATATCTTACTTTTGTTGAGATATAGAGAAGTAAAAAATTTTAACTTATGATTTCTGTTCCAAATCTATTTCTGGAATAAAAATTTATTTCAAAAATAGAAAAATGAAATTATATTACCAAACGAATTTTTATTCCAAACATATAAATAGAAAAATAGAGAAACAGAGAAGTAGAAATGATTTCATGTGCACCTTTAGTTAAATATGGAAGTGATTTAGCAATATGAGTAGGATCCGGTATAGGATTGATCGGGTATGAGTTACTAAATTTGCATTGTGAAAATGGGTTAAAACGAATTAAATGAATCTACATGAGTTGGATTATCTATGACCTGAAAAAATTCATCGTCAATAAGGTAATCCCAAGGATTATGGAGGGATGATTAGACCACATGCTTCAAGAAGCGTGAAATTTCAGATACGTTTTCTTATTCGAGCCAATCACTTGGGTCAGACTACAAGGAAGCAGTCCTTACGAATTTTCTCGGATTGACGCCGAAAACCAGCCCAAGATAAACCCGATCTCGCTACGACAAAAGCGTACGTGGGCTTTAACATACGCCACGGTCTCTTTTAGGCCTTCATGATCATGAGCTTAATTATATTTGTCGTTTTCAGAATCAATCTATCTTCATTGTTGCACATCTTTATGACTTTTGGAATATAATACATACTTTACAATACCTATACGCCCCCAACCAAATCAGCCCTGGCGTCAGATTGAAACAAGCCACACCAACCAACATTAAGATCGAAAGACAACGTCGACACTTTCCGTGCTCCTTCTCAATTAACCAACACATCCAGGAATGACGATGCTAGCAATAATTGTGCATCATGTATTATTCCAAAAGTCGGGAAATGGCAATAGGCGTAACAAGCAAGCCATCATATTATATTTATATGAGAGAGTGAGATCTTCGATTGGTACAGATATGAAAGTATAATGATGGATGACGCTACGAGTTTGGCTGAACTTGGAAACCATCCCTTGATTTGCATTTGAAGAATGTCTCCAACGCAATCATTCCATACAAGTAAAGCCTGGGCGGGTTTCCTTGCAGATGGGTTTTGGACTTAGTGCCCAATTACAGTCGAAATGATTACGAGGGTTTTAAAAAAGAAATATAAAGTAGTGTAAGCTCTCGTAATCAACGTTCTTCACATTCTCAAGGCACCAGCAATTAATCCCCATGAGGGATGGGGCCGCCTGCCCGACCCCCACCGGTGGGGCTCGACGATCCTCACCCAATGTAGGGAAGGTCGTGACTCTTACCCACAAGATCTAGCATGCCCATGTCTGTGGTTGATCATTGATCAAGACCTGATGACTTTAACTGACCCTCACCCCACTGTTATCGACCCTTTTATGGTAATGGTAGGGTTATAGGGCCTCATCGATTTTGCACTCTTTCATCCTTATTTTTTTATTATCTAATTTATATAAGAAATTAGAAAATAACATCGTCTTGGCATTGTCCTTAATGTTTTAGCATGTTAGGGCCATGTAGGAGAGAGAAAATAATGATAAAAAAATTCACGTTAATATTTTTCATTAGCAAAGTTAATCAAAGTTAATAGAATGATTTAATTACACAAATTTGATAAGTTTTAAGACTTAATTGTAATTGTTACAAGTTTTTGAACTTATTTATATTTCATAACAAGTTTCAAAATTTCTAGCACGATTATCACTTTTATATATATATATATATATATTAGAGTTTTCTCTCTATGAATTTTTCTATTTAGTAAGTTTTTCTGTGAAAATTATGAAATAAAACTTATGAAATAACACTTATGAATTTACCATAGATGTAATTAGGGCTGAAAATAACTTGAGCATTGAGCTATCGCAACTCTGTGATTCTCTGAATTCAAGTAAATCTCTTCACAATAGACTCTCCTTGTGGAGCAGTATATATTATTGGACCGAATCATGTAAATATTTAATGTTCCTTATTGTTCCTATTTGATTTCTCCTGTAATTTCTTTATCTTGCATTAGACTTTGAATTACAGGTCCATTAGCTACCGTGGTATATTCACGACAATTTTGATATGATACACATATCCTAAACATCAATCTATCAATTTTAAGTTAATAATAGGTGTGTTATATCAATATATTTTTCTCAATTTACTTTTCTTTTGTAATTGCGCAACAATCGATATTTCATTTATTTCAGAGAAAATAAATGATTTGCAAAAAAATTTCCTTAAAAAAATCGCTTATATCCATCTGCAAAAACAAACGAACCAAAAATATCTTCATTGTTCGCAAAAACTCAATAATAAAAAGAAAATTATATCATCTGATTATTTCAAACAACATAAACAATAATGTGAAATGAAAAATATTCAAGTCTGATCCCATGCGACGTCGGCAATGGATCGCGACGCGGGCTACCGACCGGGCGAGCTCTTTCAATGCGCCCTGAAGCCCTTCATTAACTCGAAACCAACCGAACCAACCGAGGGACTCCTCCCTCTCGCCCTTACATGTCGAGACCCGCTTTGACCGACAACATCCTCTGGACGCAAACCGCCGACCCCGCACGGCGCCCCCACCAGGCGCACGTGCCATCCCCACCGCACGCAAAGCGGAACGAGAGACCGTGGCTGCGAGGAGCGCGAGTGTAACCGAAGCTAGAAGCCGTCTCTGACTCGCCAAGCTTCCACGGCATTGATGATTGATGGATTTGGACAGAGACGGAAATCCTCTGCAACGCCACCTCCTCTCTCGTTCTTTAATCATTATCCGACGCACAGGACTCTCGAAAGCTCGTTGCCTCCTTCCTTCTCGATGAATTAAAGTCGAGGAATGGGAGAGGAAGACTACCCATTTTCCATCACCTAGAGAAAAATCTTAGTCCGCAAGCCTATATCAACGTCTCACCTCACTCCTCCACAACCGTTCCTCTTATCTCTCTCTCTCCTCTTCCTCCTCTGTTTTTTTCTGGTGGGAAGAGAGAAAAAGCCTGCGTTTTTATATGCTCTTCCCCTGTTTTCGTTATCCACTGTTCATGGGCCTCTCTTAGTCTTGCGCCGTACGTTCTCTGCCCTTCTCTTCTTCTTCTGGGTCTTCTTCTTTTGGATTTTTTCTTGGCCGGATAGTTTATTCGTGTTGAAACTTGCCGGGTTTAGGATAAGGGTGTGCTTGACGGTGAGATGTTTGTTTCCAGTTTCTTCGTGGCTTGCCCATGAACTTTCTTGCCTCTTTTTCCGGGCGATGGACGAAAGGTGTTCAGCTTTCGTAGGTTTAAGTTTCTGTCGAACGTGTAATGCGATTTCTACCCTCTCGTTTTGCTTTGGTGTGTTTAGTTCACGTGCTGAAAAGCTGAAGGCTATCTCGGGTAGATTGGAACTGAGGTTGAAATCGTCGATTGAGCTTGAATGGGCTATACCGGCGTGCTTCCTATATTAGTTTTCGTTTGATTATTAGTTCTCTCATTAAGGATTTGCTTTTGTGTTTCTTTGCTTTTTTTGCAGGCATTCGTCTGGCTTTCATGTCTGCCCAAATCTGGCAATAATTTGCAGTGAGAAAAGAGAAACAGAATCGTCAGGTAGAAGAGACTTTGGTGCTTCTGTTCTGTCTTTGCTATTGCAATTAGCAACTCTCAAAGTTCTTTTGTTTTCTCCGAATAGAAATTCGGCCAATTAGTCCAATTCGGGGATGTATATCGAGATTTTTCCTGGTTAGCCTTCGGGATAATATTCTACGACGATCTGGTTAACGGAGAAACATAAGATGGACGATAGCTCCCCTGTTGGAGTTCTGGAGGACTTCCTGAGGAGCAGCGAGTCAGATACTAATTCGACCACCTCGGACTCCGAAGGCCGGAAAGATGGGAAACCCTGTTCCCGCTGGTGCAGGCTTGTCCACTTGTTGAGGACGAAGTCGAGGAAACAACCGCCCCCGGCACATCAGTTCGTCGGCCTAAAGCCCCGATTCAGAAGCAGCAGCATGAGGGAGATGATTGCCTTTGCGCCGTGTTTCCTGGCGAGAACCGATGAATTGAGCAGGACCCCTTGGAAATATTTCACCCTCTATGAGCTCCAAGCCGCGACTAACAATTTTAGCTCCGGTTAGTGAAATCCGAGTAGAACACTTGGACCTTCCGATTCTGTTCTGTTCAAACTTGCCATAGTATGACCTGGGACTTCTCTTTTTCATTGTTTCTTCAGAGCGCCAAATTGGGAAGGGTGGTTATGCTGAGGTTTTCAAGGGGCAGCTGAGGAATGGGCAACTTGTGGCGATAAAACGACTCATGCGAGGGACGCCGGACGAGATAATAGGCGATTTCCTTTCTGAGCTTGGAATTATGGCCCATGTCAATCACCGGAACACTGCCAAGTTGGTCGGTTATGGGGTCGAAGGGGGGATGCATCTGGTCCTCGAGTTATCGCCTCATGGAAGCCTAGCCTCTGTGCTATATGGTTAGTTTGCATGTCTGAGCAAACGATCGTTTGATCAATTATCATTACATTACAAAGCCGATGGAGTTCTCGCCCTGAATATATGCAGGTGCAAAAGAAACGCTGGAGTGGCAGATGCGATACAAGATTGCGTTAGGAACTGCTGAGGGTTTGTTGTACCTTCACGAAGGATGTCAGAGGCGAATCATCCATAGGGACATAAAGGCTGCGAATATCTTGCTGACCGAAGACTTTGAGCCTCAGGTGCTATGTTGTTTGATGTTTAAATAGAGATTGGTAAATCCATTTCAATGCAGTACATCAAAAGCTTTTTGGCACGAAACCTGATGAAATCTTGCTGAGTCTGTACACCAAAATCACACCAGAAGAGGTTTGATTCTGGGCGTTCGACATCCTTACATCAGTAGGTTTTGGTGCAGATCTGCGACTTTGGACTCGCCAAATGGCTACCAGAGAAATGGACCCACCACACCGTGTCGAAATTCGAAGGCACATTCGGGTTCGTTCTTCCTGCTTCGAACTCTACTTACTTTTAAATTAAAGCCATGGTTAAAGTCATCCGTGTAACTTCGAGTTTCCCAAATGCCGCTGTTCACAGTTATCTTGCACCGGAGTACTTGATGCACGGCATAGTGGACGAGAAGACCGACGTGTTTGCTTTTGGTGTGCTTCTGTTGGAACTAGTCTCCGGCCGCCGAGCACTGGATTATGCTCAGCAAAGCCTTGTCCTCTGGGTACGAAACTGAATTTTTTTTTTCTTTTTTTTGCCCTTCGCTCCATTTTAATGCGGGATATATGGACGAGAACATTGACGAAAATAAATGACTTATAGCTGAATAGCCGAGGAATAAGGATTGAGAATTTGGGCAATTTTTCCAGGCAAAACCTTTGCTCAGGAAGAATAACATCAGAGAGCTCGTGGATCCTGCTCTGGGCAGCAACTACGACACCAGGCAGATCAATCTGGTGCTCTTGGCTGCGTCGCTTTGCGTACAGCAGTCTTCAATTCGACGGCCCACCATAAGCCAGGCAAGTTCTTGTAGAATGATGGCATACTGAATCACCGGAAGATCTATTTTATGTTAGAAAATGCTACTGATATCTGAACTAGGACAGCTCCGTTAGTATGTACCACATTTAGTCTTTATCTGCGAATCACAATGTCCATCTTGAACGACATTTCTGCAGGTAGCGCAAATTCTGAATGGCGACCTCAGCTGTCTGAAGTGCATGAGGAAGATCCGGACCCCGTTCTTCCGCAAAGCTTTCGTGGAAGAATGCAGCCCAATCAAAGATCGCAACAGCCCAAGGCATGCCTTGGCTTGAAGACGGGCTTCGCGAATCATGTCTCGTCTTCCTCGAACAAGCGTGGCGAAATAAAGTTATTCAAAGATTGGTTTGTAAAGCTGCTGTCTCCCCTTATCTACTATCAAAAGTCGTTTTTTGATGTGAACATCAAAGGGCAAACGGGATTTTGCAGCAGGAGGGAAGGAGATAATGGCCCCCTAAAGCTATGTACATACTAAATAGAACCGTAGAGAATAGGAAAAAGAAAGAATCCTAGAAAATAGGCATAAGAAGAGAATAGGAAGCGCAAAGTAAAGATAGCTTTGCCTCAGTAAAGCACCCTCTTTTGCAGTATTTTAGTTGGCCTTTGTTCATTCTTTTTGTTCTTTCTCATCATGTCATATGGCATATGTCTTTATACGAGTGAAGCTGTTCTCTTCCAAATTAAAGTTATATTTTGGTGAAAATGACGCCGTTGGTACCTAAACATTTTATTCGTTTTTCATTACCGATTTTTGACAAAGAGGATTCGATGCGGTCGAGATCGAATTTCTTGCCATCCTTATCTTCTAGACCCAAGATTGAGCTCGTGTCGTGCCCAAATTTATGATTCGTCAGAGTACAGCAATAATCTCCGTAGCATGCCTGATGTATCTTTAGGGAATTCCCCAAGTATTTCTCTATATTGATCTATTGCAACTAGGATGTTCTCTAAATTCTCTTGCCACATATCAAGTCCTTGAAATAATTACATACCATAGAAATCAAATAGTCGTTATAAGTGATTTTTCTTTCGAAGTGTTGCCTGATATACTTGCAATTTGTAGTGCCAATTTCCATTCTACATTAAAGTTGCCTTGTACTTCTACTCATTATTCTTTCTTTTCACTAAATCGCAACCCTAATCAACCTTTGCGGTCAAATGGTCACGTCGCTTCTCTAGTGCGACCTTGAGTGATGCCCGATAAACGGAGTATATGGGCTTGCAAGGCCCACATAATCTTCAATTGGTGCTGGTGGAGCAAATATATGGCATTGCCAAGTCAAGTATACACGAATTACGTACTCCAAATGGTATTTATTTCAAAACTTCAAATGGCAAGATCTCCATCGGGGACTCGAAACAACTTTAACTATCACATTCGTCTCAAGTCTTTTGAAATCTAAGTAAAATTTACTTCTCGAGATCTGCTCTTTTTGACGTTTAGGAAATTATGAAAGATGAATTATGAGAGGGAGGATCATGTTGACCCTCAAGACAAGAATACATTTAAAGTTCCATCTCATTTGGGAATCAAGAGAAGGTAAAGATGATGAGTTCAGTCTCGTGGATAAAAAAGTGGGCGACCAACGAGGGCTCTTTTCCCAACAAGCACAAGCCAAAGTGTTTCCAAATTGACCTAAATTTCCCATCAACATTTCTTGTAAACCAACATGAAAAATATCCCAGAAATAACGTATCATGGGTGGTCCAAAGAAAAAGAAAGGAATTTTGCCTCGGTAGACGAGAAGTTTTGGCCTGTTTCAGCTTTAATTCAAGCAAATTATATACATACATATATATAATATTTCAAAATTTCAAAATTTTAAGAAAGTAGTATTGTTTCAAAGCATTTCGGATTTCAAAAGAGGCAAGGTGCATGAACTGCAAAAATTTGATCGAGATAAAATATAAAAATATGTATAAGTCAATTTAGATGGAACAAAGGGTTTTGTGGAAGAGAAACTTTATCTATCTTCTAATAACAAAGGAGAGTTGTATTTTCAATCGATGAATGGGCTAAAACCACAAGGGGAAAAAAATCTGATTAGCTCCAAAAGTTGCATCTTAAGGGTGGCTATACATTGACAGAATTCTGTTGAGTAGTTCCTAGGTACACTTATTAAGCAATCATTTAAGGAAGTCTTCAACATGACAATTGCTGTAAAATTGAGTCATACCCAATCAAGTATACTTAATATGTGTTTGGAGGTGCCCGCTAATTATACATCCATTTGTAGATTAGAAAGGGTCACATCAAAAGTTTGAAATTTTTTTAAATTTTGTTCCCACGCTTGGTAATATTCAAACGAAATAATGTAGAGATCGTAATTAATAGACAAAGCTTCAATCACACTTGGCAAGGAAAAATTATTAAAAAAATAAAAAAAATCTATCGCATGAATATCAGTTTAATAATAAATTTTAATTTTGTCAATTTAATATAGTTTTTGACGATTTGCTAATATGGTTTTTCAAATTAATTGTTGTCGGAAATTGCGAACGTTGACATCGGTTGTCTTATATAGTATGATGGAGAAAAGAAAAAAATCAGAAAAATTTAAACGAATTGCAATAATTGTTATTTCAGCATCAATCATGCCACATGAGACGTATGACGTTCACATTAACGGTTTTTGAACAAAATTGGTTTGAAAGACTATATTGAGAAATCGTACATAAAATTTAGGACTAAATTGATGAATCGAAAAGATTAAGATTGACTTGGTATTTGTACAAAAAATTTAGGATTTTTTTGTAATTATCTCCGATTTAGAAACCATCCACATAAAATTTTCAAAACTATATATGATTGATGGTTGTAAACAAGTCTTGGTAGTTGGAGTTCGATCGGCTAATTAGTCATGCAAACCTAATTGAATTCTTCTCGGGTTAGAGCCTGGGCTCCATGGTACTCAATTGATGCAACTCATTTGCCTAATCTTAAATCTTTTTGTTGATTGAAATAAAAGTTAAAAGCAGAGAAGTTGAACCGGAAGAAATAGAATTCCAAATAAAAAATCGAATACCCTCATTTTTTCAATAAAGGCATGAAGTTTACATTATTTCAAATAAAATCTCGAAATGCCTTCATTTTTTTAAATAAGGATATGAAATAGACATTGTTTCAAATAAGGATATAAAGTAGCTATATTAGTCTCAAGGAAGGGCTTAAACTTATCAATTGGTGAAGGGCAATTTTATCTTTTTTATTTTTTTCTCATAAAAAATAAACTAAAAAAACTAAAACTTTGGAAATGGGAAAATTATAGGTGGGACAACCACTCCATCACCCATATAGTGGTAGCAATGGGCACCGGGGTCATTGGCGCCTAAGTGAGTAGGTGCTCGCGTCTCTCAGATTTGAGCTAGAGTCGTCAGCACTCGCTCAGATCTAAGAGAGGGTCACTACTCTCTCTCTCTCATTTTTAAGGAGGGCATGTTGGCTCTTGCCCATACACTAACGACCTTGTCAACCATCGCCACCGCCCCCACTAGAATGGAGTGGTGACCATAGGCGGGTGGTAGCACTCCCACCTATATTTTCCTTCCTTTTTTTAAATAAATTATATTTAGACGAAAATATCTCTGATCAATTAGAATTTTTTGCTAGCCAATAGGTCAGCCCTTTTTTGAAATGGATATGGTCACTTTATATCTTTATTTGAAATATAGTCTATTTCATGCCCTTATTTGAGAACATGTGGTACTTGATGTCATTATTTGAAATTTTCTCGAAAAAACTGGAGAAATATAGATTGAGGCAATGCACTCTTGAAGATCTTTCTTCAACATACTTATTTTCTGGTTATAGTGCCGACAGCGTCGAGGGAAATTCTTATTTTAGAGTATAATGTACCTGTAAAACACACAATATTGATGCACTTTAAAGCATTCTTCCACCATGAACTAGAATCCATAAATTTAAAAGAAATATAATATAATGATGAAGTACAAGGAGTATGCTAAAACTACTAATGATTTTGGCGTGCCATATTTGATAAATACGCTCATTAGAATTATTTTACTGGGAACATGCAAGGGTTCTTATGGAGTCTATATGCGAAAGATTGAGGCTGATATGACTACAAGTTTGCTCAATTAACAACATGGTTTATGAATTGAATCCACCTTTTTCGGTCAAGTTAAAGACAACTTATTCACCTTGAGTTCAAAAGATTGACAAAATATATACAGACGAGAATCATCTGACCTCGAGGTCACATCAAATGATGATAAAATTGCATATTTCACTTAATTAAGACACGGAATTTCACTCATTTTATGCGAGATTTGTATGCTCGATAAAATCAAATAATCTAAGGAAGATGAATCGGGCTATTGACGACGATGCTCTCCTTAACGCGCCATGATTACTGCACAAACTTCCACTGCTAGTGAAAACCTAGCCATCCTCCATAAATTCACAGCTCTAGACCCATTTTTGAAGAAAATCAAATACACGCGCGACGGAATGGCTCGAGAGAAAATTCCAAAGGGGCCCAGATATAAAATTGTCATGTCCATAGGGGCAGAATCGGGATTTAGTCAAAAACCAGAGGGATTAATGGGAAAGGCATGGTTGCATCAGTGAGGAAATCAATAATTTAAACTTAGCACTTAGGGGATCACATTAAGATATTCTCTCCCTCAGTTTCCCCAAAAATAAGAAAAATTTAAATTTCGAAATTTAATTTCAATTTTGCGCGTTCTTTCTATAAAGGTCTAATAATCCAGTAGTCCGCGGTCCACAGCGGATCCGCTGCTCCCTCACCGAAGGATAAATACACGCCCACCATTATTATCGTTATCATTATTATTTTTAATAAATCATGTACTGAATTAAAATATATTTTTTAAAATGGAGAGAGGAGCCCAACTTAAAAATAGAAATAAAAATTATAATAAAAAAAATAAAAATAAAAGCAAAGCAAAAATTTGTTCAGCAGAGGGGCCTTGAAAGAGAGGGAGAGCGACAGATAGAGAGAGAGAGAGAGAGAGAGGATGGAGTGGAGATGGAGTTGAGAGAGATGGCGATGGAGTTGAGAGAGAGAGAGTAGAGAGGGGGGAGAAGAAGGGTAGCTTTCGGGAGTCAAGACTCGAGCAGGAACTTCCTTCTTCTTCCTTGCTAGAAGCTCTTCTGCGGAAGGGAAGTGGGTGGTGGTGGTGTTGGTGTCGGAGTTGTTGTTAGCTGGGCACGTGTGGGGCAGCTTGGCGATCGTGCAAAATCGGATGATATTTCCGATCGGCGGTGATCGGAGATGTTCGTCGAGGGCGGAGGCGGTCGCGGTGCCGGTGGCGCCGGCGAGGGGAGACGGTGGAGGGAATCGCTTCGGTGAGGAGGTCGGCGGGGGCGGTGGTGGTTGAGAGACGCTTTGAGTTGGAGGGGAGGGGAGGGAAGGGGAGGACGGGAGGATAAATGAAGAAGAGCAAGGGGAAGAACAATGGGTTGTTGCCGAATTCTCTCAGGATCATCTCTTCCTGTCTCAAGACAGTGTCCTCCAACGCTAGCACCGTTGCGACCACCGTTCGCTCAGCCGGAGCGTCGGTTGCTGCTTCGATTTCCACTTCGTCGGAGGATCACAAGGATCAGGTTTTTCTTCCTCTTCGCGAGCATAGTGTTTCTGACTTTGTAAAGTTGGCGTCTGCAGTGATCTCTCGTTTGGGGAAGTTCTCTAAGATGTGAAATTTGGAATTTTTAAGGCGCGCTAGAAATTTTTGCTATATCGTCGGAGGTGTATTTCTGTGGTTTCATGACTGGAAGCTGTTTAGTTATAGTTCCGTGGCCGTGTCTGCTTTGCTGTCTCTCTAATGTTTAGATAGCCAAGTTCTCCAGTGATTTCTGACGCAATACTAGTATCTCCCGCAATTCATGGACATTGCTCTAATGAAGTAGCTTCTAGTTTTGCTGTGTGTGCTGAGGTAGTGAACTTGATTGGACTTCCATCAGCATCATCGTGGTAACTGTGCTTCGAGTTGTGCTAATTGTGTTCAGAGTTCTGTAGATTTTGCTTCATGACCGTATATCTCATTTGCATCGTAGGATGAGTGCTGTGGAAAATAGGTTGAATGCAGTGCAGAGATCTTTTTTTGGTTTTTTAAGAATCCTAATTTGCAGTTCTGCGTATATGGAATATCGGATGTGCTCAAGTCTCGCTTAATTTTTCCAGATTGGTCGTTGTGATGCGAGTTTAAATTATTTCATAAAACATGAACTTCTTTGAATTCGTAATTCATATGTGCATGTTTTTAACAAACCAAAGTGGGTCATTAATGCTAAAAACCTTTCAAGTTTGACATCTATTTTCATTTGATTTGGAGAATTTTATGCAAGTAAATATTGTTATTTGAATAATCACTAGACTTCCCTGTGAGGGCACCATTTTTCATAAGACTTTTGTGCTTCATTTCGATATTCAACTCATAATACATGTTGCTTAGAATCTCAATGTCAAAGATCAAAATTTGGGTAAAGGGTCTTAATTGGCTTCTAGGCTTCATCCAATGATGAGTCAGAACATCTTATTTGAAAAAGAAAGTATGATTATTTGTAGTATTTGGTAACATGGGAGTATATGCAGTGGACAGTTGAGAATTCTTTCAACTTTGTGTGACATTGGATTGATTTGGCCAGGGCAAATCTCAATTAGTATCGTTTTGCTTTAAAGCCTTTGCATCATGCTCTATGAAGTGTTGTTTACCTCTTCTAGTTGGAAATTGACCCTATTTCCTTTCTGTCTTATTGCTTGTGTTGCTCTTTCATCAAATGTACTTGCTATCGGTTGCTTTTTTGTTAATCATTATGAATGAAGTTATCAAAGTCGGGTGAACTTTTTGAAGTATATGCTGCTCGCTTTGTTTGGTTGTGTTATTGTTTGTCTTTTTGTCTCTCATCACCTGCATCCACCAATAAATAGACATTGCTTTACTGCCCTGATTTTTACCATTTCTTGGTGAACCCTTCTTTCTATCCATTCATTTTGCTTTTGTTGTTCTTCTGTCAATTGTACTTGTGATCGTCTTTTGTAAATCATGACCACTGAAGTTATCCAAGTTGCCGACTGAACTTTGAAGTATGTGCTTCCTATTGCTGTTTACATTTTGTTGGGTTGTAGTGCATATTGTCTTTATTTGTACCATCCACTGCATCCACCAATATACATATGTTGCTTTTATACTTTAATGTGCTTCATACAGTGGCTCTTCCCTTCCTTAGCTTTGAAGCCTACTGTCAAACTTCTTGTGTTTTTGGAAATTGTAAATGTCACTTGTATGGGCATATATCTAATTTCCGATTGTCTGTAGGTTACCTGGGCTGGATTTGACAGACTTGAGCTTGGTCCATCCATCTTCAAGCATGTTCTCTTACTTGGCTATCAGAATGGTTTTCAAGTTCTTGATGTGGAGGATGCTTCTAACTTCACTGAGCTAGTCTCAAAGCGTGACAGTCCAGTCACATTCTTGCAAATGCAGCCATTTCCGGTAGACTGTAATGGTCCTCAAGGATTCAGAGCATCACACCCACTGCTGCTGGTTGTCTCTGGGGAAAATGCCAAAAGCCCAAACCCAGTACACAGTCAAGATGGTCATATGGAGTCTGATTCTGGACAATTTGTGCACTCTCCGACAGCTGTTCAGTTTTATTCGCTAAAGACTCACTGTTATGTACACGTTTTGCGGTTTAGATCGGCAGTCTGTATGGTTAGATGCAGTCCTCGGGTTGTGGCTGTGGGTCTTGCTGCTCAAGTAAGCACTGGCTAATTCTTTAGCAGTTGCATGACTTTATGAGCAGGCAGTTAAATGATATTAAGATGGAGTTTTTATAACATGGAAAACATGCATGTGGAACATGGAAGCCACCATTTCAGCTTGAGATTGATTTCATGCAGAGTAGCTGATTGACTATGCTTTCTCTTACAGTTTTTGTTTTACCTTGCTAGAAAGTTTTCAGTTTAACTGATTTAAATAGTAGAAACTCTTAATCATTTTATTTCCTCTAGTGTCTTGACTGAAAGTTTTTGATTTGGCTTGTTGTATGATTTGGTTATCGAGAGGTAACACATTCACTGAGGGACTAGACTGACACCAACAATGTAATGGCAGATATACTGCTTTGACGCGGTCACGCTTGAGATCAAGTTCAGCGTTCTCACATATCCTGTTCCTCAGCTGGCAGGACAAGGGCCGATTGGGGTTAACTTTGGTTATGGCCCAATGGCTGTTGGGCCGAGGTGGTTAGCATATGCTTCCAATAGTCCACTAATGTCAAACACAGGCCGTTTAAGCCCACAAAATCTCACTTCACCGGGTGTTAGTCCATCTACTTCTCCAGGCAGCAGCAGTTTGATGGCACGCTATGCAATGGAATCTAGTAGACATTTGGCTGCTGGTATCATGAATTTGGGTGACATGGGATACAAAACCTTGTCAAAATACTGTCAAGAGCTGCTTCCAGATGGATCCAACTCTCCTGTATCTTCAAATTCAGGTTGGAAGGTTGGTAGGGCTACAGGATCAGAATCAGATAATGCTGGGATGGTTAGTATTGTATTAAACCTCAAAAATGGCTGTCAAAAACATTGCTGCAGAAATCCTGCGATTGCATTGGCATTTACTGAAAGTTATGTTATTTTTCAACATTTTATTTTATTTTTGTGGTTCAGCAACTAGGTGGTTTATTTTTGACCTAATTTAGATCTGTCCAAGTGATATACTTGTGTTGGGAATATGGTTCCCAGCAACAAACTTCTTTTCTTCACATGTTCATGATGGAGCGGTGAAGGTCTCATCTGTCATATACTATTACATGTAGGTGTTGAGAGTTATGAATTGTATTTGTTACCTAATATAGATCTTTCTAAGTGATTGACCTTGTATCAGCAATATTGCCACCATCACCAAACTTCTTTTCTTTCATGTACTATTTACATGTAGGTGTTGAGAGTTATGTTTTCAAGACATGTCCTAGTGAAATGGGTAGAAGTCTGAAGGAATTGCATGTTTTGAGTTGACTAATAGCACTTCATCCTATAATTAAACAGTTACAAATCACTTCTTTCTAGATCTTTGGTGATCATTACAAATGTAGAATTTGAAATTTCTTGATGCCAGAAACTTTTGATAATTTCAGGTTGTAATCAAGGATTTTGTTTCTCGAGTTGTCATATCACAATTCAAAGCCCACACAAGTCCAATCTCTGCATTATGTTTTGATCCTAGTGGAACTCTTCTGGTCACTGCCTCAGTCTACGGCAACACAATCAATGTATTTCGTATCATGCCATCTTGCACACGAGGTGGATCAGATGGTCAAACTTATAGTTGGAGTTCTGCCCATGTGCATCTTTACAGGCTGCATCGCGGAATAACCTCAGCAGTGAGTATTATTTTGTTTTCTCAGATGTCTTGTGTGTATGAATATGATGTTCATCCATTTCTCTTATGGCTGCTCCTTTCGTGTGCGCTTTTGGCAGATTATCCAAGACATCTGCTTTAGTCCTTATAGTCAATGGGTCGGTATTGTTTCATCAAAGGGAACTTGCCATGTTTTTGTTCTTTCCCCTTTTGGTGGGGACCCAGGATTCCAGAATCACAGCTCTCAGAGCAAAGAAGCTTCTGTATTTTCAGTTCATTCTATCCCTTGGTGGAGTAATCCATCATCTTTGAGTAGCCAACAATGTTTCGCACCTCCTCCACCCGTTACTCTTTCGGTGGTAAGCAGGATAAAATATAATGATTCTGGATGGCTCACGACTGTTAGCAATGCTGCTGCTTCTGCTACGGGGAAGGTCTTTGTGCCATCTGGAGCTGTTGCTGCTGTTTTTCACAATTCAATGTCTCACAGTCTTCAGCATGCCAATTCTAGGATCAATCCACTTGAACATTTGTTAGTCTACACTCCATCGGGGCATGTAATCCAGCACAAACTTCTCCCTTCACTTGGGGGGGAAACTGGGGATGCTGGTTCTAAACCTCGGCCTGGTTCCTTTTTGCAAATACAGGAGGATGAACTTAGGGTAAGAGTTGAACCTGTTCAATGGTGGGATGTATGTAGGAGGTTAGATTGGCCAGAAAGAGATGAATGCAGCATCTCTGTTACTTCTGAAAAGCAAGATGCTATAAGGTTGAGTGTTAATGTAGTAGATAATGAAAGTAATTGTGGAGTGGATTTTCTGGACATGAATAGAGTCGTCCTTGGTAAGAAGCCTTTGAAGGGTGGCATTACAAAGTCCCATGAGAGGTCTCATTGGTACCTATCTAATGCAGAAGTGCAAGTAAGCTCTAGAAGATTGCCAGTCTGGCACAAATCAGAGGTAAATTGATTCAAAATGCAGATATGTTGGTTATCTATGAATTGTCAGCTTGCTATTCATTTGTTCTCTTTCTTCTCTTGATTAGATATGTCTCCATACAATGGATTCCCCATTGATTAGTGTTTGCGCTGCTGGCGAGCTTGAAATTGAGAAGTTGCCAATTCATGAAATCGAAATAAAGAGAAAGGAGTTATTGCCTGTTTTTGATCATTTTCATAGCATCAAATCCAGCTGGAATGATAGGTAACAACAGTTCTTCTTATGCTATGATTTTTATTCTTCAAGTTCCCATTAGATTAAGATTTTTCTTAAATTGTATTACTTCAGATGTAAATACGAGTCTTCTCATTTTTTTTTAAAGCTTGTATGCAATCAATCCCTAATCTGTTCTGATGTGGTGAGTTGCTTACACAGTTGTGACTACTGTCTATGTCATTTTACATGGTGTTCTTCAGCTTTTTGTATATCCATGTTGCCATAAAATTTGGTTAGTTTCAACAAAATGTTTCAACAAAATGTGTTGATGGCTGCATGCAAATGAGTGTTATATTTCGTCAACTTTACATTGTCAACTTGAGCCTCGCAAATTCCTTGTTTGAGAATGTGATTGTTTTTAGTTGAGATATCACTTCTTTTGATCGCTTTCTTTTTGAAAGTCATTGTCATTACCTCTCCATATACTTTCTCATACAAGCCACAGGTTCTATGATTTGGCTGGAAATGCAGCCACCGATTTTAAATGCCCCGCTGTTGCTCATTTTATTGTCTAGATGCAACATAGTGGATTTTTTTTATGAAGATTCTCTCTCTCTCTCTCTCTTGCGTGCATCTGCAAAGGAACTTCTTTTATTTATTGGAGGTGTTTTTTTGCTCATTTGTTTTACTGTTTCCTACAGAGCTTCCACTATGGGAAGATATTCTAGTTTTGCATCTTCTGATCTGCACCAAGTCAAACTGAAGCCTGCTGAAGAGACTGTTATATGCCACTCAAAGCCAGCATCTCTTAGTTCTACAGAAAGTTCAGATGGTGGTAAGCATTTGAAAGTGTTATAGATCTTGATTGTTTTTGCAGTTTAAAAACAATATCATGGTACTACTCTTGTCTGCATGCTCTCGTAGATCCAGCAGTCTCTCATGTGCTTTTCAGTCCATCACAACCTCTGGAGAGTTCTGTACTGATTGAACTTACCTGATCTCATTCATATATTCTCAGGTTCATCAAGGAGGATTGAAAATTTACCTGATTTAGATCAAGTGAATACTGAGAAGCATTATTTATCAACTTGTCAGTCTATGGATGAGTTTTACCCAGAAAGAAGGGAAAACTGCTTTGTTGAGCCTTCCATGCTTAAACAGTCCTCTGCTGTGCTTCTTGCAGCTGAAAATGTAAAAAGATCCAAGGAACACATGAATGAGTATGGTGCATACCTTGAACCCTTTTTCAAGAATAATCTTCCTTCCATGGAGAGAACTTCAGATGGTCCTGCCTCTTCAAGTTCAAACACTGTAATTGTAAGCAAGGTTTCTGCACCAACCACTGCTAGTTTGGGTTCGGCTAATGACATCCTTAAGGAGGCAGTTGTACCGGCAATGACCAATGACCATGTAGAGCTTGGGCAGCTATTTAAAGAGGGATATTGTGGGGCTATAGAGCTTGATGGATGCCACGGGTTAACTGAAGTTGTATTTGATGATGTTGAAAGCAGCAGCCACCATGAGTAGGACAAACTTGCGGATGGAGAAGAGGATGAAATGCTTGGTGGTGTATTTGCCTTTTCTGAAGATGGTAAGTTCATTCTCTTTGTGGAAGTCTCTACAAGACTCGATTCTTTGAATATGCTTTAGCTCAATCAGCAATCAATCCTTTGTTTCTGCAGGTTGACTTCACTTTCCTATGATTCCACCCGAATTCAGTGAGTCAGGGAGGAGTGGAATATCTGGTTGAGGACTTACTTTAGATCAAGCAGCATCTATTCTGATCCTACTGCTCAAAGAGTCTACCTTGGTGGCTTAGGCATTCTGCCACAGTTTGTCTCTTGCTCCCTGACCCCAACAGATAAAAATGAGGGAAAAAAGGACAAGATAATTGGTTCAAAATGATAGTGAAAATCTTTGTTATGTACATTTTGTGCAGATGAAATTCTTGAATTTATGAAGGGCGGTTGCTTTGGGGTAGGGGATGAGTTAAAAAGCTCTTGCTAGGACGAGTTGGGTCTGCTTTCCCTGCGTGTAGCATTGTACAAAGGCGCGCTGTACAGATAATTGGGTTTGAACAAGTGTTCTTTTGCAAGCTGTATAATTATGTATTGTCCTCTTGCAACGATGGAAAGGAATGACATCTAAGTGGAAAAAGATATTGTTATCTACTATGTTTTCTCATTTCTTTTGATTTGATGCTTGGGATAACAATTGGTAAAACCAGAAAGCTCAGGTACCCTTCGTTAAAAATGAAAAGTAATCTAGTGGTAGCCCAAATTTAGGGTAGAATGCTTTCTCCAGCCTTTAAATGTCAGACATGCTTGTTAAGTTCTATACTTAGTATAGGTTCCGATCCCTATGCCATTTGAAATCCGATGGTTGAGGGTTTATACGCCACATAACACGGTCCCAATCCTCTAATTCTCTTCTTATTCCCTTGCATTTCCACGAAACTGTCCTAATACATCCATGAGTCTATTGATATATCATGGATTGGCTCATATCTTAATGTAAGGATGACCATACTAATTCTAAGCAGCATCACTCCATGCTCGATAGATCATCGGTGATTTCATGCATCCACAGTACAGAGAGATACAAGGCCTTTTTCTCCTAAGATCAGTTAGTGTTTGGCCAGAGAGAAGCATAAAGCAATGATGTAAAGGTTTGACACATGGTAATTCAAAAATTGCGCGAGATAACCCGCTTATTGGTTGAAACACATTGTCGGAGGCTAGACCATTTTCCTGGTACTTTTTTTCTCTGCATTTTACTACATGAAAAAAGAATCAATAGCGGGAAAAATCAATATAACGCACGTCTTAGGATAATCCTTTTAAGTTAAATTTCATTAAAATAATAAATAAAATGATAACAAGTGCAAAACACGTGTGATGCACGGGTAGATTAATCTTGCGGCTCTTCTTGACCAATCACCATCACTTTCTTCAGTACACAAACCCGATTAGCAAAGTCAATCGTCAATCATCGAGGACCATGGCCCTAACTATGAACATAATTCCCTAGCAAAGAACGAGGGGTATTCGGTTCTCGATTCCCAATTTGGAGAACCGATGACTGAATCTTTTGATCTTAGGATTGGGAACTAGATAATCTGATTTGACGAAATTGGCCTTTTTTTTTTTTCACTAAAGAGTAACCGTGCTCCAGACTGATCGATCCGGTTTGATTCTCGGGCAATCCCAATAAAACCAATCGCATAAAAAGTCAAATTCTACTTATATTTAAGTTTATATATATGGGTTTAAGAAATAAAATAGTCTATTTAAGGATTTATTGCTATTTTTACAAAATTTAAAAAATATATTTAGAAAGAAAGAGTTGGTCCCGTCTCTCTCCGGAATCGGAAATTAGACAGAAAATCATTGGTTCCATTGTTATGGAATTGGGAACCGGATTGATACCTCTAAGACGAGCAAATTGGCCAGTCCGATCCTGTTTGGTCCGGTCTCGGTTTGGGCGATCTCCTATGCTCACCCCTGTAAAGAACCCAAAAAATTAAAGTAGAAAAGTGTAATTTGTTTTATGGGTTTGTGTTTTAGGTAATTTGTTTTCCTTACACTTTATTATCACATTTTTGTTGCCTCTTTTGTTCAATTTATGAACAAGTTCACGTTACCAAACCTTCTAGTCTCATTTATAAGCAGTAACTCATTCATTTGGATATCTACCACATGATGGGAAGAACTATCGATCCCGACCAAATCCGACATGTTGGACATTTGTCTCTTGTTTTTCTGTTTTGTAACTAGCAGGAAATGTGTCTGTTCGTCTATAGCTAACCGATGAGGTCGGGACCAACTTAGTGCGACTTCTTTCTGGAGCAATATCGATCATGTACGGATTGTATTTGGGTCATTAAGTTTATATTTCATGTAAATGAGTCAATTTATCAAATTGTTTTCAATCCAACCCATCCGTTGAACTGCCCTAGGTATTACTTGGGCAGGGGTGTTGTGCGCAATAGTGTTCTCATTTGGAAGGAAAACACGGATGGGTCTTGCAAGAAACTGCGGAGTTTCCTTTTTAGATATTGACTTTGACATAAGTTTGGCCTGGGAACAGCCATGGCTAAATCAGGATTCATGACACGGGAGAAAAAATAAATTCGATTTTGCTACAAAAAATGAGATTGATGAGTTCTTCTCTTAACTGGTAAATCTATCGAAAAATTAGATTGAAAAGTTGAATTAATATTTGTGCCTCTTTACATATTTATTAAGCACATTCCCTTTCCTTCTTGATCTACAAAGATAACTCACAATTTCTACTATAAATCTAATAACGATCTATCTATGCAATTACGCTCCATGTGATTGGAAGCTGATAAGCATTTTCCCAACATTAGGCCCGGATCAATGATTTAAGCAACAATGCCACTATTCACTACGTCAACTAAATGATTTCTTAGGATGAAGATATGAGATCCTAAGAAAGCATATTCATTGACTTGATGAGTCTATCTAGATAAATATCGGTTTTTGTTAAGTGGTCGAAAGTTACTAATGTTTATAGAGAGAGAATGTTTATAGATGACCCTGTAATCAAGTTCTTCATGAAAAATAAAGAACGGTTTTCCAAGAATAAGGCCTGCATAATTAAGTTGTACATATAAAACGGCCCTCGATTTCATAGATCGAATTCCATGAAGACAGCGGGCGGACTTGAATTGCGACATTCCATTTCATTACTTTGCATTCCTCAAAGGGACAATCTCAGAGCCCATGGGCTCGAACTTTCAGTTGTTATGCAGCGAATCTAACAGTTAGATTCATCTTGACCGACAGACGGAGCAGTCCCTCACGTGCGCACCACCACCTATTCCTCCTCGCTTCAGCTCATCATACGCCTCCCGCAGCCAGAGAGCGGCGCTTCCCTTCCCCGCGATCTCAACACGCTCCGGCCGCCGATCCCTCTGCTTCGACTTCGAGCCAAAGACCCGTCCCCTTTGAATTCCCACTTCCCTCTTGCTGGCGGCGACCACAATTGCTGCTTGGAAGGAGAGCTTGGTCTACAATTGCTCCTGGGTCGGGTCTTCTTTGTTGGAATCGATCGAGCCATTTGTCCATTCTTCTCGTTAAGTTTAGCGGAGATGCGTCCACATTTAGCCTCTCGGATCAGATCGAATGTCCATGGTCCGTGCGTGCGTGGTCTCTGGAGTTCTCCGGCAAATTGGGCAGAGCGGGTCAGGTAGGCCTTCCTTCTGACCTAAATTTTCCATTGTGGATTGAGCATTTTGGCGAAAATATTAAATTTTAGGCTCGGCGTGTGGATTCCATATATATCATTTCTATATATGAAAAGTTGAAAAAATCATCGTATAATAATCCATAAAAAAAAAAAATCAAAATAGAAAAGAGAAAAACAATGGAGGCTTGGGATGGTTTTGAAATTTTTTCCACTAGGGAATCCAGTAACCTTACGTATGATAATAAATTCAGTCCTTATGGTCGAATTCTCTTATGGATTTCTGACCACATTCTCCATACGAATGGGGGCGGCTGGTATGAGGATGATGCGTGTTCTGTGTTTTCGGCTGGGTAGCGATGGACTACACTCCCTTATGTTTCCAGTCGATATCTGTTTAACATTGATGACAAAGAAACTCACAGATAACTTCAAATTACCATTGCGAAACTTGTCACATTGGCTGATGTCCGCCATCTTCTCTAACTCTCTTCTGAGGCTAATCCGGTGCATGGCAAAATCTTCTCATCTCAAACTCTTGTCTCCTTTTTTTTGTTTTCTTCCTCTTCTCTTATTGTCGCCAAATTTCATGCATGGCAACGTTTTTGTACATTCATTATTGGTAATACTTTTTTGACGTTGTGGGAATTTTTTTTTTTTTGGTAGTGCATATACATGGTCATTCGTTACATAGAGTTTTATTTTGACGAGGATGAGAGTGCTCCCATCCACAATGGTAACAGACAAGCAGATGAGGCGAAATCTTTCTGCTTGTGCTCTCATATTTGTTGTGAATTCAATAGAAACTACGCAACTAAGCTAAATTCCACCTGGTCTCACGTTAAGGAAAGAAATGCAATTCCATATAATAAGTAGAGCATGTGCATATGAAGGAAGATCTCTTCATTAACTTACATGAGAAACAACATCTTAATCTACCGGTATACTTTCCTTCTTGTTTTGGCAGCAACTAACTGGCAGAACTGGAAAAGGGAATGCCCCAGCTCCAGCGCTGAGACGAAAAGGAAGACATTCCACATTTTTTCAAGAGATAGAGGTTGAGGAGTTAGCAAAATACAGAAGATTGCCACCGGAAAGGAAGGTAAATAATTGTTCACCACAAAATGTTTGTTGCTAATGTGCTGAGTCAGTAAGTTTTCTTAATCTCAAGAGGCTCATAGTCCCACCGAGCCATGCACATACTCTACAACTATACCTTGTCTTATCTCATGAAAGTATAATAATATATATATCTAGTAAACATTATCGGCCTCTCTTTTTTAGCAAATGCAAAAACGAAAAGTAAAAGATAATTTCTCTTTTAGATGAAAATACCTAGCTCTTACCTGGGACTGTTGTAGTTTCTTCTAACCTCTGGTGTATAGTTCTGCTGGCACTGAACATAGAAAACAAGTATGACAACGATGATTGTATGTAATTTGGTAGTCTAAAACCATCTGCAGCTCAAAAGCTCCAAAAGCACACAGGTGCTTCTCAGAGCATGAGCGTGTGGCTTCTGAGTTGCCTCCACAACTCTGAAAGCTTTTACTTCCTAAGCTCTCATATCTTCCCAAAATCCAAAAAGCACCCTAAAAAAGCCAAAGCTATTGCAGAGAAACACTCACGAAGACCATTGCAAACATCCACTCTGCCTTGGAACTATTCTAAGAAGTTTAGGTCTCAATTCACAATTTTAACCTACACTTGCTTATTAAGAAGTCAGTCTACAAACAAAAATCCAACTGCTATTCAGACAAGCGGATGAGGCGAAATCTTTCTGCTTGTGCTCTCATATTTGTTGTGAATTCAATAGAAACTACGCAACTAAGCTAAATTCCACCTGGTCTCACATTAAGGAAAGAAATGCAATTCCATATAATAAGTAGAGCATGTGCATATGAAGGACGATCTCTTCATTAACTTACATGAGAAACATCTTAATCTACCAGTATACTTTCCTTCTTGTTTTGGCAGCAACTAACCGGCAGAACTGGAAAAGGGAATGCCCCCAGCTCCAGCGCTGAGATGAAAAGGAAGACATTCCACATTTTTTCAAGAGATAGAGGTTGTGGAGTTAGCAAAGTACAGAAGATTGCCACTGGAAAGGAAGGTAAATAATTGTTCACCACAAAATGTTTTCTGCTAATGTGCTGAGTCAGTAAGTTAGTCCCAAAGAGATCCCATACAGCCAAAAGAAAACATCTGGAAAATACATAAGTGTCTTTCAAAATATAAATGTAAGAAGAGTTGCAACTCATTCTAATCTCATAAACTGTAAGAAATATAAACTCTGTTCAACTATTAAACATATGGATCGAAATGAAGGTTGACATTCTAATAACTAAAATCATGATGGTGGCCTATAATAAGCATACACAGCAAAGAAAGTCTGCAGTGTCGTGAGAACAAGAAGCATAAATGCTGCTGCAGCTGATATAAGAGACCATCGTGTGCTGAAGTATGTGTTCTTGAAGTCGGCCCATTGCACTCGCCATTTGTTCTCACTATACACGTTCACATCATGGAACACTCGAGATAAATAATTCTTGGAGACATCGAACACGAGATCTTTGCCGATGTTACTAAAAAAATAGATGATATTCTCATCTGTCCCAAAATAATTCTCTAAAATCTTGCAGTCGCATAGTAACCTGGCATCAGCTGGCCTATTAAGGAGGCAAGCCATGAAAACTGCATAAGCTGAGACATGCTTGGAGGAGGCCCTGTGGCACTGCTCAAATGCAATAAAATTCAGAAACAATGAACTCAGGAAATCATCTAATCTTAATACTGGAATTTCTAGGACACCGTTGATGAATTTGATGTCCAAGAAGCTTCCAGAACTGATCGGTTTGAACTTAAGGCCTGTTCGGTGGAGATTTTTCGCAGGCTGGATCAGATGAAGGAATTTGTTTGGTGCTTGTTTTGTCTCTGGAGAATCTGGGATGAGAGTTAAACGGAGTAAATTAAGTAGATGTTCTCCTTCCCTATCAGAGAACTTCTTCATCAACAGTTCAGAATCTTCTGGTATTTGGAGAATGTGGTTGAAGAAATTCATGGTAAGACTGGATAGAGAAGGATGGCTTTCATTGCACGACCCCAGTGTCAGATCAAATAGGCACTCAAGAATAAACCAAGGAATTTGGTTCTCGAGTTTAATGAGATCCCGCATGAGAAAAGGCAAAATCCAAGGCTGCCTCAATAACGGATCATGCTCCGGATTAGTGTGGCCTGTCCATCCACAACAATACTTGCAGAACAGCTCGATGATGAAGCACCCATCAACTATCATCATCTTAATGAGCTCGTCGCTATTGAAAGGTAAGGCCTTAAAATAACACCTTCTTATCTTCTGCTCCATCGGCTTTAAAGCCTCTACAAAGTGCTGTAGTTTATCACTTCCTTGGTTTGTTCGACTGAGCAAATTTATGGAGAATCGCCGCTTGTGCTCTTCAATCTCTTGAAACTCTAGCTTTCCGTGGTGGTAGGGGCCAATAGGGATCATGTCAGGTTGCCATGCCATTTGATTGGTTTTGGACAAGCTTAGGGGCACTCTAAAAATGCAACATTCTATCCCTATCCCATCAGATGATCCTGCTGATCCTATGCTACTATCCCTGGCCATGTGGATGTCTATCCCATGATAGGAAGAACCCTCGATCCCGGCTGAATCCGACATGTTGGACATTTTTCAATAACTTGCTGAACAGGACCAATCTAGGGGGCTTCTTTTCGGCTTTTATTGTGATATTGTTTCCTCACTGTACTGTGTGTTAATTATGATGCTGTTCAAACATTTTTTTATTTGTCAGTCAAGTGATCTCACGTACTTAATAGATATTTAAGTTATTGAATATAACTAAGCTGTGATGCTGCCTTAAATAATCAGTTTTAATATCAACATAATGTACCAAAATATAGAATGACATACCACTAAAAAATACTCAACAAATTGAAACAGGAAAATTGCATGGATTTACTAGTTAGATATAATAAAATGATAACTGAAGTTAAATCACACACAAGAGAAGATGGTGATAAATGTTAATGTAGATGCCCCACCACCCTCTTCCTTTACGTCTTAGGCAGAGTTTGCTATCCTTAGACAGCCACCATACTTCATGAAGTTGTTGTATACAAATAAAACGCTATACTCATACACTGAGATTACATTTACACTGAGTTCTTACGAAAGGAAATCTATTGAAGAGCTAAATTCCTAGAAGTTTTCATATACTAATCCACATTAGATATAGAACAAAAAACTTTGAGTCCTTATAATTATCACCAATATCCAAATGATGCGCTTGGGTTTATCAAGGAAGTATATTGATATATGCTCTGAGTTTAATGGAGTCATAAGAAATTATTTAACTTCTATTCGTGAGCCATAACGTGAAATTATTTAACTTCTATTCATGCATTTACTTCATATAGGGATTTCAAGCAGGTGATGATGAGGAGTCGTTGATCACAAGAATGGGAAGAAAGAAGCAACATGGATGGGCATCATTAGGAACATACTCAGCATACCCCAAAGTACTAGATGAGGATAGTAAATCAACATATTGTAAATCAGCATACTCAGCATATCCCAAATTTTATAAATCAACAAGTACAAAGGTCTCACAAGCATTCATCCATTTTAGCAATTCCAATTAGCAGGAGGGCAAGGGTTAACTAGATGAGGATGGTAGAGTCGGAATGTAAAGGGCAGAACATATTTGAATATGCATTATGAGGACAAGAAACGATCGGAAAAAAGAGAAAAATCATCCGCATTTCCCTTCCCAAACCATTCTCACACACTCCCCCCTCCTCATTCTCTCTCTATCTCTATGCGCCTTGTCTCTGTGCGCCTACAAGAGTTCCGCCTTCCCAAATTATAGTCATTAAGTAAATGTCTAAATACGTAAAACCCCCTGAACATGCTATCAAATGCGAATGCAAAACATCTGAACGTTAACCGCGCGGAAAAATTAACTGCAAGAATCTCAAATCAGAAAGTCGCCTAGCTTTGCTAAGTCCACAAGCCACCTTCCCAAATTAGAGTAAAAAAGTAAATGCCAACACACACAGGAGCGACCCAAAACAGCGAACTTGCCTTCAGCCTCGAAGCCCGCCGATGGCTCCTTCCCTCCTCTGTGCCCTCGCCTTTGGGTGTTCTGTCGGGGGAGAAAAAACTGTGAAAAGCATGGAAAAATGTTAGCTTTTTATGATAGTTGAACTATTCCATGGGCGCAAATACAAAAGCACTTACTATTCTCTCTCCCTTCCTCTTGAGGCAATCGGCATTCTGCCACTGCCAACATGATTTTTCCTTTCTTCTCTCTGCTGCTCCCGCACGTCTCAGCGAAGCGCGCGAGTCGCGTGAGGGAGGAAGGAGGAAGAAGATGGGCGTGCAGGCCGGGCCGGGAAAAATGAAAAGAGAAAATGGGCCGGGCCCAAACAGGAAAGAGGATGAAGAAGCTAAAGAGAGAAGGAAAACGCTTGCAAACACCATCGCAAAACTGCTATTCCTCCACACATTTGTAGTCATCTGTATTTTTCTTCTGAGAATGACAGAAAACCTGCTGAGGGCTAATTTGCACTAAAGAAAAAAGAATTTAGCATTGACTAAAAGAGTAATATATAAGCTACCCTATATATTTTTAAAACATCTAGTAGTTATAGTGGAAGTCCCGTGTAAACTTGAGACTCGGATCTTAAATCTTAAGAGCGTATCCTATACTAGAGCCGCCGAGTACCAAGGACTTGAATGTTGACCATATCTCCAAGAAATCATCAGCCGTTGTAGGGACTGTGGACAAAGCAAAAGCAGGAGAGGACCCGGAGCAAAAACATAAGAATTATGATCGGCTATTGTCCCCTACCCAGCCTAAAAGAAGCCTTGGTAAAAATCCACAAGGAATTGCCTAAGTTTTTCTGCTATCTGTTTCTTTTGGTGTACCGAATCTTCAGTTATCTATAGAAGCTGGAGCTCCTAGTTAATATTATATAAAACTTCAAGTCCTTAACCTATAAAAGCCAAAGAAGAGAAGTTGCTTCTCCAAATTGTCTCCCAGAAAAAGCTTTTGACCTTAACTGTTTTTGGATTTAAGTGAAAACACAAATGATAAGCCCTAATTTTATTATAAAGTTTGACATATATGTGTACATATTTTCATCTTTATATGAAGGTCACAATAATAACAATAGCAAGAAGCCATATTGCCACTAAGTTGAGGCTACTACTAAAGGCTTAGGCAAAAGTTCTTACAAAAAAGTTTGTTTGTTTTGGCTAAGTAAAGAGTATAACGTCCAGCAAACAATACCCGTCTTTTCATGGGGTGACCCATTTTACAATTCATATTAAAACATGGACTCTCCAAATTTCTCCCCAGCTTTCCTCTTATTTATTGACTCTGCTCATTAGGCATCAGAGACATTAACATTGAAAATGTTCAAGAGAAATCAGTAGGAGCTGTGGCTTTGGAATGGGACCCATAGGTTCCAGGAGCAGCAAGAGTACAAGAGCAAGATATATGACTAGCTGGTCTCTCCTGCCTGGCTGACCAGCAACCGTGGTAGGAATTAGTAAGAAAGGAATTAGTCAGCATTTGTTTAGAAGCCTAGATCTTCGCATGTAAAACCAAAACCGACCAAATTTCTTTGAGCTTCCACCAAGCACGAATCACATCTGGATCCGTCTGTATTCCAAGGAAATCACCAGGGATCACAAGAGACAAAGGGAACTTAAACGAAAGAAATGGGGAGGAAAGGACCGACCAACACGTATATGGTATCCTCTCCCTAGGGTGGCAGCAACGAGACACTGTGCATGCAAAAAGAGACCCCGTGCAGCCAGAAGAATGAGAAAGTGATGGGAAAAGTACTGCTATTATGTATTATCATTATTACTGTTGGGTGAATGAGAAAAAGTTTAACTGGGCATGGGTGGATGGCTCCAGAGATCGATCACCCTGGATCCCAGGATTAGTTAGACTTAATTCATTTTGCTCGAGGTTTGCTGTTTGACATAAAGCATAAAAAAAACCTTTCAAAGCTTTACTACATATTTACAATACCCTGCAACATCACATGAGAAGCAATTTGATTGTACCATCCGCATTCTAATTTGAGCGGTTGTGAAAGTACATTTTAATAGTCTACTCTCCATCTAATACCTGCAAAATTAAGTCAACATATCCAACTTCCATTTAGTATAGGTCTGTGAATGTAAATCTACTGGTTACTGAACGAACTACACAAGAAAAAGGATATAAATTTACCATACGAGCAGAATCGATAGATGTGTACTTTGCAATCTGTTTGACGTCTCCAAATATATGGTCATGAAATATGTCGACAAACAAATGCATGACCGTAAAGTATCCAATTTCCCACTTGGGACACGTAAGCAATTAGGCATATCGAATGATAATTTATTATGGGATGGTTTATATATATATTGCATCGTCCATAATGTGCATGGAAATTTCAATATCGTTACCAGTACCCAATGAACTTTAGGAAACAATATTTCCACAATCTTCCAAATCTTACTCCATATATATGTGATGTTAAAAAGCATTCCCCAATTCTCTCTCTATATATATAAACAGAGACTCACTATATTTCTAAATCAACGAGCCTTGGGAGACTCTAAGTCACAATGTCCTCCAATAGCAGGAAATCGAGGAGCCCGGAAAACTTATTTAGCAGAGCATGGAAGGTGCTCAGGCCAGTTGAAATAATACAAGTCCCGGGGGTCCTTGTCCATGGTACTCATTCCACTGCAACAACATAAACATTCATAGCCAGTCACGATATCCAAAAGGTGCTTTGATCGAGAGAAGAAAAAAAACCATCGACACCCAGAATTGAAGAGAGGCTCATAGACAAAAAAGAGGAAAGGTTAGATTTATAAGCTGCTTGAAATCACAAAAATGGGTACCTTGAACTTACATGGCTGAATCTTAGCCTTGGCTTTCTTCCAGTGATCATGCCTGAAGATCATGGCTTTGTCGTGCCAGCTGCACAATAAAATCCGGGAAACAAGCAGTGTGATCTAAAATGCACTAAAATGCAGACTTCATACGCCTTGGTCTTTCACAGTGCAGTTAGACTAAAAGAAATATCATGCTCAGCCATTTCAGGATTAAGTATGACACGCATCAGCACGTGTAGACATCTCAGCACCAGATTGGGATTAGCTTCAAATAAGCACTCTGGCTATGGCAAACAGAACTTATCGCATACAAAGGTGTTAAAAGGTAACAACTGGATATTCTCCACCACAATACATGAACCCGTATGAGGAAATCAACAACTAGATATCATGGCTTAATGGTACTACAATATAGTGTATGACTCAGCCAGATCAATAATTGAAAATGCCACGAGCCTATGAATGACTTGGGAAGGGTCAAACAGAAGTCTGCATTTTAAGCAAGGATGCAGACCTCAATACTGTTTGATTTCATCCCCCATTTTGGCTCATTGCCGGGGTTCAACTCCAGCATGCCAAGCTAGGATGCAGACCTCAACATCTGTCCAGAATGCTTGATGGTACTCAGTTAACTTAATAAACTCGCGATAAGTTGTAAAGGTTCACTAAAGTACATGAGTATTCTTTAATAATGATTAGGTAGCCTACTAAACTATAGACGACTGCTAATGTCCATTGGAAATTTCAATGCACACTGCTTCAGGAACCTTACACTGCATAATCAGCAGTTAAAATGTATGTCCAATCAAGTGAAGCTGCAACAACGCACCATCTATGACGGTCAAAATTATAAAAACTTCAGATAAATCATGTCTACTATTAGAACATAGAAGCTCAATTTCCTTAAGCAGCAATGGAACTCCAACAATAAAGAAAACGTCACTGGAGTGCGGAGAAAAGATAACTAAAACGAGAATGTGGCAAATAAAGATTAGAAGTGGCTAGATATCATGAGTCATGACCCATAAACAACCAGCATCTATACCTGACAAATGCTGAAACTATGATCTCCAGCATTTTCCCTCCATAAATGCACATTGCCTTCAACTGTAATTCAATCCAAACACAGAAGCATCAAAGGAAGCAAACTAAGGATGTGTGATTCTTGAAACAAAACAACATCATGCCACATTTGTTAGATTCGCAAGCAATTTCATAGGCAAGTCACTGACTTTATAAACAGACCATGAAACCACAAATCAAAGTGGTGATTTTTGCTGATTCATCTCTTGCAGGAGTAGCTTTTAATCCAGTCAAATGCATTAAAGATGTGGCAAACCTACTTTTCCGTTTTCATTTAATTGGAAGTTGCATTATAAGAGTGATACAACAAAGAGTTCCTCACAAAACAAAACACACAAAAATTTGGAAGAATTCATGCTATCGATTAGAATATCTAATAATCAATCTCAGTTGCCAAATCCACGAGTAAATGAAGCCGAATGCACAAAATATAGATATCATCATCAGGGGCACAAAAGGAAGCTTATTGCTGTTAATGTAAGGATGCAAGAACTGATCCCATCACTTGACGAGTAAACTAGAGAACAAATAACCTTTCATGATCCAACCAATGGTAAGCCCTCCTTTCTCAACCAAGCCCGAGCTTCTCTTCAGTCTGGATTGATCTCCTTTTCTTGACTCGGGAGCAGTTGCTTTCACTCTTGCATTCCCATCAATATCGCAGAGAAGCCAAGGAACATCCACATTTAATGCAGTAGCAGCAGCAACACTTTCATGGGATTCTCTTGGGCTTTGTATAGAAGTGGGAAGAGCGAGTAGCAGGAAAGTGCACGGCAAAGCCACAAGAATGTTAGGACAGAGCATTGAGAGGTTCAGGTAATTAATAAAAGACATTAAATATGTCTATCCTCTGTTGACATCAAAAAGTATTTGAACTCTGAAACAAAGGGTTATTCGCGATTGATGCAGAAGTTCCAAGAAATTGGACATTTTAGGGCTTGTAAACTCGAACACGAAACAATATCTCAACCGGATAGTACAATGCCATGACTAACACAAATCATTCAGTGGAAAGCAAAAATAACACTACATGAGCAGGATTAATTTGAAATTGATATAATAACAATATTGGCCCCTCTAGGTTAACTCTCTACATTGTCTAACCTTCTAGATACTAAAATTGGAGGGAAATAAAATAAATGCGTATCACAGTACATGGATTCACTGTCCAACAGTCTGGTTCGTGTTCTAACAAGTTTTCTTGCAATGAAATGAGTAGTACCCAGCTTTGAATCCTCAAATATGCACATTAAAAGGTATGCATATGTATGTATGAATGCATGTATTGAGTATTATGCACAATGTAAGGATACTAAAGAGACCATCTCAGAAGCTAGCCCGGAACTTCTCTCAATGCTCCTCATTTTGCGTCGTTCTTCTGTGCTTCTATTGCCTTTCCTCTTCTTCTCAAGAGAATAAGAAATTAAATGGCCAGAATGTGGAATACGCAGACAGGATATAATTGGCTCCATTTTCTAAAGTTGATTGAGAACTCGTTTTACACCATGCAGATGGGCAATAAGACAGCCCCAGAGGGGGTTTTGACAAAGTCTAGAATCATCCTTCCTTCATCAAACAAAAGGGCGTGCAAGCACAAGCATGCATATGCGCACACAAAATTGAAAACAGAATTTTACCTCATCAACCCAAATAAGTCTATAATAGTGACTGGCAAGAAGTGCACTATTCAATAAACGTAGTACCACAGGAGAATATACAAGAATGGACATAAGCTAAAAAATTTGATTAGGCAATGCAAAAGTATCCTGAAGAGCATACCTATTGATAGCCAGAAATAATGCCTCGCATCTCCCAGACTTTGCACTGCAGGGAGTGCTAGGGCAATGACCGGAAGGAAAGATGCATCTTTATGAACATGCCACTTAAACAGGGATCTGCTTGTGTAGGCATATGCAGTCCATCTTGCAGCATCCGTTGGTTGGGGATTTCTTCAGGCCTTGAAAGACAAGGAGATACGGGTCGCAGGACAATGATAATGGTTGTCAGGGGGGTGATCTGTAGTCAACGCATACATGCAATATCAGATGACAACGCTACTGGGAAAATTACAAGACATCTCAAAACTCAAAAGGTCAATGACTTCAGTCGCCACAATGTGTGCTAAATGCATCAAATTTTTGTCAGAGTGCAATACCAAGCGTAAAAGTGTGGGAGACAAGAAACAAGAATATAACATTTGGTCAACTCTCCGCCAGAGTGTGATTCCCTAGAGAAATTAAGGACTCAGTTGAATTGCTTAGCACATCACTGGGAATTTACAAATCGACAAAGCGACTTAACTTACTACTCATACGACATATGAGGTTTTAGATTGGCAAAGTTCGTATGTACCATAAAATTGCAAAGTTAAAGAAATTACCGGTGGAAGTACTACAAAAGGTGACAAATTTCCCACGAGCCCACCAGTGAACATCGCTGCACGCATTTAAATGTCAAGCCCCAATCTTCTCAGCACAAAAGACAGCACCTTGTCCATTACGATGTAGAAAACCCAAAAGTTTGGCGCCCAGTAAGCATGACAAAGCCCCCTGCCAAATGGAAACATTCGGCAAATGACTAGTTGCATCTGCAACATAGATAGAGTTCAATACTTATGCACTAATCAACTGCATTAACAAACAAAAGCACAGCATCAATTGTCAATTACGTAAGGCACCCACGGAGTCGGCAGGTCAAAAGCACATCTATGTAGTAAAAGCTATCAAGGGTCTCCAGCAAGAAGCCATTATACTGAAATTGCAACGTGGTCCACTCCGCGATCAGTAGCATCGGCGAGCAGATCACCAAGACCCAGATCAATGTCCACTCGTTGGGACACATTTCCTCGTCGGGTGGTGCACCGCGTAGAACAGGCACGAACGGGCTAGGGTTATGAAGTTATAATCTATGATCACGGTGATTTTCTGGAAGAGGACGACGGAGTCGAAGCCGTAATTGAGGGCACGATTTACCGCGTGAGCGGCATAAGGGAGAACGAAGATGGGCGGCAACGTCTTCGTCCTGGGAATGGTGCCGGTGGTGAGCTTGTGGATTGCCGGCGAGAGTCAAGATCGAGTCAGGTGAGTAGAAGCAGCACCTCATGGAGATATTTTCTTCCAATCAAATTATATCCTGGCCTGCATTTTAATTTAGTGAATTATAAATTATAAACTCTTACTCTTATATATATATATATATATCCTAAAATTTAAAAATAGGTTATATTTATATTTGTAATAAGAGACGTGAAGCATCTCGGGATGAAGGAAAACTTGGCATCAATCAAATAAGGAGATATTGTAATTTTTAATGCATGGAGTATTCCTGTTGAATACACCTTAAATAATTTGAACATCGAATATATTTCATTAAATGTGTTTAGTAAATATTTTGAGAGCATTTAATAATAATATTTTTTTCTTTTTATTTTCAAGTAAAAGGAGTTTAAATCCTTGACCCAATGAATTGGACAGGACAATTTTATGGATACTCATTTTGTACCGAGAAATATTATGAATTTGGATGAAGTATTAACAATCACTCTAGTTAATATTGACTCATATAACCAGATTTCTAATCAGGTTTAAGTTTTGATTACTCAACTATCTTGTCAATTTAAATTTGGGCTTGTCCATGCATGACTGAGCAAGTGTTTTCTTTTTCTTTTTTAAACTAATTAAGCTCATGATTTATGCATTCGTACAATATTTGGCACCACATCATGAAGATAATTTTCTCTCGACACAAAATTAGCGAATTCAAATTTATTTTAATTGTATTTATGTAGAAAAACATTAAAGTAGGTATATTTATTATAAGCTTGACTCTAACTTTGACACGGTAGTGCATCGGATTGAAGGACCCCAGAGTGGATCTTAATAAGAAATTAGGGAGATTGGGTCCATGATTGAATCGGTGCCAAAATTAATGGTGAAATGGATAATCGATTTGTATTGGTAATTTAATTTACATGCTTCAAACTCAACCTCGTTTAATTTACAATAATAGGATTAATGATTTGCTCATCATCCAAGTGACCTTCTTGATCGAGACTGAGAGGCATGAGAAGAAGGTGATGGATCATCCGCGAGAGCTAAGCCACGAAGGTGCTTCAACTTCACTGGCCATTGCCCATCCTAACCTCCACCACCCCTTAGAGCAAACTCTATGTAAGGGCGCAAGGGGATCGGATCAGATTTTCATGATACACAATCTAATTCGAAATCCTATATGACGTGCTTGACATCATATAACCTAAGAGAATAGACTTGATCAAGTTAGATAAGCGCCGATTAGCTAGGCTCAAATCTATGGTTGCGTCCTCATTGCACATGCGCGAGAAAGAAAAAAGTAGTTTTGGCTCAATTCGATCTCAGTCCGATCCGACTCGACCCAAATCCAAACAATACCAACACCTAAAGAGACCCGACTTTAAAATACCCTAATTTTATGATCAACCCTACGCTATTTAGTCAAATGTTGACTTAATGTTTTTGGGATTAGTCAGACTTAACTAAATACATTTTGCTCAAGGTTTGCTATTCGATACAACATCAAAAATCCATTCAAAGCTTTGCTACTTCATATTTACAATACCTTGCAACATCCCATGAGAAGTAATTTGATCGTCTGGTCCACATTCCAATATGAGCAATTGTGAGAGTACATTTCAATTGTCTACTCTCCATCTATTACCCCAAAAATTAAGTCAATGTATCTAACTTCTATGAATTTAGGTTTATGAATGTGAATCTACCGGTTACTAAACAATTGACGTGAAAGAAAAACGATATATGTTTTACTACATGGACGGAATCGAGAGATGTGTACTTTGCAATCTGTCTAATGTCTTAAAATATATAGTCATGAGATATTCCCCAAACAAATGTATGACCTTAAAATATCCAATTACTTATTTAGGACACATAAGCAATCAGGTATATTACGTGATATTTTACTGTGATATGGTTTATATATTGCATTGTCCATAATGTGTATGGAAATTTCAATATTCTTACCGTACCCACATGAACTTTAGGAAACAATATTTCCACAATCTTCTAAATCTTCTTGATATATATATATATGCCATGTTAAAAAGCATTTCGCAGCTCTCTCTATATAAACACAGACTCGATAGATTACTATACCTGCGAGCCTTCGGAGACTCGAAGTTACTATGTCCTCCGATGGCAGGCAATCGAAGAGCTGGAAAAACGTATTCAGCAGATCACGGAAGGTGCTCGAGGGAGGATCTCCAGAACACTTGCAAGAAGCCTTGTTGAGCGGCACGAAAGTGGAGAGCTCGTCAGCGGAGTCTTGGCGGAGGTCCTCTAGCGCGTCCCGGTCCCGAGCGAGTTCTCGGAAGAGTTCTCAGAAGAGCTCATGGGTGGAGCCCCGGCGGGGACCCATGAGCAGCAGCCAAAGTAACGGCGACAGTCGTTGTAAGGACCATGAATCCAATCCACGACAACTAAGCTACAAGCTTGGTAATTATGGTCAGGGGGTAACCAGCATCGGCTCGCCGCCACCCGGGCGTCATCATTTCAATATTACCGACCACCTGCCACCGATGTGGCATTGCCCGCTGCATACTCATCGGCAAGAGGACTCGAAGAGTAAATGCGCCGTGATGTGATGTGAGATGCCATCTAACTCGGAGGCCATAGTTTGGAATTTATTAGATGATGAATGAATAAGGGGCATTTTTATTTTATTTTATTTCATAATAAGTGACTAGGGTCATATGATTTGTTAACTTTAGCTTGTTTTAATTGATGAATTTTGAACGTGATGGTGTTTGATTAAAATGGTTTCGCCATAGTCAAAATATGTATGATACTCGTCTAGTCGCTCTCTAATCTAGATATGCTGCAAGTATAGGGTTTGATCACGGAATTATGTCTGAAAAATAAAGAAACCCTAAGCTTCATTAAGCAAACATTAATATTAATGGGTCAAAACCCACGGAAATCGCTTAATATATTCTGACCAAAATAGAAACTTTTTATTATTATTATTTCGACATTAGGATAACTTAGATTTTTGGTTTACCTTGGGCTTGTACAGCTCCAAAAATAATGGTCAAGTCGATGAATTCCTAAAACAGTAGAGATTAATGAAAGTTTGCACCCACTCCACAGTATTTGTTATTCTTACGTACAGGATGATATTGCATAATTATAGAAACTTGCAGGAAAAGGTATTCTTTTTTCTTTTCTTTTTTACTGAAATGAGAATACTAAAGAGCATTATTGGAATAATTTTAGTCAATGAAGGCTTTAAAATTATGTTATGTATTCTCAACTAGTTCATAGATGCTAAAAAATTCCTTTAGAATTTTACTTAGTATAAGAGCACCACTTAATTCCAACGACTCTCTGAGGTTTTACTTCTATGAACAGAAGTTTTCTAACTAATCATTTATCGTAAAAAGTTAACCAAATTAACAAAATATTAACAAAAAATAGTTTAAAAAAAAATTGGCCACACCAGTTCTTGGAAATTCTCCAGCTTTCTTGCGATCCTACGTGTTCAAGTAGATTTGAATGTGCAGAAATACATTGAAATTCGTCTTTTCAAATGCTTATGGCAATATATATGTGCGTGCGGAGGAAATGCTTTTCAAGCTCATCCATTAACAAATCGGGCTACTTGCTTGATGAAATTCATTGGACAAAGACGAAAGATTTTATTTTTAGTTAAAAAGATCGGGTAGCACTATTTCCACCCTCTAAATGGCTACATCCAACCCCACTTATACTAAAAGGACAAAACCACCCTTAATTCTTTCATTACAGTTTTTAGTTTTTTTTCTTTTTCTATTTATGATAATTACTATAATGAAGCATTTCACATTTTTTTTTGGCATATTAAAGAAAAATACATTTGCAGATATTCTATAACGGTTTACATACTCCATGTAAAATCATCTTGCTAGAAGTAAGGAAAAAAGACATTGTTTAATATAATATAAAACAGAAGTGTCTTTTATTTTTTTATTTTTTTATCATTGATGTTATAACAACTTCTTTATTTTTATTCCTCTTGTCTCAAAAGCTCACTTTTTGGATGAACTTTTTATTAATTTGAATATATATCAAGTTTCTTTATTTACTATATCAAATAATTTATTTATTTTTCCTTATTATACCGGTGAGGAGGTACTTTTATATAGAGCATGTAAAATGCTAGAAGAATACGTGAGAATGCACTAAATTTTTTTTGCATAATGAGGTGTTTTGAATCTCTCTCTCTTTTTTCTAAACAATTCATAGATAATATTAGTTTTTGTCAATTCAAAATAATGACATTTCTCTGGCATTTCCAAAAAAATAAATTCTTATTTTATGTAATGTTTTGATTAAATTAAATTTCATCCATTTGACAGATTTTTTCATAAATATGATCAACGGGGAGGAAAAGAACTAGATTTTTGGAAATTTCTCTTTTCAACAAAACTAATTTTTATGGAGTAATTCTAAGAATAAGAAAAACATAGTGCCCTTAATATACGTAGAAAATCCACAATAAACAAAAACTAAACATATGAATTCTTAATTATGGTAAGTAGATCCCACATAGATGTAAAAAAAATTAAAGAAAAAGAAAAGCAAATAATTTGAGAACACAAATCTAAATTGCAATTTGATAGAGGGAAAATTTCTTTTTGATGAAAATTGGGTAGATTGTCATGAACCCTCCGAGCGACTTAGATTTAGCCCCGGCTCTTCCAATGGTTCAAGTTTTTAACCTACTCAAGTCCGATCAAAAATAAAGCCAAGCCCAAATTACCCATAGCCCACCAAAGTTTCTATCAGAAAGGAGAAAATATTCAGCGGTACCAGCATGCCACGTCATCCGCTAATGTGGTGCGCATATACCACTGAATATTTGACACGTGTCTCATAATGGGAAGGGGCTTTTTATTTTTCTCGGCTGAATCTCGGCTGGCTGGTTCTCGGCTGAATCTCGGCTGGCTCTCGGCTGAAAGGACAGGAAAGGACAGAGCTATTAATGCAAAATTCCCGCTTAAAAAATTGCCTCTTCTCAGAGGGCATTTTCTTTCTCTGCCAGCCCGACGACGCTTCCTCCGCTTCTTCTTCCTCTGTTTCTTTCTCCGCGCGTCCCTCCGCCTCCCCCGAAAGCCTCGTCGCCGGTCATCTGCTTCTGGCACATCGCCTTCCCACAGAGCCCCGCCGATCGCTGCTGGGTCCCGAACCCCCTCCTCCTCCGCCTCCGACTGTTTCCGACGCGAAGATTGATTGCGTCCCTCCGTCGAACTCGCCGTCACACCTCGCCATGTCCGATTGCGTCCCGAGCCCCATCCACCTCCCCAGTCGCAGCTGGGTCACGAGGCCTCTCCGCCTCGCCTCGGACTGCTTCCAAGGCCGAGGTCGATTGCGTCCCTCCGATGACCTCGCCGTCACACCTCCCCCGTCCACGATTCTCTCGATCATCTCTCCCAAGAGCCCCGCCTCACGTCCTCGTCTTCTCACAGCTTCGAAAGGTTGGTCTCTCTCTGAAATATTATGCTTTGATGGATTGAAACGACAGCAGTAACGGATTTTCCTTCGCGTCGTCGGATTCCTTTCCCTGAGAAATCGAACTGAATCCTCAGGAGACTGTCAATCCGTAGCAAAAGATACTCTTTTTGGCCGACAAGCATTGATAAATGCGCGGTTCTTGTACCGAATTCCTGGGTCTGCTGAATTTTTTGGAAGTAGGAATCGATGAATAGATAAGTTGCTTGTGCAGTCACTGGTTGTCTTGGCTGGTAAAATTTGGAGGGAGGTTGCCATAAACTGGTTGGAGTTGCTTAGTTGGAAGACAATTTAGTGATCTGGCTCTTTGCTGTAGAATATGATAGAATTTGATAGCGTATGTGCTAATCTTGATCTGAAAATGTTGAGTTTGGCCCTTATGCAACTGCTGTTGGTTGAAAAATCGGATCACATATGGTCTGAACTTCTGCAAGGAGTTCTCTTTACCATATCAAAACCATTGGGGAGGCTTGGGACATGGGTGATTGAGGTCATTCCCTTCTCTGCAGCATGTTTTTACACCCGTGTACCTCCCACACACGCACACACATATCCTTATTACTGAATGCCTGCAGGTATAAGCATAGGCTGCACTAGTTTACTTCAATATATATGCTTTCATCTTGGAATTCTTTTTTCTAGCTGTACAGAACAAAAATATTGATAAAACCTTTTGGATAGCAAGAATACAGAGTGAAAGTTGGAAATGTCAAAAGATGAATCTCATTTTAGACAGAGAATATGAAGGAGAATTGTGGAGATGGAAGTTCAGGAGCAAGGCTACTTTGATAGGAACCTTTTGGACCCATTTAAGTGTAGAATTTATGTGATTTCCTTTTCTGGACGAACTTGTTACCTCTCCATGGAAGCTATTTCAAATGATGATAATGATGTTTTTCAAGCCATTATCATTGAAATGATCCATTATAAAAGATTTCCCTTAGTCCATGAAAGAGTTGAAAACAGCTGTTTTGAACAATGATAATTATGTCCTTCTGCTGTTCTATATTCCTTTAGACTTTGTTGTGCTGAAAATTAAAAAAAAAAAAAAATCCATTGCACCTGTTGTCCAAGCTTTAGCTCAAAATGGACTACAGTTCCCTTGTTTCGAATGAAATCAAATTTCCTTAGTATGTGACAAGCACACTCTGTAACATATTGTTTCCATGAAAAGAGAAGATGGTAGTTTGCAATTTTTTTTTGTGAACCAAAGAGACCTTAAGGTTCTCCGAGGCTTGCCCTTCTGGCTCTGCAATTTAACAAATGTGATTCTTTTAATAATATGTAAATTCTACGAAATGCAATTCTTCTGTAGGAACCTACTTCAAGATGTGAAAGAGATAAAAGTTAAATTCCTTTTTTACTGATGTCAAGCTGTACTACCTAGGTTTGAATGTCCCGACTTTGACCAAATAGAACTTCAGCTTGGGTTGACCAGCGTACTTTTTTGATATCAACTTCCTATTAGCAATTTTGTCCAAGGATGCCAGCAAATCTCCCTTGATATGGAAATGACCAACCCTTGGAAAAGTGTTCTCTAGGGATTGCTTTGAAGAATGAAACAAAAATCGCTGCATAATATATGTTATGTGAGAGGAATAATAGAGTAATTGTTGCAAGACCTTGAGAAAATATCAGAAACTTAAATTTATGTTAAATTGAAAATAAGAGCAGATAACTTACCAATGGTAAGTAAGCCTAAGAAAAAAGCGAAATAATCAATATCACTTGAACTTGCTCGATTTAAAATATAAGAAGTTGGAATCATTGAAAGATCATTTTAAGTTTTCCTATAACAAAAGGATTATATACAATTATCGTGTTACCCTCTCCTTGAATGGAAGTGGTGCCGTTGGTGGTTGTGATGTTGAATGAGATGGATACAGTGGTGGAACAGTTGGCTGTGGCGATGTGGTGTCGGCAGAGGTGGTGGCCATGATAGGGGATGTATGAAGGAGGTAGTGGCAATGACGTGGGTTGTGATGGTGGCGGCCTTTCTTAAGCAAGGTTGGCATTCCATCATGGACATTTTTAAAGGTAAAGCAAAAGCTTAAACAGCCGTTTGTCACCTCAAGGTGGGGGAAAGTTTGACCTTATTCTATATCTTATACCAATAGGGCTGAGATCAATTTAATGGGAGATTTGATATTTTGCAAGCCAACTGCTGCTTTTTGTTTGATGGGGAATAATCTAGAAATATTCTTATGTAATTTGTTGATGGTATATTGCTCCTGTAATCAATTCCCATGTTATCACTCCTCCTCTAATGCACTTTGATTCCTTGAAAACCGCAATAGGAGGGAGCATCATCAGCTTTAAGAAAGTATGTGGAGGAAGAAGCTCGAGAGCTTAATGGGGAAGCTTTTGCCCGGTTTATGGATCAGTTGTATGATCACATTGCAGCTCTTCTAGAAAGCAATGATCCTGATGAGAACTTGGGTGCTTTGAGAGTCATTGATGAGCTTATAGATGTTGGTCTTGGCGAGAATGCTTCCAAGGTTTCAAAATTCGCAAATTACATGCAAACGGTATTCGAAGTAAAGCGTGATAAGGGAATTTTGGTTCTTGCTAGTAGTGTCCTGGGCCATCTAGCGAGGGCTGGTGGAGCAATGATTGCTGATGAGATGGAACGCTAGGTGCGTTGCTTTTCTATGTGTTAGTTGTATGCCTTTTGTCATTGTATGTAACATGGACCTTTTATTCTTGTAGTTAAAAATTGCTCTGGATTGGCTTCGTGGAGAAAGAGTGGAGCATCATCTTCTTGCTGCTGTTCTGATCTTGAAGGTAGGTGCTTCTTTATTTATGTTCATGCTAAGCAAGTTATTTTTAAAATGGAGGTTGCTCAGTTGCATGTTGAATTTTATTGTGGAGTAACTGCTTGTTTGATGGATTATCTGCCCATCTTCCAGACCATATCAACTGCTTGGCTTGATATCTGACCGTTTTCAAATTTTAAGGATGTGTACTCTCTGGTCTGGTGTAGGAAATGGCTGAGAATGCTTCCACTGTTTTCAATGTCCACGTACCTGAATTTGTTGATGCTATCTGGGTTGCATTGAGGGATCCAGATGAGAGGATACGAGAACAGGCAGTGGAGGCATTACGCGCCTGCGTTCATGTTATTGAGAAGAGAGAAATGCGTTGGCGTGTGCAATGGTCAGTTAATTCATATGATTTTCATTTTTCATGATAGAGTGGGCAAATGCATTTGTTGTTGTCCCTATTTGTGGTACTTCAGTTATCATGGAGTTTTTAAGGAGTTTTGTTTTTGAAATCAAGAGAGCATTGCTGTTGTCACATCATAAATGTGCAAATCTGCCTTACTTTTTGGGTTTTCTTACTTTATGTTTAGGAAGTTAACTGTATCAGACATCTATGATATTACTCTTGTTAGTTTATTATTCGCTTTAATGTGAGGGTTTAATCTGTTTCATACTGTTGGGGTCAGTGGCCGCTTTTTTTTCCTATGAAATTTCACCTCATTCTGAAAGTAGTTAGCTTTGTGAGGCAGATTAACAGAAGATTTGTGAACTTTAACGGAATTTAGTCAATCTTGCCTATCATCTGGCTACCTATTCAACGAGTTCCCTGTTCCAGCAGATTAATCTCCTGATGATTTTGAACATGTAGCTTTGAGACTTTAATGGGGTATTGACCCCGTCAAATCACTAATTCAGACGTAAAGAAGCCTGATGCTCCATCTTGGCTAATGAAACAATCAGTCTAGCAATATAATGGAGATACTGATGTTGTGATGCAGTTCATATTATAGTGATAGATCCGCATTAGAGGATCCTCGGTATCCTTAGCTTGAAAAAATAAAACTGCGTGCTATTATATGTTTTATGCTAAATTTTTCTGTCCTCCACAGTATTGAACATTGATTTAACTTTCTGATTTTTTGTTCTTTGGCAGATACTATCGTATGTTTGAGGCCACACAAGATGGCTTGGGTAGAAATGCTCCTGTTCATACATGGGTCATTGCTCGCTGTTGGGGAACTTTTAAGGTTTGTAAGGATGGTCCTCTCTGCTGTAATTAGTTGCAATCTTTATGGCAGATTGATTTTATGGTTGAGTTGGTCGGTATGAAGTTTCTTATCTTATAAATGTACTGTTTTCTTGGTAAACTTGAAAGCATTTCTGTTCCATGTACTCCAGATGTTTAAAAATTTATTAGTCCATGCCCATTTTGGGATCGTGATATATATCTGGTGTTCTTGCAAACAGAACATAATTTCAGAGGAACACTATTGCTCCCTATGGGTTATGCTAGTTTGTGAAATTAATGCAATCAACGGAGGAAGAAGTTTGTGGTCAAGTGAAAAAGGCCCAACTGGGGTTATAATGCATGGAAATGTCACTTGCTGTGTAGAAAGTTCTTTTCTTGTGGTAAAAGTTACTTTTTCCTTCCTAATGCAGGAATACAGGTGAATTCATGATGTCGAGGTATAGAGAAGTTGCTGAAATTGTTCTTAGATATTTAGAGCACAAGGATCGGCTTGTTTGACGCAGCATAACATCATTGTTGCCTCGGATTGCACATTTCCTTCGTGATCGATTTGTTGCACGCTATTTAACGGTTTGCTAGCATCTCATCTTGTTTGTTTTCTCTATGCGGGCTCTTTGGTAGCTCCTTATATGGTTCAAAATTACCTTTCTATAGATATGCATGAAGCATATACTTGCAGTTCTACAGACACCAGCTGAATGAGCCAGTGGGCTTATAGCTCTTGGCGACATGGCAGGTGCTCTAGATGGGGAACTTATTGATTATTTGCCGACAATTATGTCTCACATATGTGAGGTAGTATGTATTTTCTCTCACTTTCTGTTGTTGGTTAAAAAGTAAACATTCTGGCTGCTGCAAATTCTTTTAAGTTAAGAGAGTCTGATCATGGTTATATTTTTGAGTATTGGGGTTATCGAGAACCACTTTCCAATTTGGGTAGGTTGTTAGACTCAGTAAACTCTGTTTGTCTTTGTTCTTTGTTTTCACAAGAAGAAGAAGAGACTTTGATTATGCAGGATAGACCTGCATAATTAAGAGATGCATGCTTCCTATCGACCGACATAGAAGGATGAATACTGGTTAGAGGCTGAAAGCCAATATGTCTGCAACCATGTACTGCCATGTTGGTGGAAGGATTGATATGTTAGCATAGTTATTCTTCAGCTTAAAAAGATATTTTAGCATATGTTCCATTTTTGTTGGTTCTGACCAACTTGTCCATAGTGAGGGAGTGCTCTATACATGTTGGTGAAAACATCTTAATATCTGGTGTTTTCTGATTCGTAGATTGCTCCACGTAGAGGTAGGCCTTCACTTGAGGCTTTTGGCATGCGTTGGGAACATTGCCAAAGCCATGGGGCTGAAGATGGAATCTCACGTTCGTGGACTGTTGGATGTTATGTTTTCAGCTGGTCTTTCTCCAACACTTGTAGAGGCTCTTGAGAAAATAACAATTAGGTACAATATGGTGGTGTATCTCTTGTCCTGGGTTATTGTGGTGATAAAATAGGAACAATTTACTTTCTGTTTAATTCTATTTCAGCATTCCATCATTGCTACCTACAATACAAGTTCGGTTGCTCAGCTGCATTGCAAATGTTCTTTCCAAGTCACTTCCTCCTCAGGCAAGGCCGGCTGTAGCCATGGTTCGAGGGAGCATGATGAATACTTCACAACAACTCTCCGAGTTCAGTGGTTCAGCTCTTGTGCAACTTGCTCTACAAACTCTTGCCCGTTTCAATTTTAAGGTGCCAAATGGTGGCTGTTTCATTTGAAGTATACATATTATATCTATCATGGCTTGATGCTGACACTATTATCTTTAGGGTCACGAGCTTCTAGAATTTGTCAAGGAATCGGTTGTTGCATACTTGGACAATGAAGATGGAGCAACACGAAAAGATGCAGCACTATGCTGTTGCAGACTGGTTGCAAGTTCTCTCTGATGTGACATCCACACAATTTGGTGCGACTGGATCAAATCGAACTGGAGGAAAGCGAAGGCGCCTGATTGAGGAGGTGATTTCTTGTTATTGTTGCATGTCGATTTTCTTTTATCAGTTTATGTATAATTATGTGCATGTAGATTCTGTACGTTATGGGTGAAAAAAAAAGTACATTGTAGTAATGTGAAACTATTCAGTGTTTTAAGTTTTCTTGAGGTAGTCCGTTTGGTGTTCTTGTCCATTTTCTAAGGTGGTATTGTATTATCATCAATCTCTTTCACTGTTACTTTTTTCCTGACATGAGGATATACATTCAGATCACTTTGTCATTGGCTACTCAAACTGAAACTGTGGTTTCCCTAAGAAACATATCTCCTTAATGCTGAAGTACCATCCACACTGAAACATCCTTTTTGTAAATTTTGATTTGTAAGGTTAATATTTTGCGTTCATTTGAAATTATGAGTTGGGCTATATGACCATTGTTGCTGCGTTTGATCATCAGTACTATTTGGTTCGATATGTTAGTAATAGAACAATATAAGATAGGATCGGATATCTCATGTCCTGTCTTCCGTTTGGTAAACGAATGGATGTAAGATTGGGTATGCACATATACTATTAAAGTGGGTGTTTGGTGTGAATGGAATAGGATCAGATTAATAATAAGAAATTAAAAAAAATTGTGAAACTGGGGGAAAAAAACTGTAGGTTGAGAAATTACCTCAATGAGGTGGTGGTCAACCCCTAAGTTCATGGACCTCTTCACTGTGATCAGTCACTGATCTCGGATCGGTATGTGGAGGCCGAGAGAAATAGAGATATGGAGGTTATCACTGCTGTGGTGGTGCACCTCAGAATGGTGACTGCAGCAGTATGGTCGCCTTTCACCATGGCCATGGACTGCTGCTGCTCTCTCCTCGCCTCTCTCTTTGAAGCCTAGTAGGCGTGTTTTTTCTTATTTATTTTTTGCTAGATAGGGGAAATATTACCTGGTTATTCCTTCTCTAGGTGGGCTATTTCTCTCTCTTTTTTTTTCCAAGGATGAATCCAGTTTATACCCCCGTTGGATGACAAAACCAAAAGCTTGGATAGGATGAAAAGTATTCTATTTGGTTCCGAAATGTAGCCTATGGGGTATAATAGGGTATTTGCATTGTGTTGGGACCAGTGGAAAGTATATCTTTAGTGTCCACAGCATCATGCTTTTAATTGTGGTTTCCAGAAATTACCCTTGATATTTATGATATTATGTGATCAGTATTAAACTGGAGATCATACTTCAACCATTTTTTTCTCTATAAAAAGCAAAATTTTATTGACTAGCACTGAGGAAGTTTCAACCCCTTTACAGAAATCAATTACAAGTCAAGGTGTTTAAAATATCTAATTATGAACCTCTACCAATCTAGTCTGGTAATCAAACAAAGTTGATGTAAAACAGTCGTGAGTCCTTTATATTTGCAAAATCATCTTCTCCACCCTCAAAAACTCTCTTGTTTCTCTACCTCTATACTGACCAAAAAGTAGTAAGAGGAATCGTTTGGGGTATTCTGCTTGGATTTTCCTTTCCTCATAACTTCTCAGCTCTCAGTTGGGACTCTTCTATGAAAACTAAGTATTAAGATGGCTAATCATGAAATCTGTGTTGCATTGACCCCTTACAGTGACTGATCCTTGTTACAGCTTGTCAAGGATAGGACAATACTAATGTAAAATATATACGAGGCCTCTTATTGAAGGACTAAAATTGTGCAATTAACTTTCAATGGAAACTATCATGTAGATAAATGACGTGCTGCCATTAAAACTTTAACCAGATTAATCCCTCGAGTTCAGGTAGGCAGTTTAATTTCTCTTGAGTTAAGCTGGTAATATGTGGGATCCTTTTATGTGGGATCCTTTTAATGTCACCATATGACCATACTATTCTAAAATAAATGAGTGCCTCTTATTTAAGGACTATAATTGTGGAACTAATTTTTGATGGAAACTGTCTGTTGTGCATATTCTTGGTTTTAATTTTAATGGGAATCAATTGTGTGAAGAGGAAACTATTTTTGTTGGACATACGTAAATTTCTCACTCAAGCATATTGACTGAAAATTACATCCTCTTTGAGGTAGAGATCAGATAATAAGTTTCAGCTTCTTTGATTTGGATCGTCTTGGCTTATTGTAAATATTTACATCCTTGAGAGTTGCCACTGTTTGCCACTCTATTAATGAATCTAGTGGATATGAACTTTAAAAACATTGCAAATGTCATGACATTTTCAGTCTCCAATCCTGGTCATTTTTTCTCAGAGGCAGACTTGATTGACTTTTAACTCTTCATTGGTCCAAAATGACATTGCAAATTGTTGAATGGGTAAAATTTATACTGTCACTTCACACCAAAAAGGAGAGCATCCTTATCCTACCTCTCAATCTGTCTGAAGTTGTGATAGTGAGGTTGCTACTGTGTCTGGAAAGGTGGTAAAATTCATGGAATGTGCTGCTCTTTTAACGTTTTATACCTTCATTGTTTTAAGTTGTCGGTTGATGCACATTGCACTGTTTATAGTGGAGGTGAGCATGGCCCTTTTTCATTCAGTTGGGACCGAACCAAACAAACTGCATTAATATGGTGTGCCAAACCAAAGCACACTATGTACTTTTTGGTAACTTTTACTCCACCCTATTTTCGAATGCAAGTTCAGCTGCTAACTTCCTTTGGTTTTATTGGCAAATTGTGCAAAAAGCCATACTCTGTTCTTCTACTTAGTGGATTTCTTCCCCCTCAACAAAAAAGAGTTCCTCTAAAATCTCTGGCATGGACAAATATGTGCGCACTATTTCGTGGTTTAGATCAGCACCTAACCTAGCTTTTCATCACGTGTCATTTTCTATTGTCTTTGTTAGGAAGCAGCCTTCCAGGAGTTGGTGTTGCTCTATGCTGGAGAAGTGGACAAAGCTGATGTTCAAGGTGAATCTGAGTTCAAATGACTGGGAGTATAGATCTATGAGAGAATCCCTACCTTTGCACAATTGTTCGACTATTTTTAAGCATCTCCCTTGGGAAGACAGGACGTTGCACATAGGAAAGAACTTATGCATTGTATTTGTACATAGGGGTAGGATCGATGTGCAGTCCCGAGTTTTTTTTCTATGAGCATGCACACATATGGTAGGATTGTTATGTAGATCCTAAGTTTTTTGGCTATGAGCAAGCACTCTACACAGGGTAGGATCGATGTGCAGCTTCTAGGTCTTTTTGCTATGAATGTGCACTTCTACATAGGGTAGGATCAATTTGAATTAGCTTTTGGGGGACTTGTACAATTCACTGCTCCTGCTAGAAGAAACGATGCCATATTTTGATGTTGAATTGTTGATCATGCAACAATCTTCTTTTGGGTGTAAGCATTTTTCTTTTTTTTTGGGGGGGGGGGTGGTGTTACAGCATGTGACGTCCCACTACATCACCTCAAACACAATTATTAGAAAATTCACTTTTTAAGCATGTAGAAGCGTAAATGGTTGAAGAAACCCAAGACGAATAACATATAAAGGAATGCACGTGAAGATAAATTTATTAAAACCACGGGTGTTTTTTAAACATAATTTTGTCATATAAAAGTCGAAAAATTCATGAATAAAATATGAGTGTTTTTCAGAAATTATTTTGTCATATGAAAGTTGAAAAATCCGAAATTGAAATATGTTATAGAACAAAACAATACGCATGACTTTCATGAAGAAAGCTTTAACAAATTCGGACCGCACAATTTAGTATGAAATTAGAAAAAACAGTGGGTATTAAGGTGAAGATCAACTTTTGAAAAACGAAACTAAAATCTGAGTGTTTTTCAAAAATTATTGTCATAAGAAAGCCGAAAAATCCAAAATTGAAATATGTTATAGAACAAAACAATACGCATGACTTTCGTGAAGAAAGCTTCAATAAATTCAAACCACATGATTTAGTATAAAATTAGCAAAAACCATGGATATTAAGGGTAGGATCAGTTTTTGCAAAGCTGAACTGAAACTCAGGTGTTTTAATTCAACTTGCGAAATATTACGATGACAATTATTAACCTCAATGGCAAAACCCCACGTGGATAAAGAGTTAATTCAACTTGCCAAATATTAATAAAATACAACGTTAAGTTGAAGCGATTATTTTGACAAGATGTATCTATTGGATATTAGATAGAGGAGGAAAAGAAGAGCAACCCTCATTCATTTTGGATATCAAGAATACAGAGTGAAAGTTGGATCAAGAATAGCAAATGATTATGGTCACTAAGAACGCAAATTATACCTCATTGGTGTGAAATCTTCCATCAACCAATGCTTTCTTTTTACCTATTCTTCAATGGATCAAGAACAGCAAACGATTATGGATATGGTACTAACATCCATACCACTGAGATTCTTGCTGGCAATGTTTGCCGTGCAGCATAGCTATAAATGTTATCACAGAACACAAATAATAAATCCTCAAGTCAAGCCACAGATTCCAACAACACTGGGTCTAGAAGCAACTTCATCACTCACATATGGTATTATTTTCCTCACAATTAACTTCATTGGAGTAGGCCCTTTTTCGGCAAGTAATAGCAAACACTTAAAACATCATGGCCTTTACAACAATTATTTGGTCCGACTCATGCGCACAGACTTGCATTATCCCTAGAATGTACAATGAAAACTAAGATCTGAACTTTCACAACTTCGTCCTTTTCCATGTAGATGGCAGCATGGTGAAAGCTTGCTAATTTAGCAGAGTGAACTACTAATTGTTGCTGAAGCTATTAAGGTTGTCGAGATTCCACAACTATCTCACCCGGAGCATATTGTAAAGTGACATGCAGACTCTAGAATTCCAAAAAGAATTCACAAAAGACAGGCTTCACATGATAAACCACAGAGAAGAAAATGAACAGGGTAGGAGAAAATCAAATCAGTAAGTTACGGTATAGACTAATTTATTCATATCTTAGGAACCGGATCAACAACACACTAGGGCCATCCAAGTAAAGGAAGGAAATGCATATATATTTTCCAAAAGTGTTATGTTACAATACACCCACACCAGTAAATAGGAAGATTCTAATGCAATTGAACAAACAAATAACGAGTCTCAAGGCATGATATGTAGTACACAACAAGCCTTTGATTCATGAACTTCTATTCCTCGTACAAATATTCATCCATTCCTTGCCAGACCGCAACTAGACTTCACTGCTCTCCTATACCATACGTGCACATCTTTCACACTTCATGTCTTGCCCAGCAAGGCCTCCTGGCCTCTTCAACAAAAACAGCTGGTTTCACTTGATATTCCAATGGCATCTTTGATGCCTAAACTCTCAAGGAAATTTAACCAGAGCAATCCACAAGGACGTTGCAACTAAATTAAGAAGCACAACTGCTATCATGCTTACTGGAAAAGCATCAGCTTGAGACTATAATTGGAGAACATAACAGATAAATACCATTCCAACAGAAGCCTACCAGATGCCCAAAAATACAGCGCATAAGTTCTTTCCTATGTGCAACGTCCTGTCTTCCCAAGGGAGATGCTTAAAAATAGTCGAACAATTGTGCAAAGGCAGGGATTCTCTCATAGATCTATACTCCAAGTCATTTGAACTCAGATTCACCTTGAACATCAGCTTCGTCCACTTCTTCAGCACAGAGAATGCCAACTCCTGGAAGGCGGCTTCCTAACAAAGACAATAGAAAATGGCACATGATGAAAAGCAAGGTTAGGTGCTGATTCAAACCACGCAATAGTGCACATATTTGTCCATGCCAGAGATTTTAGAGGAACTCTTTTTTGTTGAGGGGGAAGAAATCCACTAAGTAGAAGAACAGAGTATGGCTTTTTGCACAATTTGCCAATAAAACCAAAGTAAGTTAGCAGCTGAACTTGCATTGAAAAATAGGGTGGAGTAAAAGTTACCAAAAAGTACATAGTGTGCTTTGGTTTGGCACACCATATTAATGCAGTTTGTTTGGTTCGGTCCCAACTGAATGAAAAAGGGCCATGCTCACCTCCACTATAAACAGTGCAATGTGCATCAACCAACAACTTAAAACAAACAGACCAATGAAGGTATAAAACATTAAAAGAGCAGCACATTCCATGAATTTTACCACCTTTCCAGACACAGTAGCAACCTCACTATCACAACTTCAGACAGAGATTGAGAGGTAGGATAAGGATGCTCTGCTTTTTGGTGTGAAGTGACAGTATAAATTTTACCCATTCAACAATTTGCAATGTCATTTTGAACCAATGAAGAGTTAAAAGTCAATCAAGTCTGCCTCTGAGAAAAAATGACCAGGATTGGAGACTGAAAATGTCATGACATTTGCAATGTTTTTAAAGTTCATATCCACTAGATTCATTAATAGAGTGGCAAACAGTGGCAACTCTCAAGGATGTAAATATTTACAATAAGCAAAGACGGTCCAAATCAAAGAAGCTGAAACTTATTATCTGATCTCTACCTCAAAGAGGATGTAATTTTCAGTCACTATGCTTGAGTGAGAAATTTACGTATGTCTAACAAAAGTAGTTTCCTCTTCATACAATTGATTCCCATTAAAATTAAAACCAAAAATATGCATCACAGACAGTTTCCATCGAAAATTAGTTCCACAATTATAGTCCTTAAATAAGAAGCACTCATATTTATTTTAAAATAGTATGGCCATAGCCTTGACATATGCTGTGGTGACATTAAAAGGATCCCACATATTACCAGCTTAACTCAAGAGAAATTGAACTGCCTACCTGAACTCGAGGGATTAATCTGGTTAAAGTTTTAATGGCAGCCACCATTCTATCTACAGGATAGTTTCCATCGAAAGTTAATTGCACAATTTTAGTCCTCAAATAAGAGGATCTGAGATCAGTGACTGCTCACAGTGAAGAGGTCCATGAACTTAGGGGTTGACAACCACCTCATTGAGGTAATTTCTCAGCCTATAGTTTTTTTTCCCCCAATTTCACAATGTTTTTTTAATTTCTTATTATTAATCTGATCCTATTCCATTCACACCAAACACCCACTTTAATAGCATATGTGCATACCCAATCTTACATCCATTCGTTTACCAAACGGAAGACAGGACGTGAGATATCCGATCCTATCTTATATTGTTCTATTACTAACCTATCAACCAAATAGTACTGATGATCAAACGCAGCAACAATGGTCATATAGCCCAACTCATAATTTCAAATGAACACAAAATATTAACCTTACAAATCAAAATTTACAAAAAGGATGTTTCAGTGTGGATGGTACTTCAGCATTAAGGAGATGTGTTTCTTAGGGAAACCACAGTTTCAGTTTGAGTAGCCAATGACAAAGTGATCTGAATGTATATCCTCATGTCAGGAAAAAAGTAACAGTGAAAGAGATTGATGATAATACAATACCACCTTAGAAAATGGACAAGAACACCAAACGGACTACCTCAAGAAAACTTAAAACACTGAATAGTTTCACATTGCTACAATGTACTTTTTTTTCACCCATAATGTACAGAATCTACATGCGCATAATTATACACAAACTGATAAAAGAAGATCGACGTGCAACAATAACAAGAAATCACCTCCTCAATCAGGCGCCTTTGCTTTCCTCCAGTTCGATTTGATCCAGTCGCACCAAATTGTGTGGATGTCACATCAGAGAAAGAACTTGCAACCAGTCTGCAACAGCATAGTGCTGCATCTTTTCGTGTTGCTCCATCTTCATTGTCCAAGTATGCAACAACCGATTCCTTGACAAATTCTAGAAGCTCGTGACCCTAAAGATAATAGTGTCAGCATCAAGCCATGATAGATATAATATGTATACTTCAAATGAAACAGCCACCATTTGGCACCTTAAAATTGAAATGGGCAAGAGTTTGTAGAGCAAGTTGCACAAGAGCTGAACCACTGAACTCGGAGAGTTGTTGTGAAGTATTCATCATGCTCCCTCGAACCATGGCTACAGCCGGCCTTGCCTGAGGAGGAAGTGACTTGGAAAGAACATTTGCAATGCAGCTGAGCAACCGAACTTGTATTGTAGGTAGCAATGATGGAATGCTGAAATAGAATTAAACAGAAAGTAAATTGTTCCTATTTTATCACCACAATAACCCAGGACAAGATATACACCACCATATTGTACCTAATTGTTATTTTCTAAAGAGCCTCTACAAGTGTTGGAGAAAGACCAGCTGAAAACATAACATCCAACAGTCCACGAATGTGAGATTCCATCTTCGGCCCCATGGCTTTCCATGAATGTGAGATTCCATCTTCGGCCCCATGGCTTTGGCAATGTTCCCAACGCATGCCAAAAGCCTCAAGTGAAGGCCTACCTCTACGTGGAGCAATCTACGAATCAGAAACCACCAGATATTAAGATGTTTTCACCAACATGTATAGAGCACTCCCTCACTATGGACAAGTTGGTCAGAACCAACAAAAATGGAACATATGCTAAAATATCTTTTTAAGCTAGAGAATAACTATGCTAACATATCAATCCTTCCACCAACATGGCAGTACATGGTTGCAGACATATTGGCTTTCAGCCTCTAACCAGTATTCATCCTTCCATGTCGGTCGATAGGAAGCATGCATCTCTTAATTATGCAGGTCTATCCTGCATAATCAAAGTCTCTTCTTCTTCTTGTGAAGACAAAGAACAAAGAAACATTACACAAGAAAAGCATATATAAAATTAAAAGACAAACAGAGTCTACTGAGTCTAACAACCAACCCAAATTGGAAAGTGGTTCTCGATAACCCCAATACTCAAAAATATAACCATGATCAAACTCTCTTAACTTAAAAAAATTTGCAGCAGCCAGAATGTTTACTTTTTAACCAACAACTGAAAGTGAGAGAAAATACATACTATGTCACGTATGTGAGACATAATTGTTGGCACATAATCAATAAGTTCCCCATCTAGAGCACCTGCCATCTTGCCAAGAGCTATAAGCCCACTGGCTCGTTCAGCTGGTGTCTGTAGAACTGCAAGTATATGCTTCATGCATATCCGTAGAAAGGTAATTTGGAACCATATAAGGAGCTACCAAAGAGCCCGCATAGAGAAAACAAACAAGATGAGATGCTAGCAAACTGTTAAATAGCGTGCAACAAATCGATCACGAAGGAAATGTGCAATCCGAGGCAATAATGACGTTATGCTGCGTCGAACAAGCCGATCCTTGTGCTCTAAATATCTAAGAACAATTTCAGCAACTTCTCTATACCTCGACATCATGAATTCACTTGTATTCCTGCATTAGGAAGGAACAATTAACTTTTACCACAAGAAAAGAACTTTCTACACCGCAAGTGACATTTCCATGCATTATAACCCCAGTTGGGGCTTTTTCACTTGACCACAAACTTCTTCCTCCGTTGATTGCATTAATTTCACAAACTAGCATAACCCATAGGGAGCAATACTGTTCCTTTGAAATTATGTTCTGTTTGCAAGAACACCAGATATATATCATGATCCCAAAATGGGGCTGGACTTATAAATTTGTAAACATCTGGAGTACATGGAACAGAAATGCTTTCAAGTTTTCCAAGAAAACAGTACATTTATAAGATAAGAAACTTCATACCAACCAATTCAACCATAAAATCAATCTGCCATAAAGATTGCAACTAATTACAGCAGAGAGGACCATCCTTACAAACCTTAAAAGTCTCCCAACAGCGAGCAATGACCCATGTATGCTATGAACAGGAGCATTTCTACCCAAGCCATCTTGTGTGGCCTCAAACATACAATAGTATCTGCCAAAGAAAAAAAAATCAGAAAGTTAAATCAATGTTCAATACTGTGGAGGACAGAAAATTTAGCATAAAACTTATAATAGCATGCAGCTTTATTTTTTTAAAGCTAAGGATACCGAGGATCCTCTAATGCAGATCTATCACTATAATATGAACTGCATCACGACATCAGTATCTCCATTATATTGCTAGACTGATTGTTTCATTAGCCAAGATGGAGCATCAGGCTTCTTTACATCTGAATTAGTGATTTGACGGGGTCAATACCCCATTAAAGTCTCAAAGCTACATGTTCAAAATCATCAGGAGATTAATCTCCTGGAACAGGGAACTCATTGAATAGGTAGCCAGATGATAGGCATGATTGACTAAATTCCATTAAAGTTCACAGATATTCTGTCAATCTGCCTCACAGAGCTAACTATGTTCAGAATCAGGTGAAATTTCATAAGAAAAAAAAGCGGCCACTGACCCCAACAGTATAAAACAGATTAAACCCTCACATTAAAGTGAATAATAAACTAACAAGAGTAATATCAGCGATGTCTGATACAGTTAACTTCCTAAACATAAAGTAAGAAAACCCAAAAAGTAAGGCAGATTTGCACATTTATGATGTGACAACAGCGATGCTCTCTTGATTTCAAAAACAAAACTCCTTAAAAACTCCATGATAACTGAAGTACCAAAATAGGGACAACAACAAATGCATTTGCCCACTCTGTCATGAAAAATGAAAATCATATGAATTATACTGGGTAGTTTTCATTTCGCTGTGAATTATCAAACAATAATTTAAATAAGATTATAAGGCGACAATACAAAAAGCTAAAGAAAGAAGGAGAAGAAGAAGCTTGCCTTAAACTGACCTTTTCTTCTGGTTGGAAAACCAACCTGCATCTATGTAGTGAAAGCTATCAAGGGTCTCCAGCAAGAAGCCATTATACTGAAATTGCAACGTGGTCCACTCCGCGATCAGCAGCATCGGCGAGCAGATCACCAAGACCCAGATCAATGTCCACTCGTTGGGACTCGCATTTCCTCGTCGGGTGGTGCACCGCGTAGAAGAGGCACGAACGGGCTAGGGTTATGAAGTTATAATCTATGATCACGGTGATTTTCTGGAAGAGGACGACGGAGTCGAAGCCGTAATTGAGGGCGCGATTTACCGCGTGAGCAGCATAAGGGAGAACGAAGATGGGCGGCAACGTCTTCGTCCTGGGAATGGTGCCGGTGGTGAGCTTGTGGATTGCCGGCGAGAGTCAAGATCGAGTCAGGTGAGTAGAAGCAGCACCTCATGGAGATATTTTCTTCCAATCAAATTATATCCTGGCCTGCATTTTAATTTAGTGAATTATAAATTATAAACTCTTATATATATATCCTAAAATTTAAAAATAGGTTATATTTATATTTGTAATAAGAGACGTGAAGCATCTTGGGATGAAGGAAAACTTGGCATCAATCAAATAAGGAGATATTGTAATTTTTAATGCATCCAGTATTCCTGTTGAATACACCTTAAATAATTTGAACATCGAATATATTTCATTAAATGTGTTTAGTAAATATTTTGAGAGCATTTAATAATAACATTTTTTTCTTTTTATTTTCAAGTAAAAGGAGTTTAAATCCTTGACCCAATGAATTGGACAGGACAATTTTATGGATGCTCATTTTGTACCGAGAAATATTGATGAATTTGGATGAAGTATTAACAATCACTCTAGTTAATTAAATGGCCAGAATGTGGAATACGCAGACAGGATATAATTGGCTCCATTTTCTAAAGTTGATTGAGAACTCGTTTTACACCATACAGATGGGCAATAAGACAGCCACAGAGGGGGTTTTGACAAAGTCTAGAATCATCTTTCCTTCATCAAACAAAAGGGCGTGCAAGCACAAGCATGCATGTGCGCACACGAAATTGAAAGCTGAATTTTACCTCATCAACCCAAATAAGTCTATAATAGCAACTGGCAACAAGCGCACTATTCAATGAACGTAGTACCGCAGCAGAATAGACAAGAATGGACATGAGCTAAAAAATTTGATTAGGCAATGCAAAAGTATCCTGAAGAGCATAACTATTGATAGCCAGAAATAATGCTTCGCATCTCCCGGACTTTGCGCTGCAGGGAGTGCTAGGGCAATGACCGGAAGGAAAGATGCATCTTCATGAACATGCCACTTAAACAGGGATCTGCTTGTGTAGGCATATGCAGTCCATCTTGCAGCATCCGTTGGTTGGGGATTTCTTCAGGCCTTGAAAGACAAGGAGATACGGGTCGCAGGACAATGATAATGGTTGTCACGGGGGTGATCTGTAGTCAACGCATACATGCAATATCAGATGACAACGCTACTGGGAAAATTACAAGACATCTCAAAACTCAAAAGGTCAATGACTCCAGTCGCCACAATGTGTGCTAAACGCATCAAATTTTTGTCAGAGTGCAATACCAAGCGTAAAAGTGTGGGAGACAAGAAACAAGAATATAACATTTGGTCAACTCTCCGCCAGAGGGTGATTCCCTAGAGAAATTAAGGACTCAGTTGAATTGCTTAGCACATCATTGGGAAATTACAAATCAACAAAGCGACTTAACTTACTACTCATACGACATATGAGGTTTTAGATTGGCAAAGTTCGTATGTACCATAAAATTGCAAAGTTAAAGAAATTACCGGTGGAAGTACTACAAAAGGTGACAAATTTCCTACGAGCCCACCAGTGAACATCGCTGCACGCATTTAAATGTCAAGCCCCAATCTTCTCAGCACAAAAGACAGCACCTTGTCCATTACGATGTAGAAAACCCAAAAGTTTGGCGCCCAGTAAGCATGACAAAGCCCCCTGCCAAATGGAAACATTCGGCAAATGACTAGTTGCATCTGCAACATAGATAGAGTTCAATACTTATGCACTAATCAACTGCATTAACAAACAAAAGCACAGCATCAATTGTCAATTACGTAAGGCACCCACGGAGTCGGTAGGTCAAAAGCACATCTATGTAGTAAAAGCTATCAAGGGTCTCCAGCAAGAAGGCATTATACTGAAATTGCAACGTGGTCCACTCCGCGATCAGTAGTATCGGCGACCAGATCACCAAGACCCAGATCAATGTCCACTCGTTGGGACGCATTTCCTCGTCGGGTGGTGCACCGCGTAGAAGAGGCACGAACGGGCTAGGGTTATGAAGTTATAATCTATGATCACGGTGATTTTCTGGAAGAGGACGACGGAGTCGAAGCCGTAATTGAGGGCGCGATTTACCGCGTGAGCGGCATAAGGGAGAACGAAGATGGGCGGCAACGTCTTCGTCCTGGGAATGGTGCCGGTGGTGAGCTTGTGGATTGCCGGCGAGAGTCAAGATCGAGTCAGGTGAGTAGAAGCAGCACCTCATGGAGATATTTTCTTCCAATCAAATTATACCCTGGCCTGCATTTTAATTTAGTGAATTATAAATTATAAACTCTTATATATATATATCCTAAAATTTGGTTAGAAAATTGACTTGCATCGTTGGAATAGAACAATAAAGATGAACCATATCAAATTACCTCACGTCATTTACTCATTTCAAAGAATGAGCGGCTTCAATTCAAGCCCACCTTCCTTAGTCACATTTTAAAGATCTCTCTGACTGTACAACAACTCTCCTTGCGAAGGAAGGAAACAAAGTTGTTGATATTTTTTGCCAAACTTTATGGAGCTAAGAATGGTAACTCAAATATGGTGACCGGATATCATCAACTCCAAAAGTCGTTGCGTTAAAAACATTTTGTAGAATGATTATAAATATGCAATTCGACCCCACTTTCCATTTCAACCAAAAAAACCCATTTTCTATCAACCACTCCATATCCATTTATATTTAAAATCATTTCTATCTCGCATATCTATATAATGCACTCGGAGAACGCACATGAAATTGAAGGTAATTTTCTTGATATTTTGATTACTTGTTTGACAGATAATATTGACCTTCGTTTGTTAACAGGTGGATTGGATTCATATCACATATGTAAACTCATGGAAGTTGGATTCATTGACCTAATTTTGCGGTATTGGATGGAGAGTAGACTTTCAAAAGTGCGTTGATTGGAATGTGGACCATATAGTATTATTACTTCTCGTGTAATGTTGCAGAGTATTATAAGTATGAAGTTATAAAAGCTTTGAATGGATTTTTGATGTTATATGTCAAATAGCAAAGAGAGCGGTTGATTAACCTATAAGGATAATACCGCAATTGATCGTGAGTATGTAAACATCACTTTATTTCTGCGAATGCCAATATTGCACTAATGGTCTTTGGGTGCATCCGTAATGACGAAGCCAGTGATTTTTTCATCGAGGCATGTCGGTACATCCCGGGTAGAGCAATTAATGTAAAGAGATGTAATTGATTTCGATGTTTCAAATGGAGCAATTCGAATTGAACATGCGAAGGCAGCAACCCATCACTTTTGTACATCTATTATGTAAAATAAACTTCCAATAACTTGTTTTATGCGGCCAAGTAGACAACTCCTAGCTGAAGGAAATTTCTTTTCTACAGGATGTACTTATTAGTCCAATATATTCAAAATTAAGGATGAACTCAAGCCCTAAATTGTCACTCGGATTGGTGGACAAATAGCCATAATCATAATTATCCTTCAAACTCAATCTCTAAAGTTGAAGAACTCGTCGAACAAGCCCAAGCTGGAGCTCTGGAAATCAAAGATGTTATCCGGCGACAACAAAACAAATAGCAAGTAATTGGAGGAGAAGTTGTTGAACGCTGTCTAGTCCCCACAGGCGTATAGCTACATTGTCGTAAACCATGGCCACGTTGTACATGCTTGTCATACCCGATGTATGTTTCAATTATTCCTTGGCCATGTCAAGTTTGTTATTCTAGATTTTCAATTCATTGTCAATCAATTTTGATGAGTTTCCAAGCCTTCGTAGCGAAATCCGTGAAGTCACTTAGGTAGACACGGTGTTGGACCGCTTGATTGTGCGCTAAGGTGTTCATAAACAAGGTTAGTACGTCTAAACTTTGGAAAATAGTTAGCCGAAGCATGTTTGGATTAGATTCATAGCTACATAGCCAAAGCATGTTATGTTGCTGAATTTGTGCTTAAATCAACATATGTTTAGTCAAGCATGTTTAGGATTAGATTGGAGAAATTTTCGTTACACAGTTTTTTATCTATGACATGTTTTACTACAAGTACTCACTACGTTTTTAGCTAGTTTATTTAAGGCTTAATGAATTATTAAGATATTTATTTCTGAAAATGTGCCTTGATGTTGATGAAATTAAGTTGAATATGATCTATGATGACTGAAATCAGTTGTGTGTCGAAATTGAGTTATGTGTTCATGATATGGACTTAGAAAATACAAACAGCTTTATTGGAAATTTCAAGTCAGTCAGACCTCTAAGTGTTCTTCGGTTTTTATGATTTTGTGTGTTCGAATTTTGGAAAAAAAAATTTCATGATAGTGCTAGCCAACATTTCGAGCTTTCCAACCACATAAATTTCATAAAATTTTGAAGTTGTTTGATCGGTACATCAGAAAAACGCTCATTTCCGTATCTGATCTTTTTTGTTCTTGAATTGGCCAATTTTGTTTAAATTTCACAAAGTTCAAGGACTTTAATACAAAAACTTAAAAATTAGAAAGTTGTTCGTTGGGGTCCAAGTGAGTAGAATAGAAAGTTTGAGGACCTAATAGTAAATTTTAGGGGGGTCAATTTGGCCAAAAATCGGACAAGGTGGTTCTCCGCCTACAAAATTGTTTTCAATAAAGTCATTGGAAAAATCTGCAACTTTTACATAGTTCAAAGGCTTTTTTGGTAAAAGTTCCAAACATAGAAGTTGCTTGCAACAGATTGAACTAACCACTTCCAAAGTCAGATTTTGGGTCAAAACCAAAACAAAATCAATTTTCAGAGCCGATGACGATGGTGAAAGACTGATGTCCATTCCAACCTCATCTTTATAATAATTAGTTTAGTATTCGTTCATGGGTTAGCTTCAACTTAAATTTCAATTCCAAAAGGCTAAAAATCAATTTAGACTTAGCCTCATTTTTTAGATAAATAGCTTAGGCTTAGTTCTCATCAATTGAATAGAATTAGGCTCACCTTAGTATGGATCACATTGTCCAAAATAGTTAATAAGTCAGGACAAGGTTCCAAGTTGTAACATTGATGTTCAAGATTTTATATTATTGAAAGGAATAATAACCATTGGGACATCGGGCATTTAAAAATATATCCGAACAGCAATGCGATTCCATAATCCAGCAAGGTAAAAACATGGGATCGCAGCCCATTTCACGAGAGGTATTGTCATCCGTCCATTCAAAACACCACGGGACTCGACAGTGATTGCAAAATTTACGATTCGATTCGATTCGAGAGGGGCCGAGTAGGAGTTGGCAAGGATCGTCTCTGTTGTTCACTATAGTACAGGTGAGCATGCCATGGTTAGTTCAGGTTCTTACGACTGCTAATTCTGTTGCATAGTATTTTGAATACAGGTTGTGCATGTGGGTCTTAAGCAGAGGCTGTCATATAGATACTTACGATAGCTTGATAGTTAAAAAGCTAAAGGCTACACGGACCTAATTGTTGCCTTGTGGTTTCGACACCTGAGTCTGCAATTAATTCGATTATGCATACACTTTCCCGATTAGTAATCGAATTAAAGCCAAAAAGTGGTAGAGTGGTCCAGTGTCGATATGTCAATTGCATCCAAATGAATAATGACCAAAACCTCGCAACAATTAATGAATATAGGCACTAAAGTACTGAGGATTGGCTGAGTCGATACTTGATAGATTATAACTCTCTTTTTTCCGGATGTTTCTTTTGTGGGTGATGCACGTATTACATGTCGTGGATAGAAGAAATATGTGCATCGATACTCTATCTTCACTAGTGACCGGTGATTTTGGAGTTTTGTCTTTCTATGATCCTAATGAAATTTGAAGGCCTAGCCTTCATCACGCAAGATTGATTAGTTGGTTAATGGCCCTCGATACAAAATAACGAAACGAAGGGTAAATTTCATTACTTTGTTGCTTGCTTTTCAATGTAAATGAAAAAAGAACATAGTTCCTGATAGGAAAACCTAGGAATGTGTCTTAGGTCATGGCTGATGCCAGAAGAGGAGATCGATAACAAATTTACTAATCATCTGAGATCGATAACAAATTTACTAATCATCTGAGATCTAAGTTGGATATCCCAAAGCTGAGCTAATTCTACTGGGGGAGGCCGATTGAATAGAACGCGCTGAGAGTGGGGCCAGCCATTCCGTTTGAAGGCATTGCGTGTGTGAGGAGCTCTGCATATAATTGTTTTCACTGGATAAGGGAGATCTTCCCTTTGGTGTCGTAGTGCATGGAAACGGAAGGCAAAATATTTCGCAACTTTTTCATCTGGTCTTGATCTCCTTGAACGTGTTCTTTTTGGTGTATGCATATATACACCCTTCCATTCTCCTTCTCCCCTCCGTCTTCCTCTGCATCCTTTCCGTCCCCCCACACTTTCCTGAACACCAACCGCCGGCACAGCGCCTGCGGCCGCCTCTCTCTGAGCTCCCTCGGCACGAAGAGGGGTCTCGTGACGCGGTCTCTGTTCTTGATCCACCGCCCCGAGAGTCGGAACTCCCTGCTCCTCTCAAGCTGAAGTTGCTGGTGAGTGTTTCTGGTCTCTGTTTTCTATTTGGTCGAATGTTTTTGAATTGCTGCTACAAAATTGTGCCCTTTCATTACGCCACGTTTAAGAAAATGCATCCTTTCTGCTTGGTTTGGAAAGTCGTTGATTGGTTGATGAAGTAATTGATTGTCACTTGTGGCGTCTGTCTGATCAGCGTACACAAATAGTCATTAATGGCTGTTTCTGTAAATTATTGGTAACGAAAGCACTTGCTAATCTGGTCTGGTGGTCTGGTATAAGCAGATCAATTCTGGAGTCTATATTGTGAAAAATGGTCTTCGGCCTGAGAGAGTTTTCTTTTAAGAGTGAATGTAAGGCAGGCGGTGAAAATTCTGCAGGGAGCCGAGTAGAGGAGGTGAGCCTTGTAGTTATTTGATCATGATCATGTTTAAATTTCTGATGATGATTTCTTGATTAACATTTGCTTTTCACCGTACTTTTTTGTTGTTCTGTATTGAGCATTTGAAGCTTCCTGCCAATGAACAAAGCAAAGAGGCCGATGAACAAAGCAAAGAGGCCAAAGGCGGGAAGACTTCTAATGGTTGTGCCAGAAGGATGACAGATATATTCAAGACATGCAAAGGTCAGTGCGGCAATTTTTGCAAACATCTTCACGTGAAAACGCTCTAACATTTTATAATTGAGAATTTGTGTATGTTGGAAAACCAATAGATGATCATTGACTTTTTTGACTTTTACTTCTCCCAAGTGGGTGAAGAACTTCATTCTTTACTCAATTTTTTATCAACCAACTTGACTTCTTATCAAGTGGGTGCCGTTCATAATGATCAGCATGTCAATGCAAACATTAGAATTGAGGTACTCTACAAGCATATAAGTATACGAAACATAAAAGATGATAAAAACAGGAATTCTATAGTGAACCTGTTGCACCTAAGCTACTTATTTTCTAGTGCTAGTACTCAATAGCCTCTGGCTTTTCTGATATCATGCCATTAACCAATTTCTGCTGACATTGTTAATGCACCAAATGAAAAATGCTTATTGCAAATGGCAGGAGTTGAATCGGTGGCCATAGATGCAAGCAAGGTTCAAGTATCAATGATAAGGGTTGTAGATAAAAAAGAACTCGCATCTTACCGAAAAGACAAGATCCAGAGGAATGTTGAAGTGGTTCCCACAGGAAAAGGAGGTGATGAAGAGATTAACAACGTGGTTCAAGGGTTGCCGATGGCGATTCGATCTACCATATGCTCTTGACATTTTCAATGACAAGAATCCTAATGCTTGTTCCATCACATAACATATCAGTGTGCTTGGGAACATGGATTAAGAGAAATTGTGCTTGAGAATGCTGTAGATAACCAAGTATAAATCATACATAGGTCTATAGAGAATGCTGTATATAGGTCTATAGGGTCAAAGGAGCTTCTCCAAAGTCATTTATGTTGACAAAAGGTAAATACTTTTCATTTAGAGTGTAGATATCAGTTATAACGACACTAGAGCCCTGCTAGCACATTTCGCCAAATCAGAGAGACTACACATACTTGTTGTCTGCTTTCATTTGCTCCCATCAGTTGGGGTTGAACTTTGCCATATAGGTGGATGGAGATGTGGTGGTGGTCTGATGTTGTGTTTACTCTGCTCTCTCTGGTTTGATAGTTAATATACAAAAATCGTCATGCTTTATTGTACTGCCTTAGCTCTTTCATATCATAGAATTTCCTCTTATCTGTTTTCAATCTTGCAAGATTGACTAGTTGGTTAATGGCCCTCAATACAAAATAACAAAACGAAAACAAAGCAGCCACCGAGTGGAAGTTGGAAAGGATCCTCTCTGTTGTTTACTATAGTACAGATGAGCATGCCCTGGTTAGTTCAGGTTCTTACAAGTACATTATGACTATGAAGCAGCCAGCATCAGCTCCAATGCCTATTGCAGTTATCATTTCGGTACCGCTTTTAAATGTATGACACTTGGATTTTCTCCTGCTGTCATGCTGTTTCTCAGTGAAGAGCAGCATGCATAGGACATTTACTACAAGTATAGAACTTAAAAGAAATGATTAAAATCATATTGAACACACGTTATATCTCCTGCAGTGGAAGGAAAACCATTGTCATCGAACAAATGCATGAGATCACCAATTTGGCCATGTGGGTCACTGAATACTTTAACTGGAGCTTATAACTGAAGAACCGTTGGCTCATGCATGAAAAGCTGTTCTGCAGCATAACAGAGCTTTCCAATTTCAAGGCCAAAGCATAGCAGATATAATCTGAAAAGAGAAAAGAGGTAATGGCCAAAGCATAGCAGATATAATCTGAAAAGAGAAAAGAGGTAATTTAGCCTGGCAAACGTTCTAATGAAGATGATGGTATTAACTTCTGTGACACCCGCCTTCTTATGCAAGCCTCGAGGAGATTTCTGTCTGGTGAACCTTTTTGTAGGATATGACAGCTCATTATCCACTGGAACCATCCATCTGCTCTCATTTTCAAATCGATCCAGTGATAGCTGTCTTGACATTCCACCGAGGTTACCTACAGCCTCTTTAGTAACCCTCTTTAGCAACTATCACCTGTAGGAAAACAATGTATACATGAAGAACAGAGACTAGAACACCCTTTGATGTGAAACCATGGCATAAGTTCACAGACTTACAGCTCTAGGATGAAGATGAACATCTCCCTTAGCGTCACTACCATCTGAAGCAGTTTCAGTTGCTTGAGAGTTTTCATCTGATATTGATGTTTCTTCTGCAGGGACAGAAGATGCCAATTGAAAAGCTTGCCAGACAGCATTAGCCGCCTCAGCTTCAGCAGCAGAAGCCTCCCTGAGTTTTTCCATCGAGTTTTTGTCCATGCTGGAACTGTTATATACGCATGATTAAGAAACACACAGATAAGATGCTAAATTAAAATGTTTGCGCGTGTTTACGTCACAGCAACTGCCCGTAGGCACGCAGCTTAGTGGCTAGGGAAGGAGGGAGGCAGAGAAGGGACACAAGAATGGGGGCGAAAAGAAACAATTGTATGTCACTGCAGGCACAACAAATTCCAGACTTGTACTCGAGAAAAGAAAGGTCAGGAGAAAAGGGGAAAAAAAGTATAATACCCCATGCCGCCAGATGAATTATCTACTGCACTATCTGAAGTCAAAGATGTTGCAGGAGCAACTCCAGTCGCATTTATTTTGGGACTAGTGATAGGTGAGGCTCTCTCTGATGTTAACATGGGAGAATCGCTATCTGACTGGAACAGTGAATTTTCAGCAACTAAAAGATCATCGAGCAGCATAACTGCACCAAATAATTCAAATTATACAAGGGAAACAAATAGATGAATGTGCCATATAACCGCTGGAAAGCCTTCTGAACTAAACAAACAATTAGACATATTATAAGTTATTATGTGGAAAACTGGTTAGATTAGAGGTTTGTATTGTTCCTCAGCATACTACGCATATTTATGACATGGTCGGATTTTTTTGATAAATTTCATCTTTGTCCATCTAATTGTTTGTTTAGTTCAGAAGGCTTTTCGCACCGCCTCCACCTGTTGCTCTTTCAGTGGTAAGCAGGATAAAATATAATGATTCTGGATGGCTTACTACTGTTAGCAATGCTACTGCTTATGCTACGGAGAAGGTCTTTGTGCCATCTGGAGGTGTCGCTGCTGTTTTTCAAAATTCAATGTCTCACAGTCTTCAGCATGCCAATTCTAGGATCGATCCACTTGAACATTTGTTAGTCTACACTCGATCGGGGCATGTAATCCAGAACAAACTTCTCCCTTCACTTGCGGTGGAAACTGGGGATGCTGGTCCTAAACCTCAGCCTGGTTCCTTTTTGCAAACACAGGAGGATGAGCTTAGGGTAAAAGTTGAACCTGTTCAATGGTGGGATGTATGTAGGAGGTTAGATTGGCCAGAAAGAGATGAATACAGCATCTCTATTACTTCTGAAAAACAAGATGCTGTGAGGTTGAGTGTTAATGTAGTAGATAATGAAAGTAATTGCGGAGTAGATTCTTTGGACATGAATAGAATCGTTGTTGGTAAGAAGCCTCTGAAGGGTGGAATAACAAAGTCCCATGAAAGGTCTCATTAGTACCTATCTAATGCAGAAGTGCTAGTAAGCTCTAGAAGGTTGCCAGTCTGGCACAAATCAGAGGTAAATTGATTCAAAATGCATATATGTTAGTTATCTATGGATTGTCAGCTTGTTATTCATTTGTTCTTTTTCTTCTCTTGGTTTGATATGTCTCCACACGATGGGTCCCCCATCAATTAGTGCTTGCACTACTGGCGAGCTTGAAATTGAGAAGTTGCCAATTCATGAAATCAAAATAAAGAGAAATGAGTTATTGCCTGTTTTTGATCATTTCCATGGCATCAAGTCCAGCTGGAATGTTAGGTAACGACACTTCTTCTAATGCTATGATTTTTATTCTTCAAGTTCCCTTTAGGTTAAGATTTTTCTTAAATTGTATTACTTCAGATGTAAATACGGGTCTTCTCATATTTATTTAAAGTTAATCATTTAAAGCTTGTCTGTAATCAATCCCTAATCTGTTCTGATGTGGTGAGTAGCTTACACTGTTGCTACTACTAACTATGTCATTTTATATGTTCTTCTGCTTTCTGTTTTTCCATGTTGCCGTAAATGAGTGTTATATTTGGTCTTTGAACTAAGGGTTAAACTTTACTTTGTCAACTTGAGCCTTGCAAATTCCTTGTTTGGGAATTTGATTGTTTCTAGTTGAGATATCACTTCTTTTGATTACTTTCTTTTTGAAAGTCATTGTCATTACCTCTCCATATACTTTCTCATACAACCCATAGGTTCTATGATTTGGCTGGAAATGCAGCCACCGATTTTAAATGCCCCGTTGTTGCTCATTTAATTGTCTAGATGCAACATAGTGGATTTTTTGTTTGTTTTCTGATAGCTTATCAGTAGTTAACTTCATCTTGGGCCGGGCTGCTGCTCCGTGGGCTATGAAGCAAATAGTGGAGGACTACATTGAACTGCTAGCCAAAATGCATCACGTTGGGCTGCAGTTCATCCAAAGGGACAAGAACCGAATAACCGATTGGGTCGCAAAAGCCCACAATGCCAATACCCTCCCGTCCAACTGGATTGCACAACCACCGTTCTCGCTGAAGCTTATCTTATGTTCAGAGTTTAATTTGTCATGTAATCCTCTATTTTCGGTCCACTAATGAAAATTTCTATATTACTGACCCAAAAAAAAAAAAAAAAAACACAGTTCTAATCCTCTATTCACTTCTTCCTCCCCTGCATTTCCATGAAGCAGTTCTAAGACAAGTCTATGAGTCTATTGATACGTCATGGATTGAGCCATATCTTAATGTAAGAATGGCCATACTAATTCTAAGGCGCATCACTCCATGTCCGGCAGATCATCGCCGTACCGGTGATTCATGCAGGACCTTTTTTCGTCGTAAGATCAGTGAGTTTTGGCCAGAGAGAAGCATAGAGCAATTGTGTGAGGATGGTGATTCAAAACTTGCATATGAGATAGCCCGCCTATTGGTCGAAACACATTGTAGGCGGCTAGATCATTTTCTTTCTTTGGACTTTACTACATGAAGAAAAGAACCAATAGCAGGAAAAATCAATATCACTTATGTCTCAGATAATCCTTTTTAGTTAAACTTCTTTGAAATGAAAAAAAAAATTATAACAATTGCAAAACACTTGCAATGTACAGGTAGATTAGTCTCATGGCTCTTCTCAACCAATCACTGCCTCTTCCTTCACTTCACAAACCCGATTAGCGAGACCAATCGTCAATCATCGAGGACCAGACCCCTAAATATGAACATAATTCACTTAAAAGAAACCTGGGAAACCAAAGTAGAAAAGTATACTTTGTCTTGTGGATTTGTATTTTAGGTAGCTTATTTCCCGGCGCTCCATTATCGCATTTTTGTTGGAAAGTCCTCTTTTGTTCAATTTATAAATGAGTTCAAGTTAGCAACTTCTAGTCTCATTTATAAGCGGTAAGTCATTCATTGGAAGCCAAAGACATAGTTTCGCCCCTAAACATTAAATTGAAAATATGGGCTAAACATTACTAATGATTGAAATTCAGAAATATGCACTAATGAAGGAGAGGGGGAGGCGGGGGAAGCCGGGTACTGCCACGGAGATCTTTGCCATGACGAGGTCGTTCTTGGTGGAGCAAGTGAAGAACTTTGCTGTGACATGGTTGTTCTTGGTGGAGCAGGTGAAGCACAATTGGAATCCTCTGGAGTACGATCAATTGTGCAATGAGGGGCTCAAGCCTGCACTCAAAGACATAGGGTAGACACTACCTACTAACAACTTATCACTTGCTTGAGGAATTTAATATTTTTGTTGTTAGAATAAGTAGATGAACATCTTACATTAAAAGTCGGATTGAAATTGGAAGGAGTTCTGTAATAAGCATATGCAGCAAAGAAAGTCTCAATTCTTGCAAGAGCAAGAAGCAAGAATGGTGCTACTGCGGATATGATAGACATTGTTTGCGGAAGTAAGTGCTCTTGATGCCAGCCCAGTGCACTCGCCCTCCTCGCTATACATGTTCACATCCATGGACGATGTGATAAAGGAAAATTCATAATCTCAAGCTCTATTTGTTTCGTGAAAAGTTAATAATTAGTAATATATTTCCTAAAACTGATCAATTACATTGCTTACAGAAATGACTAAACGTGAAATATTTAGATATATATTATTATTAATAACGAAAATATTTTTCATTGATTAATTATTTCAAGTAGTATAAACGATTAGTTTAAGGAAAATATTTTCCAAGTCGTTCATTTTTTGCGAAACATACAAAGCTTAGATTGTTGTAATAGTTGATGTTGTGGCTACTTTCAACAGCACGGTATGAAGTCTTGCCGCTTATTATACTAACCGACTTGACTCGTGGTTGGTTTCTTTGCCTATTCATCACCACGCTGATAGCGAAAGGGGCCACTCTCATTTGGACGAAATCTTTACCTAATATGCTTATCTCTTCATCCTTGTTCGACTGAAAATTTTTTGCACGGATGTTTTTTCCAAAGGGACTTCTCGCAAGCGATGAAACCTCGTTCGGCCTGTTTTTGGAGTTGCTATTCGAACAAAGAAGCGAGTGAACCCATTTTCCATTGGGTTCATAGTGGCCCAACCAAAGGATTGAAAAAATGAAGCCCCTTCAAGTAGGTCTAAATGGGCTTGACTTGACTTATATCTCAACTCATGATTGGTCTTCGTATTGCTTTTTTAGCCGTTAGGTTTTACTAACACAAAGGTCAGTAACATTTTTATTAGTAAAATATGAAATTATTTCATCCAAGTAACATATACACATAAAGAGCTTAAAGTGAGTTAAATAGGTGGGTATGGATTTTCATAGGTTATATTAAATATAATTATTGTTAGTTTGGCCTTTGAGAGGGAGGGGGGGGGGGGGGGCTTGTGCGCAATTTTGATTGAGAGTGTTCTCATTTGGAAGGAAAACACGAATGGGTCTTGCAAGAAGCTATAGATTTTCCTTTTTAGATATTGACTTTGACATGAGCGTGACTTGGGAAGAGCCATGGCTGAATCAAAATTCATGACACGACAAAAAGTAAATTCGATTTTGTTATGAAAAATTAAATTTATGAGTTTTTCTCCTGACCGATAAGTTATCGTAAAATTAGACTGAAAAGTTTAATTAACATTCGTGCCTCTTTACGTATTTATTAAGCATATCCCCTTCCTTCTTGACCTACAGAGATCACTTATGATTTATATAAGAAATCTATTAACATTTGCCTATGCAATTACGCTTTGTATGACTGGGGCTAATCAGCATTTTCTGGACAATGGGCCTGGATCGATGATCTAAGTAGCAATGCCACCATTCATTATGTCAACTAAATGATTTTTTTTTAGGATGAAATATAAGATCCAAATAAGGCAAATTCATTGACTTGATTAATCAACCTAAGTAAACATCAGTTTTGTTGAGCGATTGAAAGCTACTAGTCTTGAGAGAGAGATCCTCTAAAGATGACTTTATACACAAGTTCTTTTATAAGGAATGGTTTTCAAACGGTAGTGTCAAAAAATAATGCCAGCATAATTAAGTTCACGTTTAGAACAGTTCTCGATTAAAAAGATCGAATTCCATGCATATCAAGGTTGTAGCATATTGGTGAAATATTTTTCGTTCTACTAGCGAAAAATTAGATTTATGAGTTCTTCTCCTAACAAATAAGTCTATCGAAAATTAGATTGAAATTTTTTAATTTAATATTCGTGCCTCTTTATGTATTTATTAAGCATATGGCCCTTCCTTCTTGACCTATAAAGATAACTCACGATTTATACAAGAAATCTGTTAACATCTACCTATGCAATTACGCTCTGTATGATTGGAGGCTAATCAGCATTTTCTGGACAACGGACCCGGATCAATGATCTAAGTAGCAATGCCACCTTTCACTACATCAACTAAATGATTGTTTAGGATGAAAATATGAGACCCAAACAAGGCAAATTCATTGATTTGATTAGTCAACCTGAATAGACATTGGTTTTGTTGACCAATTGAAAGCTACTAGTCTTGAGAGAGATCCTCTAAAGATGACTTCATACACAAGTTCTTTGTGAAAATTAAGGAATGGTTTTCAAATGGTAGTGTCAAAAAATTATGCCAGCATAATTAAGTTCTACTTATAGGGCGGCCCTCAATTTCACCGATCGAATTCTATGCATATCAACTGTTGGTGAATTATTTTTCGTTCTCCTAGTATTAGACACAGAAGATGCAAGAAACCAATTTCTCAATGCAAAAACAAAAGCCAAGAACATTTTCAAGTTTAGTAAGTGCACAGTGCTTACCATCGGAGCCACCGGAGTAGGCGCTGGAAGCATCACAATGGGTTTCTGCAAATAAATAAATAAATACTTTTTAGCTACAAATGACCATTTGACTCCTTGATATGCATCCTTCCTAAAACTTTCAATCTCTTGGTTGTCCATTTCAAGAGCTGCTTGTTCTAACAGTCTCCCTTCTCTCTTTCAAAAGCAATGAAGAGAAGATTGCCTGGTCAAATTGTTGTTAAGAATGAAGGCCATGCTTCCTAAAACCCCTTCTCCAAGATTCGTCTATTTCGGTAGCCGGTAGTTGTAACCCATCTCCTGTTCCATCAACTCTCTCATATTTATTCACTTAGCTGCCCACAAAAGAAGCCTCGTTACCAAAAAGAAAAATGGAAATGCACCAACCGCACAGATGCAGGTCTAGAACTATGATGGGAGAAACTAACCCGTCTTCAGCATAACACATAAAAGTTACTGCCTGAACAAAACTGTGAAAAAGACAGATGAAGATGAACATTCAGCAAACAAAAATGACTCCTCATAGACTAATGCAAGAATGTAGAACCGCAAATTGGAAGCGTGACATCTCAGAAATTACCATCTTAATTTTGAATGTGCTGCAGGAAAAAAAAATTCACCATTCAACTGGAAAAATAAGTGAAGCAGTGCGTGCTGCTCCTGCTATAAAGGCCAATAGATTACAACATCGGTCCATCTAATTCCTCTTTGCTTGTTCTATAGCAGATAATTTTGTTCAATAGAAAGATCATCACGATCGAAAGAGGGTTGGGAGGTCTCCATTTACAGTACGCGCAGATATGAACTAATGTAATGATCAAAGCCTCGAGATTTGACTTGAAGTTCCTCACTGGCTAAAATACTCCATCATCACAGGGAGTAGCAAAAGACTAGATTCCGCACCCCAATCCCAAAGAGTCGATTTTGAGCAATCCTGAGCTGAACCACTAGATGGGATGGCTGAATTTCCTCCAAACCATACAAAACTAGCAATTTTAACCGGTACAGCCCCAACAAATGACATGATCAATCCAATCAAATGGATCAAACCCTTTCTATCCCGATCGAATCAACCACTATAATAATGCAAGTCAACAGCGGGTCAAGTATCGACCAAGAGCTCGACCGATTCTTCCAAAGGGTAGCCGAACTTTATACCCTCCTCCTCGAGCTCCTTCAACCAAAGAATAGCGTCCACGGGGTCGTGCTCGTGCAGCCAATCTATCTCAGCATTCCCCGAGTCCCTCAACTGCGACCTTTCGCCCAGGGTTCCATACACCTGCTTTCAGCAACACGCTTATCTCATTTCTCAGCCTCTCGCCCCAAGCCAACCCTTGGCAAATGCCGAACGCCGCTCGCTGTTCCTTCCTGCTCTCATCATCCATTGCCGTCAGCTTGTCCTCCAACATCCTGTAAATGAAAATTTTATTTATTTTCTCAAAAGATATAAGTAATTATTTTTCGAAAAATATTTTTCAATTCACTCGTTTTTTTCGCGAAACGAATGTGCCCTATACACCTCTTCATCCTTAGCAAGACAGTTAAAAGCCTATATCTGAAGTCCATTCGGATCTCAGGGTCCTCGGGATGTAAAACATTAAGATAATACAAATTATGGTGAGATGAGTCTCATCTGTTAACGTAGTCAAAGGTCAAAATTAGCCAGAAATACCACAAACTTTCTTTGGCTTTCCTTCCGCTGGTAACGAGTTATGCTTATGCCTACCTAGTATTATACTTGCGGCATCTTCCTTTTATTTTTCTTATGGGGGGTTAATATCAACTCTCTTAGTTATGGAAAGTTAAATCATTGTCTTATGCTCGATCAAGAAATCTAAGCAAGCATAGCTTCTTACGTTTAATCTCTTGATGACTACATTCAGCAACCGCACAGCAATCGTAAGATTTCTTAGAAAATAACGATCACCGTTCTCCGAGAGTTATCTAGCTGTTGTTGTCACCGACTCCTAAGGTTCAGAGGTCTAATTTGCTTGACATATCGATCCATGAAACATTATTTTTCATCATTTCAGCATCGGTAATCTTTTTAGCTTAATTTTAAGTGGATGGTGTTCATATTTATGGACCAATTTGCTCTTCCCCAGTGGGATTGATTATAAAGTTGAAGGCAACAACGAATTTTAGATGGAAGGAGATGGAGAAAGTAATTGTCTAGTATCTTCTAACTAGAGATAAGGAAATTTTGTACTCTTATACTCTGTTTGTGTCATGAAAAATGAATTATTTGAAAAATATTTTTCTAAAATGATTGCTAATATCACTTATAGACTGAACATGAAATATTTTCATTGTTCCCGCAAACATTTAGATATAAATTGTTATAAACAATCATTTTCAAGAAAACATTTTTCATATCATTCATTTTTCGTGAAATATACAAAGCTTAGATTGATATCATAGTAAATGTTGTGGCTACTTGAGCACAGTATAAAGCTTTGCTGCTTCTTATACTAATCGATTTAGCTCGTTTGTGGTTCCTTTGCCTCTTCGTCTTGAATTCGTGCTCCATCCATCACCACGCTTATAGCAAAGGGGGCCAATCTCGTTTGGATGGAATCTTTACCTAATAAGTGTTCGACCGAGAAATTTAAGCACAGATGTTTTCTTAAAGTGACTTCTTGCAAGCAAAGAAACCTTGTTTGGTCTGTTTTGAAGTTGCGATTCGAACAAAGAAGGGAGTGGACCCATTTTTCCAATGGGTTTATAATGGCCCAATCAAAGATTACAAAAACAAAGCCCATTTAAAGTAGGTCTAAATGGGCTTAACTTGTACTTATATTTTAAATCATTATTGGGCTGCGTATTGCATATTTAGCCATTAGGGTTTACTGATACAAAATGGGTCAGTAACATTTTTATTGAGTGTACTTACTTTTTTAATATGATATGAAATTATTTATCCAAATAACATATACACATAAAGAGCTTAAAGTGAGTTAAATAGGTGGGTATGGATTTTCATAGGTTATATTGAATATGAATATATTTTGGTAATATTTGCCATGTAAGTTTGTATTCCATGTAAATAGGCCAATTTAAGTCAAATTATTTTCAACCCAACCCATCCATTTAATGACCCTTAGTGTGGCTTTATGAAATGAGAATGTTCTCATTTGGAAGGAAAACACGGATGGGTATTGCAAGAAACTATGGAGTTTCCTTTTCAGTTATTGACTTTGACATAAGCATGACCTGAGAAGAGCCATGGCTAAATCAAAATTGATGACACAAGAGAAAAAGTAAATTCAATTTTGCCATGAAAAATTAGATCAGAAATTTTAATTAACATTTATGCCTTTTTATGTATTTATTAAGCAAATTCCCCTTCCTTTTTGACCTACAGAGATAACTCACGATTTCTAGAATAAATTTATTAACGACCTATCTACGCAGTTACATTCAAGAAGCTGATAAGCATTTTCCCAACAATGGGCCTGAATCAATAATCTAATTAGCAATGCCACCGTTCACTATGTTAACTAAACGATCTCTTAGGATGAAGATATGAGACCCAAACAAGGCAAATTCATTAACCTGATGAGTCGACCTAGATAAACATTGGTTTTGTTGAGCGATTAAAAGTTACTAGTCTTTATAGCCTCTAGAGATGACCTCGTACGTAGGTTCTTTGTAAAAAATAAACAAACAGTTTTCGACTGGTAGTGTCAAAATGCCAGCATAATTAAGTTCTACATATAACATGGTCCTTGATTCCATAGATATGTATATCAAACTCTTCTCCCCCTCTTTTTGTTTTCTCCCTTTTCTCCTATCGTCGCCAACTTCATGCATGGCAACGTTTTTTAACATTCATTATTGGTAATATTTTTTGACGTTGTTTGATTTTCTTGTAGTGCATATACATGGTGATTCGTTTCGTGGAGTTTTGTTTTGACGCGAATAAGAGTGCTCCCATCCACACTAATATTTTTTTTTCGCTTTTGCTCTCATATTCGTTGAGAATTCAATAGAAACTAGGCAACTAAGCTAAAATCCACCTAATCCCACATCAAACTTAATGAGAATCACAAGACAAAGAAAGAAATGAAATTCCATATGATAAGGTGAACATGTGCGTGTGAAGGAAGATCTCTTGATTAACTTACACGAGGAACAACCTTTTAATCTACGGATATAATTTCCTTCTTGTCGGCAGCAACTAACCGGCAAAACTGGAAAACGAAACGCCCCCAACTCCAGCGCCAAGAAGAAAAGGAAGACATTCCACATTTTTTCAAGGGATAGAGGTGGAGGAGTTAGCAAAGTAGAGAAGGTTGCCACCGGAAACGAAGGTAAAACAATTGTTTACCACAAAATGTTTGCTGCTAATCTGCCGAGTCAGAGTTTCCTTGATCTCAACAGGCTCGTAGTCCCACCGAGCCATGCACATACTCAGCAACTATATCTTATCTTGTGAAAGTGCGTGTCTATGTATATATAAGTAAAAATTATCAGCCTTTCTATTTTAGCGAGTGCAAAAAGGAAAAATAAAAGATAGGTTCTCTTCCAAATTAAAGTACCTAGATCTTACCTGGGTGTGTTATGGTTCTGCTGTCACTGAACATAGAAAACAAGTGCGACAAGGGGTGAGTGTTTGTAATTTGGTGGTCTATAACCAACTGCAGCACAAAAGCTCCAAAAGCGCTTCTTGAAGCACGAGTGTGTGGCTTCTGAGTTGCTTCCACAACTCCGAAAGGTTTTGCTTCTTAAGCTCTAATATCTTCCCAAAAGCACCCTCAAAAAGCTAAAGTTATTGCAGAGAAACACTCACAAACACCATCACAAACATCCTCTCCACCTTGGGCCTATTCAAGTTACAATCTTATCTAGACTCGCTTATTAAAAAGTCAATCTAAAAGTCTAACAAGTCCAACTTTTATCCCAGCACATATCGTTTGTCACCTTTATTGTTTTTGTGAGAATGACCGCGAACCTGCTGAGAGCCTAACTTATACTAAAGAAAAAGGAATTTAGCATACAAAATTTATTGATCAAAAGAGTAAAATACAAGCTACCCAATGTATTTTAAAACATTTGGCAGTTGTAGTGGAAGTCCTGTGTAAACCTTAGACTCGAATCTTAAGTCTTAAGAGCATATCTTATATTGCTATTGGATTTGAGCCACCGGGTACCAGGGACTTGAATGTTGTCAATATCTCCAAGAAATCAGCAGTTGTTGAGACCCTGGACAAAGCAAAAGCAGAAGAGAGGACCTAGAACAAAAACATAACAAGTATGATCGGCTACTCTCCCCCGCCTAGCCTAAAAGCAGCCATGGTAAAAAATCACGAGGAACTGCCCAAGTTTTTCAGATTTTCTTTCTTTTGGTGTACTGAATCTTCAGTTATCTATACAGGTAGGAGCTCCTAGTTAATATTATGAAAAACCTCAAAGTCCTCAACTTATAGAGGCCAAAAGCAGAGACGTTGCTTCTCCAAACTGTCCACCAGAAAAGCTTTTGACCTGAACTGTTTTTGGATTTTAGTGAAAACACAAATGATAAGCCAGAATTATATCATTAAGTATGACATATATGTGTGCATATGTTCATATTTAGTGTGTAACAGTCAAAATTCAATTACATAACAACGATAAGTCAGATCACAAACTAGGAGTGTAAACGGTTCGGTTCAGTTCGGTTTTTTGAAAAAACCGAACCAAACCGAATCGATAAAAGATGATCCTGAACCGAACCGAAACTGTCCCGAACCAAATACGAACCCAACCGAAAATGCGGTTTGGTTCGGTTCAGAAAAGATGATAAAAAAGAAATATTATTCAATTTTTATTAAAAATTCTAATTCGGTTCGGTTAACCGAACCGAACCGAACCAAAAAGGTTAATGGTTATTTTTCGGTTAACCGAATCGAACTGAAAACATACGAAATTTCGGTTCTGTTCGGTTTTTGACACTCCTACCACAAGCAGTCTGGTACCCCGCACAATTGGATTATCTCTGCACTTACTTTTTTCTCCGTAAACATATAGTCCGAACTTTGTAATCCTCCTATACATAAGGTCCTAAACTGTGTAAGCCGTTAAAAAATATGGGAAATACATTTCAACGCACGCAAGTACAGATGGACTCTGCCCTCGACACACTCAGCACGTACCAGCAAATGGAACCCCCCGCAGAACGAACTTGGAAGCGGCGAACAGAGCAGATCACCTTGGACACGACGGGAGGGAGCTTTTGCGTGCGTGATCCGATGAGGAGTCGGATTCGGAGGAGGGAGGTCTCTGGCGGGGGGGGGGAGCGATTTCACCCGAAGCTTTGCTTGCACCGGCGGCGGCGCCATTGTCGTCGTCTGCCGTCGCCGTACGGCTCGAAAAGAGGAAGGAGGCGAAGAAGTCGGATTGTTTAGAGGCGGTTTGAATTCTTTCTCCCTCCATAATTTTGTTTAAAGATTGCATTTTTATGTACGTGTCAAAAAGACGAAAACACCCCTCATCTTAACTTAATACAGGGGATTAAAATCGAGCGCTAAGTGTGACTCAAATGAATTGTTTTTCCTTTTCTTTTCATTTCCTACCATATTTCTTTCTTCACTCCGCAAGCCATTTCCGACATTGGGATGGCGATTTTGAGGGTTGAGTCATAATAAGATCCAAACTTGGGTCTTCTATCGATGTGAGGAGAAATTAAAAAGAAAAAAAGAGTACATAGTAGGGTTTGGATTTTTAATTGACATGATATGTAAGAAAATCGTAAAACGACACACTGTTGTGATGCATGCTGTACTGAAATGCTTTGATTTCTCCCTATCGTTGTCCTAAAAGAGTCGCATTTCAGCCAAATTCTAGGTGGGGTGCCAAACAAATTATTGAGAATCCAATTTGACGACATTAAATTTGCATTGAACAATCTAGAAAACGATGCCTTTTGATTTGACAACGTTAACGGGCAAAGAAGCGTGTCTCCAAAGCAATTGTCAACAGAATTGAGGCCAATCCAATACTTGGGTTTATTGGCCGGTGAACAGAATTAATTACAAACCCCATTTTCCATGGGGCTATTTGTTCTAAATACGTTACATTTAATCCTGTTACTTCTTCAAAAGTACGTTTCTGCTAAGGACTTTGTTAATTTTGTTCTTCTGATTGTGTCAAACTAAAGGAAAAGCAGAAAAAAAGTCTTGTACAACTACTATCCACCCCAGATGAAACGAAATCTTTCTCCATCTTACGACCTGTTTTTAGTTGTTGGAGAGTCTACAGACGTGGTCCTTGAAGGATAAACAACAGGCTGCTTCATGGACCCCGGAGTGCCGTACCCGTTCAAGAAACATCTAGCAAACATACATATGTTTATTCGCTTGCCTAATTACGTGATGGTTTTGTAAGGGCTGTCTTCATTATCTTGGCTCCTATTTGAGCACAACCCATGAACCGTATTCTCAACTAGTAAGTCCATTTGGGTTTAGCAGCAGCCTGCCTGAGTGTCCATGAGGCTTGTTTTGCATCTGGCACCTATGCACTGTCTGAATAAAGGCATAGGATGACTGCAAGCAGTAAACCAAAGAAATGGCAATAGGTCATTCAAACTCAACTTCTTGCATTTCCAAAGAAATTCCCTATGCTTTATCCTCTAATCAATTCAAATTGAATTTAACAGTATATGCTTGTAGTCCTAGGACGCATATTCTTCCTTTTTTTAGATTGGTAATTAATTTAGATTTGAGTCTATCTTGAAAATAACCCAGGATTGATCACAGCATCCCAACCAAACAAGCATTTTGAATTAAATAATTCACATTATACATGAACACAAACAAAAAAAGGCATTTCGAATTGGATAATTCATATTAGGCTCATTCTAATTTAATTACTTTCAATCAACGTTGAAAGACGAAAACACCCTCATTTAAATAATACAATGATTAAGATCGAGCATCTATGCCACCAAGTCCAATTCTCTATCAGTGATGACATTAACGACTTTTGAGGATCCGTCATCTCCTTGAACGGAAGTGCACATGACATTAAGGTGAAAAGGACATCGTTGGTGATTCTCCAGTATTTGCCAAATCACATTGTTCTTAGGCGATTTTTGATCCTTAACTTGTTTTCGTCGTTCAATTTTGGGCTTCAATCATAAAATTCCGCTCACCTCTTTTAGAAAACCAGTCGGGAGTTGAGATGGCCAAGAGTTTGCTTTGAAATAATGACGTCAAGTCTTGTAATGGTTAATACTTTTGGAAAAGTCTTGTTTGGAGTACATGTATCTAATTTGGAAAAGAACAAAAAGAAAACGATCTACGAAAGTATCCACAGGAAAGACGAATTAGGATTATGAGTTTGGGGAAAAAATCAACGTCCAAAAAAAAAAATTGTCTTCCAGACGAGGACAAATTTGGATTAGTTAAGAACAAATCGACATTGACAATCTACCGGAAGAGCATGCAAATATCCGAGGAAGCTCAGATACTTTATGAGGAAATATCAACAGAAACAGTAACAATCATCCAGAATAACTAAGGCTAAGTAGAACAAAGACCGGTTTCAATGACCTTGTAGCAGAAACAGTAACAATCATGCGGATAACTAAGGCTAAATAGACCAAAAACCGGTTTCAATGACCTCGTCATCTAAGCTTACACAGTGATGAAACAAAACTTCCCCGAAAGGTCAGACACCTTTCCCTTCAATTTTGGACTCAAATGCACAATAAATAAACTAGAGGGAAGTGCTGGCAACTCGTGAAGATTGTCACAGTGATGTACATTGAGAGTCTCCAGCTTGGGAAGATGCTCGATTTCAGGAGGTAGCTTGGAAATAGCAGAGTTACGCAGCCTCAAGATTCTCAGATTTTTTAGCTTCGCAATGTCTCTAGGAATCTCCCCTTCTAAGTTCCTACACGACCAGGTATGTATTTCTTCAAGGCTATCTAAACGCCAAATGAAACTAGGAAATTCCTTTATGAAGCAATGGTCCATCTTTAACACTCAAATTCCACAAATTTGCAAAGGAATCTGGCAATTCTAAAACCCCTGTTCCCGAAATATCAAGCTCCTCTAAAGAGCTTCCCAATTGGCCAATGGACTCTGGAAGTCCTAGTATCCAACAACATTTTCTGAATGACAAGCATCGGAGTTTCACCAGCTCTTCAACTCCATTGGGGAGACTCAATGACGAGCAATTGGAGGCAGAAAGAGTCTCGAGTTTTTTTAAATTACCTCCCAAGGGAATATCACGCACAGAAGTCTCATCAATGAGGAGCTCTTTCAAAGCTTCCAAGCCACCCAGTTCAGCAGGTAACTTGTGGAGTTCAGTGCAGGACTTCAAATTCAGGCAAATCAATTTTTTGAGACCACCTACTGAGGGATGTAAATGGACCAACCGAGAGCATCGCTCTAGAATCAGTATCTCCAAATTCGGAAAGCTAGAAAATGTAGGACTTATTAGTAAGTCGGTGCAACCAGTGAGATTTAAGACTTTCAACTGCTCCATCTGTAATTTTTTTTTTTATAAAAAAATGTAAGGTCAATAGCCAAATAATTAACAGAATAAATGCATTAGAGCGGTAAATAGAAAACCACCTTGATTGTCCTCCACCCTCCCCAATCTTTGGTGACTTTGCTCCATGAAAGATCAAGAATCACCAGGTCAGTCAGATTAAATTCTGTTGCTTCGAAATCCCTTGGGCACAGCCAACAAAGCCACCTCAACTTTGGAAACACATTTGCAAAATTTCCAGTCATACTTGCATGATCCAATTTCAAGAACCTTATGTTTGGCATGCTCTTGAAATTTGTTTCTGTAAGTGTATGGGGACGACGATTTTTGAAGTCAAAGCATAGGACTTCCACTTCTTCCAGTCGTTACATTTTCCAAGAGTAACAAATCAATCAGAAGCTATAGTACGATTTGACAAAGTACTTTATTTTCCATGCAAGCGAAGAACACCTACAGATGGTAAAAAAACTAAAAACCTGGATGATAAATTAGACCTTATATGTCAAGGCTTTCATTTTATGGAAGGAACAAAACCATTGAACCAAGAGCCATTACCTCATTCTTATTGATCACTTTAAGTCGGTATCATGCACGTACAGTCTACCACGCCTTCCAGGAAACTCTTCTTTATCTATAGTTCCGCTGAGGCGCTTCAACAGTTTATGCATCCGCCCGCAGCATGTTGTCTCCTACAATTTTCGCTAGGGGTATCGAGACATGGTAAGAAGGAGAAAGATCTCGATGGGACCACATATATGATCCGATTCGGCTATCCACACCATTGGCAAACCATGCTATGTCCCAAAACATTTGTTTCTGCTTTTCATCTAATGCTTCATAACATATTTTCCAGATCTCCCGAGAGTTCTCCCTCCGTTGTTTTATCTGGTCCTCTGTCTTCATCCAATCTTCCATTGTTTTTCCACTCAGAAATGAACTGATAACTTCAATAATATATGGAACCTGCCTCGTAGCTTTGATAATGCTCTTCCCGATTTCAGGATAGCTAGATGTTGAACCGTGCGTTCCTAAAGCGTGCTTGTGAAAAAGTTACAAGAGCTCGATCATTATCCATCTCATTCACTTCATAGGTAAGAGCCAGGCCACATGAAGCATACGTTTGGAGAATTCCACCATTTTTGGAAGTAACGATTATCCGACTTCCAGGACCAAACCAGTCAAGTTGGTCTCCTACAAGATCATGAAGATGAGGCAGTTCTTCCACATCATCTAGGACAATAAGAACTTTTAAATTGCGAAACACATCCAGGAAAAAATTGATTCCTCCATCGAAAGGAGCAACATGGCCATCTCGTTCAAGAATATCAGATATCAACTTAGTTTGCACAAACTGAATACCACCCACATTTTGTGCCGTTTCTCCAATCTCTGGGGGAAAGCTGCAGCTATCGAAACAAGAGGAGAGTCAGTTGTATATGGCCTTCGCAATGGTTGTCTTGCCGATTCCATTAGATCCATGGATTCCAACAATGCACACTTCAACCTCATCATCTTCTATTTCCAATAACTTGATTACATCCTTGACTCGATCATCAATACCAATTACATGTTGAATAGTGGCAACTGAGCTCTGCAACGCTGCCAAACTCGATCCTCTCTCTACTTGCACATCCTCTGCGTGCTCTTGCGGGTCAACATCAATAGCGCCTTTGGCAGCGGTTGCGCTTTCCGCACCATCTCTCCCTACAACAAGAGTGCCTGACCGCAATCTCTTCCTGGATCCTCTATTTACTTGCACATCCTTCGGGTACCCTCCCAAGCCCAAACCCAAACCCCTCCCTCTCGACGCGATGTCATCCATTCTCATCCTAATACCCTTCAGCCCTCGAGCTAGTTGGTCTGAAGGTGACAAGAGGGACTCACCTGCTTCGACCTCTCGTCTTGGCTTGACGATTCTCGTAGCTGCTTAACTTCAATGTTCCACTCTTCGAGCATGTCCTCCGCATCGTAGAAAGCCACTTTGACATCCTCAAGCCATGCTTCGACCGCGTGGCTTTCGAGGCTCTGCCTTTCTGCATCGGGGACGACCTTCCGGAGATCAGGAACGATTTCCCCGAGCCTGTAAAGCACGCCGTCAATATCCCTTGATTTCCCATCCCTTGCGAGACCGTCCAGAATTTCAGCCACCTTCGAGACGATGGCATCCGCCATAGCTGCCCCTGGGGTTGGACTGGTAGCGATCCTGCACATCCTCTTTCTCTTCTTTCTCTTTCAAGAGTCCACGGAAGATATGGAGATAAAATGACATGGCAACATGATAATATAGAATTATATGCATGTTACTTTCTTATTTCCTTTTAAAGTTAAAATAGGAACCTGAAATACGTGATTACCTAATTTACAATTGGAAATAATTTAGATTAACTCCTATTCTAAATTAGGAAGTTTCCTTAATCGCTATATTGCTCCTAGATATGCAATTATGGGAGCAGGCCCCTTTCCCATCCTCTCTATATGAAAGGCATCTCTCTATCACTTTGGCACGGATGGACGGAAACTTAAAATTTTGTCGAGTTTCTATTAATTTTTTTTAAAATATTACAGATTTTCAGAAGACGTGGATTATATATTTTCCTTTTTTCTTTCCCCGGAAAATTTAGGGCATGGAACAATATATATTTTTTTTGAGAAAGAAGTAGATTTTGTTTACTTCTTGTTTATATTTCAAATATATTTTCTGATCACTTTTTAATTTCGGGGAATAAAATAATTGGTTGACGTTACCAAATGAATTTATGTTCTTTTTCTATTCCAAAAAATAAAAGAACAGAAAAATAGAAAAGCATAATAATTACCAAACAAACCCTTACAAAATAAAAATAAAAATAAAAAACCATGCTAGCCTCACCCGACTAATAGACCAATTTGATCATATTTAATTTCATGAATTTTTTAATAATCTAATTTGTGCAAAACGCCAAGGATTGTTAAGGCCCACCTTAAGAAAATTTTGTGCCCATGATCTCGTTTTCAAGCGGGTGCTCCTTAAAATCGCGTTTTGATCCTTTGTGTCCGATTATGGTCACATTCATTCTCTCTCCACAACTTCGAGAACTCTATTGCTTCATTTACCAGTGGTTTCAAATTTGAAATTTCATAACAGCATCCTAACGCCTTATTGGTATTCAACCTTCTCTTATTGTTTCAATCGGTAATCCATCAATCCTTTTAACCGATATCCTGGTCAACAATTGCCAACCATTCATCGTTGTATATAGAGAACCGATTAATTGTCATCAATGTACATCAGTATTGATATCATTTCTTATAATGGTCAACAATGATTCAGGTGTTTAATAATAGCTTGTACTTTTTTCATGTGCCAATTCATATCGACGACATGGTTAATTTTTGGTGCAAAAAAAAATATAACATCATCCAAAATAGTGGAATTGAACGTCATAGATTAGACATCGCTGACTACCCATTTTTCAGGATGAAGTCCAATGCCTTCTCATGTTGTTAGCTTGGGGATACCTAGACTAATTAAAAAGTTAAATTAGAACGAACCCAATATCTATTATACAATTCGAATGCGTCTTTAGTGTGTCTCTACTGTCTATGGATAACTGGATCTCTATGCCTATACCTTAGGATTATGAAAAGAAAAAAGAAAAAAAAAATTGAGGTGGACAAGAGCAGGTGTTGAAACGTATTCTCCCATTTTTAACAACTAGCAAATTTTATGACCTCATGTATAGGAGGATTACAGAGTTCGGACTATCTGCTTTTGGAAAAGAAAAGTTGCAAAGGTCTATGCAAAATAAGAAGATAGTGTGACGTCGGTAATTCAATTGTGCGGGGTGCCAGGCTGCTTGTTGTCTGACTTTTGTTATTATGTAATGAATTTAGCATTCATACATTAAGGGTCAAATTCACCACAAATCATATATTATGCTCGTTGTAATTTAATTATCCTAAAATTTTTCATGTGACATTAAAAATCTCAAACTTGTATTTATAAGACATTTTTAGCCTCCATCAAATTTTTGTTGATGAGATTTGTTAAAAATCTGCCTGCATGGATGTGAGAAAGCAAATAATTTTGACATAACACCCACATGCCTTAAGTGAAATAAAGATAACATTGTTTTGGTTGAAAAATGATCTACCAGAACCTTGACGGGAGGTGTAAGTATCACATAGATATAAATTTGAGGTGTTTTTATGTCATAATAAAAAGTTTAGGGTAAATGTATTATGGTGGGCATATAATTTGAAGTTTTTGATGTAAAAGAAAATTCATGGTAAATATGCCATAAATATAGTTTAAGACTTTTTATAACTTTTTCCCAATATTAAACTGAATTTTGATTGTCTCATAAACTCATTCTCAAACCATCATTCAAATTCTCTTTAGCATGTATACTACAATGATATAATAATTTTCCCAAATGTTGTACCCTGTGCGATAATTTCTCTTTAGGAGATCCTAACTTTGTCATTGGAAAAATAGGACTGCCAAAACATCAAACTGAACAAAATAAAAAAGAAAGGGCTAAGTGCATTAAAAGTTTTAAAATTTGTCATCAAAATTCAATTAAGTCCTTAAATTTAAAAAGAAAAAATACAATTAAGTCCTAAAACTTGTTACTAAAGTGCCATTGAATTCTAAAACTTTCAAAAATGCAATCAAGTCATAAAACTTGTCAAATTAGTCTAATCAAATTCTTCAATTGATTGCACTTTTTGAATATTTTATAGCTCAATTTCACTTTGTGGCAATTTTTATGATTTAATTACATTCTTTTAGAGTTTTAGGATTCGATTATACTTTTTGAACGTTTCAAAGACTTAATTGCACATTTGTTTTAAGTTTTAGACCTTCCACTGTATTATTCCAAAAAGAAGAAAAAAAAAAAGGGTAGACAAGTCTTCACTCGTGGCAAGACTAAGACTAAGACTAAAAACAAGGGGGTAATAGGTCAGCGGGCGTTGCAGAAGATAATACAAATTTAAAAGAAATAGCCGAATTTGAAAATAGGCATAAAAATTGGTATAGGAACACGGAGTAAGGGGTGGGCGAAAACCCAAAATGGGAGGGTAGGACAGGGAGGCAAAAATAAAAGATGGTAGGCATTGTCAGTTTGTAGGTCGATGCACATGAAGACCACGTATATATCTCTTATGAATCTATATCTCCCGCTTACCAGCTCTAGATTCAGATTCGTGAACTTAAACGACTTTCATCATTTTGATCTCCATTCGAGCTAGAGCCTGTGTAGGCAAGTGGGTTTTCAGATTGCCGTTGGTAATTATCAAGTGTTTCTCAGCTTCAGAGGATCAGATGTACACGACAATTTCCTTGAGTGCTTCTACAACCGGCTCACAGGTGTGGGAATCGTGGTGTTCCAAGACCGCAAAGAGACTGAGTACGGTGAAAGGATCGATGGCAAGATCGAGGAAGCGATCAAACATTCCTACATCTGCGTCCCTGCCTTCTCCGAGGACTTTGCTTCCAGCCCAGCTTGCCTGATCGAACCGGCCCAAATTGTGGAGTCGGATAAAACCATTGTTCCCATCTTCCACGTTGTCGAACCCTCTGTTGTTAGCTACCAGCTGGGAACATATAAAATGTCCTTTGCGAGCACAAGCGCAAAAATAGATATCCTGACAAAATTAAAAAGTGGAAGGCTGCTCTGACAAAGATTGCTGAGGAGATGGGTGCCGTTTCTCATTTTGTTGGTATCTCGATGGTCTAAAAGATTTTGTTTTCATACTTTGGAAACTCTAGAGAATCGATGAGGATATCTGATGGTCTAAAGGATTTTGTTGTCACACTTTCTGAACTCTTGAGGATGGATGAGTAAGACGTGACTGAAAATTTAGTTGGAATAGATAGACATGTCAGAGATGATGCGAAAGCTTGGATTCGACTATGAGGATGGACGAGTTGTCAAAGAACAGGAGATGACAAAGAGATGGGTATTTGCAGTATGGCGTCTGCCTGGATGGCAAAACCACTCTGACAAAGGTGGTATACAACAAAATCAGGCACCTCTTCGAAGGTTATAGTTTTATTGAAAATGTTTGGGATAATATTGAACAGGAAAAAGTGGTATCTTTGCAGAATAAGTTAATTGGTGACCTCAAGAGAGGAGGAACATGTCTAACAGTGGAATCTCCCAATCAAAGTACCAAAATGATACAATACCTATTCAAAACAAGCAGAGTTCTCATTGTCTTTGATGATGTGGATGACTTTGAAGAAACCAAGCCATTGGCCGATCTAACTTGGTTTGGTCCAGGAAGCAGGATCATCCTCACTGCCAGAAGAGAAAATGTCACCCAACATTATTACGAGGTTTAAAAAAACAAGGAACATGACGTTCCAAATAAAAACGAACACAAGTTTTTCTGTGAACATGAGGCCTACGAAAGAGAATTATGCTCTTGAACTTTTCTATAAGCATGCTTTTGGACTGGATCATCCCTTCTGTTATCAAAGGCTACCATTTAATGTCAGGCGAAATCACTTCTGTTATCGGAAACTGTGGGAAAATAAGAGCATAGAATTATGGATGGAGACTTTGATTTATTTAAAAAGAGGTCTGGAAGAAGGAGTGGAATCAATGTTGAAGGATACTTTGACCGTTTGAGCAAAAATGCAAAACATATATTCCTTCATATGGCATGTTTCTTTACTGGGGTTGAAAAGAGAATCCCCATTAAAGGTGGGCTGCCTGTGGATGTCACCCATATAGAGGTGTTGGTGACCTTCAAAATGTCTTTTTCTAAAAATTAGAGAAGAAAATGAGTTTTGGATCCATGAACAACTTACATTGTTGGGAAGAGAAATTGTCAAGAAAGAAGATGAAGACCCCGGGCAGTGCTGCAGGCTGGGGGATCACAGAGATGTCCAAATAACATGGCGTGAAAAGAAGGTAAAATCACACTGAGAGTTCTCCAGTATTCTTGTCAAGTTTTCCTTCTAGATACGATTATTATATTACGGTTTCATTAAATATATCTTTGTTAGTTTCCCACTTCCACTTTTTCAACGAATTGGTAGGGTACCAGCAAGGTTGGGAAGCTCTTCAGGTAACCCCGATTTTAATCGAGTTAATGGTGAAGTACTTGATCATCTATTGAATCTGAGGTTTCTTGAGTTGAAGAATGTTAATATTAAAGGAAATCCTGAGAGTCTTCTTCCGAACCTAGTATGGCTTGATTGGTGTGGATGCCATGATAAATCCAAGTTGTTTGCATCCAAAATGGGAAACCTGGCCTCAACTTGTGTCCAAGCATGGTCAAATTGAATCTGAAAGACTGGAAACAACTGATGGAGGTAATTTATTATGTGCTTGTGTACTTAATCTATGTACAAATGCGCCTTGCACTTCATCTTTATAGTGGAAGCAGGAAATAAACATATGAATCATGTTGTTTTTGCAGAAGGCTGAGAGTTTGAAAGTCCTGAACCTAAAAGGTTGTAATTGGATTAATGGATGTCTGGAATTCCCTGCCTCAGTGCGTTTAGAATGTTTCATCCTGGAAGGTTTAACTATTCAGCCCAACAATTCAGAATTCCATCTCTAAATTTGAGAATTTGGTTTCCTTAAACATGAAGCGTTGCAAATTGTTTAAACATTTGCTGCAAGCACTGTGTTCCATGAGAGCATTGAAAGAGCTTCTCATTTATGGAACTAAAATTCAAAGACTTCATTTCGGGGAAGGCTCTCTGCCGGCACTTGAAATTTTCAGTGCTTGTGAATGTGAAGCATTATTGCGTGAAGTCACTTATTCCATTGGATTGTTAAAGAAGCTTACTTTAAGAAGTCGCAAAAGCTAAAAGAACTTCCAGCTGTCATTGGAAAACTTGTTCTGCCTCAAGAAATGGACCTGTCAGACTCCTCAAAATTAAGGAATTACCTCTATCTGGTCAAGGGTTCTAACGATGGTTGGTACTTACTAAAAGGATTTCCTGAAGCCATAAAAACTCTTAAGAAACTTAAAAGAGTTGGATTTCACCCAGTGTAGAAGATTGAGGGGAAATTCAACATTAGGGGATTGTTTTCCTTGAAAATCTTGAGATTAAATGCACAAGAATTTCTCATGTGCTTGCCAGAGATTATGGGCTAGTATGTCTCCACATCCTCAAGGTAGAAAATGACATCGTTTGGCAGATGGCTTCATAAGTTTGCTCTAGTTCCTACCTTGTTAGCGACAAAATGCAGATGATGCTGTGCGTGTCGTGCTTTTAGTCTTGAAGGTGGAAAACTAAGGTATGCCTTGGAAATTTCTTATCCGTGCAGCCTTAAAGGTGTGAGTGGATAACTGAGAACATTGACTTCGTCAAACTCCTCTTCTTGACCAATACATAACTATTGATGTCAGAGCCTCCGAATTTTGCTTGTGATTATGAATGATCTCAAGTTTTGTTTCTGAAGAGCTTAAACTTGAAGCATCTTTGAAACCATTTAAAGTACGAGTAATCAACAAAGAAAGAGAGATCTTCTAATTGGAAGAGACTATTCTATGTTCTTTTTTTTTTCCTCCGGTGCACACACGCTTTAAGACTCTACTCTTCTTTTGACAGCATGTATCTGGACCTTCTTAGCAGAGTTTACTCCTTGTATCTGTGGTCTCTATAGTGAATTTGTCTTAGCATTTTTTTATGTGCTTGTTCCATCATCTATGAAATGGTTCTGTTATGTCTTCCTCCCCTTCACATAATTGGCAGGGTCACTTTAGTTGTTTTTTGTTTTTTACGTGTCTCAATTTATTGAGTTTTTCATATGCTATTTCGTTTATTTTCTGTCTCTTTCCTTTCTCCATTTTCTTTTTCTGCATAGGGCTGTTATCAGCAGCAATTAAAAGTAAAGGAGCGTTACCACATTAGTTCAGTAGTACATACTGATCCAATGATCCCCATCTCATGACTACAAGCATGTACTGCCAAATTCAATTTGAAGTGATAGAGGAGAAAGCAGAGGGAATTTCTTCGGAAATGCACCTGATGCTATTTCTTTGGTTTGCTTCTTGCAGCATCCTATGACCAGATGCAAAACAAGTCTCAAGGAAACTTGGGCAAGCTGTTGCTAAAGCCCACTGACCTTCCTAATTCTAGACATGGTTGCTTGATATTATGTTGTTTCCTCATTGTTATAGTGGCCTTCTCACTAATTCTGTCATGTTCTGAATTTTCTACTACTCACCACGGTCTCCACTGTTGTTGGTTTGTCAGGAAAAGGCTCAATTAAAAGGTGAAATGTCAAGATAAGAAAGGTCCATCCACCTCGCGTGTTTTTATTTTCCAGCCACAACAAGAAGCTCCATTCCTAAACGAAAAAGAGCACCTAGACTGTTCATCTCTGAAGGTCAGGACCTCATTGACCGTTCAACCCACTAAATGCATGAGGGACTGCTTTCCTTTAATATCATGGGTCACGAATGAATTCATGAACTCTCAAACAAAACAATTTACAGGAAAATGATTGTTGACAAACCAACTACCGTGAAGACGCGCTATGAGTATCAGAAATTTAGGATATGACAAAACTAGGCAGAGGACCACTATAACAATGAGAAAACAACATAATATGAAGCAACCATTTCTAGAATTAGGAAGCCCAGTTGGCTTTAGCAACAGCTTGCCCGATTTTCCTTGAGACTAGTTTTGCATCGGCTCCTATGCACAACCTGAATTGAATCACACGATGCTGCAAGCAGCAAATTAAGGAAATAGCATTAGGTCATTCAAACTCAACTTCTTGCTTTTCCAAAGAAATTCTCTCTGCATTGTCACTTAAAAATTGAATTTCGCAGCATATGCTTGTAGTCCTAAGAAAAGCAGAAAGCTCACGAAAAACAGAGCAAACCAGGAAAGATTTAGGTAAGCAGTGTTTAGTTAAACAGAAACAAGATTCCACGTGTCCATTTACATGTGAATTTTTAGTTTTCTTAACCCCCTGCTTAGTTGGACGAGTCATTAAAATAATTTGCTGTTTATGTGTCCAACATATTTTGGTATTTCTTACTTGTATCATGTATACTGTAATGCAATTATGCCTTTACTGAAATGATTTTGACAGTTTTTAGAATCTACTACAGGGAAGGCAGCAGACTTTCTAGCTAGTTAAATACTATACTCAAGCTACGACAAGGAAAAATAAAAAAACTAACTCAAGTAAATTTTGGTAGTGTTCGCAGTGCAAAGATATGACGATCTTGTTAAACCTCTTGTTGTCTTTGAAACTGCAGTTATTAGGATGAAAATCTTGGCGAGTTTGGATTGCAATATATTAGAAATATTTTGCAATTATTATGTATATGAGGCTGATTGAATGAGTATCTTCATTTTGATGAAGGTGAAGGGCGAATTTAAGCAAGGCAGGTTGGTAGACAGTTGTTGCCTTGTCGGTGTTGGGCAGGGAAAGTAATAGCTCGAATCTTCATCTGTCAGACGTAGTTCAGTCAATAAGTCAAAACAAAAAGCAAAGACAAGCAGTGTTGTGTCTCGTCTTTGTTGATAATCGAGTGAAGCCTAGCATAGTTTATAATCTCATTGCTAAAGTTTACTGCGAAAGAGTTTAATATGAGCCCTCATTTTGGACCTCCTATCAAAGTGTAATGTTAAAATTAGTCACAATTAGTTATAGTCAATTATGGAATATGAGAGTAAAGAAAGATCCCGGATATCAGATTTAAAAGCTACAGCAAGTCATAGCTTATCCCAAGAGAACACTTTGCTGGTCAGTCTATATTTTGTAATTTAGTTTAATTTGCATCTCCCTAATTAGCAGGCTCAGGTTTAACATTGGTGTCTAAATAAGTGCTTGCATATATTCTCTCAGGAGCGTCTAAGCTTTTGGTCTGAATCTCATCTGAGACAAATCCAAGTTGGAAGAATGGGACTAGACATTGGGACATCTAAATGTCTTTTCATTTCTTTTCTTCCTTCCCATATAGATCAGAAATCTGCATTGCTGTCTGTAGCAGGATGTAGAGTCGCTTCCATCAGATTTTAAGAGTAATATCTTTCTCATTAAACCCCACAATTTGATTGACTTCATATATAAATTGATTCTTTTCGAGGGTGTGAGGCAAGTTAAAAAGAATCATCTGATTCAGTCGCTATTCATTTACGATTCGGCCCTGATTGACCAATACAGCTGAGATTGTTTCTATCAAGTACATCACTTTATATTACTCTAAAATCCGGTGGTCTAACAACTTGAAACCTAATTTGAGTTTGATAGTTAGATACATAGACTGATTTCTAAAAGGTTATTTTTCATAAGTATACACGAGCTCGAGATTATTAAAGGAGCGTGAAGTACTCTTATATGGGGTTCACTCCAAAAAAAAAAAAACACCAACTTTAGATTGAATGTCAAATTTGGTCTAAATTTTTTTTGTCCTGCAAACAAGTACCAACTTTAGGTTGAGTGTCAAATTTGGCCCAAATATTTTTTTGTCAAAAAAAGAAGGACCGACTTTCACTTAAATCCAAAATTTGGCCCCTCCTTGATTTAAATCCATTGATTGTCATTAGCAATTTATTCATGTGCACTTGTTAGCTGGATTGAAAGCATTATTTATTATCTTCTTGTTTGAGCCATGGGCCCACAGCTTAAAAAAAAAAAAACAGTGAAGCTATTTATTATCTCCTACACTCAAAAAGATTTCCAAATTAAATTTCTCTAGCCAGATTTCGTCGTTTTGTCATAATATAAAGTTGTAGACCATTGCTTGTTGAGAAACACCATGGATGAGATCCGCCAAGCTCATAATTAGAACATTTTTTTCTTGAAACAAGGTCGACTTCAAATAGAGAATTAACGGTGGAGGCCAAATTTGGGATAATGATAAAAGTTTGTGATTTTTTACAAGACAAAAAAAAGTTTAAGTCGGATTTGACACCCAATCTAAAGTTGGTACTTTTTTACCGGATAAAAAAAAGTTTGGGCTAAATTTAACACTTGACCTAAAGTTTGTGCTTTTTTACAAGACAAAAAAAGTTTGGACTAGATTTAATGTTCGACCTAAAATTAGTGCTTTTTTTTTTTTTTCAATTATCCCCTCTTATATGCTCCACTAGCTATAATTACGTGAATTTACGGATTGCATTTACAGTTGTTCCATCATTTCAATTGAATGCCATCAAATTGCTTTACTTGAGCATTATGTCAAAGTATATATTACGTGAAATATATGTTGCATTACTTATGTAGTTTTGTGGAAAATTATTTCAAAAGAGAAAAGAATAATAAAATCCAGAAGTTTTTGGTTGTCAATTAGTATGGTCATGTCTCTCTCTTACCAGAGTTATTCAAAAGCTTGATTCTCTTTACGCTGGAAGCAAATTCTTCATAAATTAGACATATACTGACTTAACTTTCGATCAATTTGACATGATTAAATTTTATTTTGCTCAGACTTACTGTTTGAGATATATATTTGAAAAATACATTTTAAAAAACAACTGGTACATACTTATAATTCTACACACCGCACTGATTAAAGAAGCTAATGATAGAAGCATTCATTGAGGTGCCTCGTGGATTTGGGCACTTGGTGAGAGTAGAATTTTAAAAGTCTACTGTTCATTTTAAAACTATAAAAATGGTCAATATTCCGTTTTGCATGTGTATAATTTTCTTCATGTGAATCCACTAGTCATTGAGCCAAAAGCTTTAGGAAATAAGTTTTTTTACGTGCGTGTGTAATCGCTCCAAGTGTAAAGTGATAGGCATACATCCACAAAACCACTCTTATCCAAGAGTACGTCCATCCATGAAAACTAGGCTTGTTAAATGAGCAGATTGGATTTTCAATCAAAAATGGTCTAACTCAAATTGACCCATTTAACACATATTAATTCGTTTTATCGCAATACAATTTTAGTGATTTATACACCACCCAAACCTGATCCAAATCATATTTAACCCATTGTAAGTTTTTCATACGAATACGTTACTTGCATTGAATTTTTTATCAAACTGAAAAAGTAAATTAACAAAATAAAAAGATATTAGTAAATAAAAAAAAATGTAAGAAAGCCTAAAGATTGAAATACTTATGGAAACTTGAAAAGTATGCATTGTTGTGACAACACATATTCTCAGCGTATAATTCATTAATTCGAGCCAAGTTAATCCTCTTTTTGTCGCCAAATCTATTAAAACACATACTCACTATTAGTATACATTCTCAGCTATTTATTTTTTCTCAATATTTGCTTTACTCTGTCTAAAATTTGTTATTCCAGAACGATACAATCATAAGGGTTGTGATTTGGTAGAAATCTTATTTGGACAGTCAATAAGTTTGTTCCTTTGAAATCAAAATGCGCACACGCTGGCCATTAGAAATTAGAATTGCTTTGGAAAGCCACATGACATAGCCCCATGCCACTCCTATGGTAACTCACATCACTTTTTTTTGTTTTTTTTCTTTTGAGTAGTTTTCATTTTGCTGTAAATCATCAAACTATAATTTAAACGAGATTAAAAGAAAAAAAATAGAAAAAGCTAAAGGAAAAAAAAAAGGAAGACCGACCTTTTCTTTTTTTCGTCGGAAAACCGACTTGCATCGTTTGAATAGAAAAATAAAGGTGAACCATAACAAGCTGCCGCACCTCATTGACTCATTTCGATAAATGAGCAACTACAATTTTAAGCCCACCTTCTCTTCCTAAGGAGTCTTAATCACATTTTCAGGATCTCTCTGCATGTAACCATAAATCTCCTCGCAAAGGAAGGAAACAAAGTTATTATTGATCCTCTTTTGCCAAACCTAATTAAGCTAAGTTTGGTAAAATTGGTGTGAAATTATTATTTAGAGGTGATGGCTTTCGGTCATGTTGCTACTGTGGACTATTCATTTTTTGGGAAGAACAGGTTTATCGAGGAATTTTCGGATGAAAGGCCTCTTTTCTTGAGTGTTTATTGGCTTTTACTTGGTTTTTCTGGTGATGAAAGTGCATAACTTTGACTCTTCTTGATGGTGGAAAATAAACTTTCGTTGAGCATGCGTGTGCGAATAGATATAGGGAAATTGGAGAACTTATATCCAAACTCACCACTATGTTTCACAGCAACTGCAGTTTTGTGTAGAAAACTGAGAGGAAATACAAGAACGTGGCAATCTTTGGTTCTCAGTGTCAATTAAGCCCTGATTGTAGAGCACCCATCGCTATTTTAACATGTGTTTTCAGGCTGCGGGGGAATGTTTTATAGACCTAATTTTTGGGTTTTAGATTAAGTGATCTATGAGGATAATACCTCAGTTGACCGAGAGTGAGTAAACATTGAATGCCGATGTGGCACTCATACTCTCTGGGTGCATCGGTCAATGACGCAGCTAGTGAATTTCTAATCGAGGCGCATCGGTACGTCGCCGGTGGAGAAGTCAACGTATTGAGATGGAATTGATTTTGGTGTTTGGAATGGGAGTAATTCAAATTGAACGTGCGAGGACAGTAACCCATCACTTTTATAAACCTATTATGTAAAACTAATTTTCAATAACTTTTTTTATGTGACCAAGTAGAAAACTCATGGCCAAAAGAAATTTCTTTGCTACAAGATGTACTTATTAGTGCAATAGATACAAAATTAAGGACAAAATAATTCAAACATATTCAAGAGTCATCCAATGGTCAAAATGACTACTAACGTGCCACGATCAAAATAGCTCGAGTAGAATAGTCAAACAAAGTAATTAACTCATGGAGGAAGGCTCTAAAATGGCATCTAAAAGATATCCATGAGATTTTTACATTTTTCACTTTTGATTAAATTACACTAATAAAACATCATATAAAAATAAAGTAATTAAGTTAAAAAGGACAAACACCATTGACATTCACGGAAGAATGACTTCACGACCTCTCACATTCTCTTTTTTCCGAATTTTTTTTCCTTATTCTTAGCTTTGTGTAAACTCTCGTATGGCTACTAGAGGATTTGACCTGAATATATCGCTAATGTTGGGAAATTTCGCTGAAGTTCCAATGCAAGAATCCAAACCTAAGCTCCAAATCATCACTCAGATTGGCGAACAAATATCCATAATCACAATCATCCTTTAAAACTCCATCTCTAAAGCTGGAGAACTCATCGAACAAGCCCAAGCCGGAGCTCCGAAAATCGAAGATGTCATCCGGCAAGAGCGAATCGAATGGCGAGCAATTAGAGGATAAGTTGTTGAAGGCCATCCAATCCACACAGGTGTATAGCTCCATTGTCGTACACTATGCGGGTCTTCTCCGACCAGCGGTCGTTGCTGCTTGGAAGGAGAGCGTTGTCTCCAATTGCTCATGGGTCGGGTCTTCTTTGTTGGAATCGACCCACTTGTCCATTCTTCTCGTTAAGTTCAGCGGAGATGCGTCCACACTTAGCCTCTCGGATCTAACCGAATTTCCATGGCCCAGTCGCACAAGACGAGAAGATATGCGCTGTGCGTGCATGGTCTCTGGAGTTTTCCGGGCAAATTGGGCAAAGCGGATTAGGTAGCGCCTTCCTTCTACCTAAATTTTCCATTTTGGCGAAAAAATCGGATTTTAGGCTCGGCGTGTAGCTTCTGTATCTTATTTCTATATATGAAAAGTTAAAAAGTCATCGTATAGTAATCCAGAAAATGAAATCAAAATAGAAAAGAAAAAAAAGAGGAGGTTTGGGATGGTTTTGAAATCTCTTCTATTGGGGAATCCGGTGTCTTATGTATGAATTATGTCTAAAGATAATAAATTCGATTTGGACCCCATTATGGGTTGGGGAGCCATGGACGTAGTCTGGTGTACCATGTCTAACCATATTTGTTGGGAATTCAATAAAGACTAGGCAATTAAGCTAAATTCCACCTGATCGTACATCAAACTTAATGAGAATCGCAGGACAAGGAAAGAAATGAGATGTGCATATGAAGGAAGATCTCTTCATTAACTTACATGAGGAACAACCTTTTAATTCACGGATATTTTTTCCTTCTTGTTTTGGCAGCAACGAACCAGTAAAACTGGAATAGGGAATGCCCCGGCTCCAGCGCCAAGAAGAAAAGAAAGAAATTCCAAATTTTTTCAAGGTAGGGAGGTGGAGCAGTTAGCAAAGTACATTGCCACCGGAAACAAAGGTAAAATAATTGTTCGTCACGAAATATTTGCTGCTAATCGGCTGAGTTAATAAAACTCCTTAATTTCAACAGACTCATAATCCCATCGAATCAACGGCTAACCCGCTTGTTGCCCCACTTCCCTCGCGTTTCTTTCCCCTCTGCCATCTCTCTGCCGCCTGCCCCCTGTCCCCCATGTGCTGTCCTTTCCCCTCATTTGAATTTTCAAACCATCCCCCTTCTCTCTCTTGGCTGAAACGCACGGACCTGCGCTGATTCCTCCTCTTCTGCTTCTTCTTCTTCGGTTCTTCTTCGTCTCTCCCCCTTCGCTGGCTGAGCTGCTGCTGCGGAGTTGCTGCACCGCCACCGCCGTCACCACCGCAGCTCCCCCCTCTCCCGGGGGGGACGATTTGCAGAGAAAGAAACGAGAGCGAGGCGGAGGAGGGGAAGAGCTTCTTCCCATATTTTTTTTGGGTTCTCGGGCGACGATTGTCTTACCGGAAGGGGGAAGAGGATTTTCAGAGAAGCAGAAGCAGAAGCGAAGCAAGCTGGTTTTCTGATGCTTGGAGGAGAGACAGACAGAGAGAAAAGAGAAGGACGGCGAGGGACGAACAGCAGAGGAGAAGACAGCAACGACTCCGTTCGGACGCGACTCCCGGCCTCGGTGACGTCGGCCGCGTGACGCCAGCAAGGGAATCTTCCCTTGCTGCGCAGTCGCGCGGCCTGGAAGGATGATGATCTCCGGCGAAGGTGGTTCTGGGTTTTTGGGCGAGGTCTGTTATGGCCTTCGGATCGGCAGAAAGCGGAGGGAGAAGAGCTCGACGGAGCAGATCCGCGAGAGAGGGAGCTCGAAAATCTGGGCAGGAAGAAAAACGAAGGAGCAGAAGCAGATCTGAGCAGCGAGAGGAGAACAGATCTAAGAGAGAGGGAGGGCCGACGCCGCTGCTGCTCAACCATCCACAACGGACGCCATCACCGTTCGACCAACCCCGACGCCGCTCGTGCACCATCCCCTATCGTCGGTTGCGCTCAAGTCCGCCGTCCGTGCTGTCCCACGACGGAGCAGCAGCAAATCCGCGAGAATACAGAGGCACGAAGACCAGAAAAAAGGAAAATGCAGGAATAGAAGAGCCGGACAGATCTGATGAAGAGAGATGGAGCCGCGAGGGAGAGAGTTGCGGCCCGAACGCCGTCGTCTTGTCGGCTGGTCTCGCGACGCCACCGCTGTTCATCAACAGACGACGAGGCCTGTCGGTGACCAGCAAGCCGCTCCCGCCGCCATCCGCGTCTGCAGTCGCTCTGACCCACGACGCTCCCGCCGCTCACGCGATCCCGGTTGGACCTCGAGCCATCCCTGTCGCCGACCGCCTTCATCCCCGGTGTCACCCGCCACTTCGTCGCCCTGGCTGCTGTCTCACGCTGGTCGCCGCCGTCGCCGTGGCCGGGCAGGGACACGCCCGGCCGTCCCCATCAGCGCTGCAGAGGAGAGGAGCATCGCTGCGATTCGGGTCGCGAACCGGGTCGAGTGAGGTACGCACCAGGTAGGGTTCGTTTGGTCGGGCCGGCTGAATTTGGCCATTGGGCCCTTTTATTTATTTTTGGACTTGGGCCAAATTTTTGTTAAAAGGTTGAAATGGGCCAGACTGAAAATTTTCGAGTGGGCTTAGTTTAGAATTGGGCTGATTGCTGGTATGGGTTGAAAGTGAATGGGCTGGAAATAGAAATAGGAATTGGGCCTTTTTTTTAAATTTTGGTTATTAATGGGCCGACAGTTTAATTTTTGTTTTAAAAAAAACAAAATTATCATCCGGGCCGTTCGGTCGGCCCGGTCGTGGCTCCGGCCCGGACCGATAGGGTCCGGGTCGGTTTAGTAGGGCCGGGTCACCCGACCCGGTCCGAATCACTTTTTTTTATTAATTTTAAAAATTAAAAAAAAATTTCAGAAAATCAAAAAAAAAATCTTAAAAATATTAAAATTTTCTTTTCGAAAATCATTAAAAGTTAAAAAAAAAAATTTCAGAAAGGTTTTAAAAGTTTATTTTAATTTTATTTTTTTTATTTTTTTTCTTTCTTTTTCGAATATTCAAGAATTCAAAAAAAAAATAGAAAAATTAGAAAATTCCAAAAAAGCATTAATAAAATTCAGAAAAGTCAAAAAAAAATATTTTTAAAATCTTAAAAGCCTTTTTTTAATTTCAGAAAATTTGAAATATTAAAAATATTTAAAAAATTCAAAAAACCCTTAAAAAAAAGGGAAATGACCAAATTTGAATAAGCCTTTAGGATCTACAATAGTTTTTTTTGAACGTGTTACCATGACCTTAGTTAATACATAATCAAGTTAGGTACCGAAAGGGCGTTAGTCATGCGACTAACGTAATCAAGTCCTCGATTCCAAATCCTCTAGTTGCGTAAAAAAAAAAGCGAGACGCTCCCATGTCTCGCTTGATTTCTAGTCGACCTTAATAGGCTAGTGACTGACTAGACCTCTAACCTTAAGAATAAATGAGGAAGTAGATCGACTCTTTTTCTATCTTATGTATTTTGTTGATTATGGGAATAGTGCTAAAGGATAGAGTTGTACGAGTACCCCTTTCTTAAGGATTGAATGAGGTCGTTTTGAATTGTCTATGTTTTTTGACTATCTCTATTGATGAGCTTTGACCAAGGTTTATTAATTGCCTTCGCATGCATATATTTATCTAATAAAAAAATAGTTAGCGACATATCTTGGGACGTTGTACACTTTCGATCGCTAGTAAGAGGATTGTCGCGTTCTCGAGGGTCAAGGGTGTGATAACCACTAAGATAAGGTTACCACTTCAGCCTGCTGAAGTTCATAACAAAAAAGAAAAAAGAAAAAAGAAAAAAGAAAAAGTTGTTTGTTTTGGCTAAATAAACGGTATAATGCCCAACAAAAAATACCCATTTTTTTCATGGCATGAGCCATTTTGCAATTCACATGAAAATATAGATTTTTCAAATTTCTTACCAACTTTTTTTCTATTTATTGGCTCTGTTCATCAAGCACCAAAGATGTTCATATTGAAAATGGTCCAAGAAAATTAGCAGGAGTCATGGCTTTGAAATGGAGATGGTCTTTCCTGCTTAGTTAATTATGGAATATGATCATTTGTGCAATAAGGAATTTAGGCCTGCACTCAAAGACAATAGGTAGACATTATCGACAAGGGGTGAGCGGTTCTAGCTTCCTTATAGGTTTCGTCTAGAACTTAGAATTTACTATTGGATATAGGTTTCTCATTTTTTGGAACCTAGAACATACCTATCAGAACATGGAACCTAGAACCTATCCAGTTATAGGTTTTAGGGTCGATTCTAGATTTCAACAAACATTATCTATAATGGGTGAGCGATTTTAAGTTCCTTACAGGTTTCACTTAGAACCTAAAACCTACCATCGGGTAGAGGTTTTTCATTTTTTGAATCTGACAAACATTACTTACAAAGGGTGAGTGGTTCTAGGTTCCTTACAGGTTTTGCCTAAAACTTAGAACCTACATTGGGTATAAGTTTCTCATTTTTTGAAACCTGAAATCTATCTATCGGAACTTGAAACCTGGAACCTACCGTGTCACAGGTTCCAATAGGTTTTTTTATTTCATATTTAGTTAAGCAACATGAAAATAAACACAACAATAAAAATAAATAAGAATTTGATTATTGATTGTTTGAGAATGAGTGTCTATATGGTACCTGTCGAATAGTATTAAGGAAATTTTGTGATTTTAATGTACCGCTTACTCTTTTATTAGATATAATCATTATCTTAAAAGAAGCAATTGGAGTTTCCACTAGTCTATTAGTCTACAAAAATAAAATTCTCAATCATAAAATGAAAGTTTAAATTATTGGTTTGAAATTATACACTTATCATCAAACACCATGGAATACATCAAAATCATGTAAAAACATAGATTAAGAAAAATATAAAATCTTGTATTAGGTTCTAGATTTTTGGTTACAAGTTACAGATTCCACGAATCGAGAACCTAGAACCTACCATCAGGTACAGGTTTTCCAAATTTTGAACCTAGAATGTATACTTTAGAACTTGGAACTTGAGAATCGCACCTCCTTGGAACCATGCTCACCCCTATTACATACTAAGAACTTAGCACCTCATTGAGAAATTTAATCTTTTTGTGTTGTTAGAATTAGTAGATAAAAATCTTATTATGGATTGGAATTGGAATGAGCTTTATAATAAGCATATGCAATAAAGAAAGTTTGAATTGTCACTAGAGCAAGATGTAACAATGATGCAATGGTAAATATCATAAATCATTGTTTACTGAAGTAGGTATTTTTAATGTCGGACTAGTGCAGTCGCTCATTTTTGGTATACTTGTTCACTTCTTGGAACACTTCGTTCAAATGGTTTTTGTTGAAGTTGAACATCACCTGTTATGCGATGTTGCTGAAGAAATGTGTAATTTGCTCACCTGTCCCAAAATAATTTTCGATAATGCTGCAGTTGCCAAGGAAATGTTTATTTGCTGGTGTCTTAAGGAGGCAACTTAAGAAAAATGCATAAGTTGAGGCATGATTAGAGGATTCTAGTGGCACTATTCAAATGCCATAAAGTAAAGCAACATTGCATTGAAAACTAAATCGTATATTATCATTAGAATTTCCAAAACGTTGTTTGTGAATTTTATGTCCATGAATCTTTTAAGAATGATTGTCTTGAAGTTGATGCCTGCTCGGTAGAGCTTAATTATTGGCCTGATCAAGCAAAATAATTTATTTGGTCTTTGTTGTATTTTTGGAAAATCTATTATGTTAGTCATGCAGATGAAATTCCGTAGATGTTCTCTTTCGTAACTAGAATAGTTCATCAAGACATCCTCTGGTTTTTATGACATGAAGTTGTAGAAAGTCAAGGCTAGATCGGATAGAGAATAATAGCTCCCACTCGAACAACCTAGCATCTCATCAAACAGAAACTTAAGAACGAATTAAGGAATTTGGTTTTCAAGTTTGGTAAGATGGAAGGCAACACCCATGGCTGCTTAATAATGGGCTAATCACTTGGATTTGCATGGCCTATTGATCCATGGTGGAATTTGCAAAACATTTTGATAATGAAACAACTATCAACTGCAATCATCTCGATGAACTCATTGTTATCGAAAAATAAGTGTTTAGTATAACACATTCTTATCTTCTCCTCCATCGGTTTTTAAGCCTTTGCAAAGTGCCTTAACTTATCCTTTTTTTGGTTTGTTTGGTTGAATAGCTCGATTGAGAATCGTCCATTGTGTTCTTAGATATTTTGGAATTATGGCTTTTCATAGTGGTAGGGGCTGATGGGACTGTGTCGGGCTGGTATGCCATCTAATTGCTTTTCGAGAGGATTGATGGTGCTCTAACAATCCTCTCTCTCACAAAAGCATAAAGAAGCCCCACTAGGTGGGTCCCGTTCGCATTAAGCTAAAAAATTTTAGTAAGTTACTGAAAGAAAAAAGCAAATGTCCAACATTTTGAATTCTGCCCAGGGTTCTTCTCATTATGTGGTAGATATCTAAATGACCGAAGGTAGTTGCATATGATCAACAAGATCATCCGATGGGCTAGAGATAAGTGGTTTCATCTTTTAGAGTGCCCTCAACCCTCTCGAAGAGCAATCAGATGGCGTACCAGTTTAACACAATCCCATCGACCCCTATCACTATAGAAAGTCATAATTCCAAAATATCCAATAGCACAAAGGGCGATTATCAATCAAGCTACTCAACCGAACAAACTAAAAAATGGACAAGTTAAGGCACTTCGTTGAGACTTTAAAACCAATGGAAGAGAAGAAGATAAGAATGTGTTATTCTGAGCCCCTTTCGATAGTTATGAGCTCATCAAGATGATGGTAGTTGATGGTTGCTTTATCATCAAGCTATTCTGCAAGTTTCACCATGGATCAGCAGGTCGCACTGATTTAGGCGATGACCCCTTATTGAGCGAGCCTTGGGTGTTAGCCTTCCCTCATATAGGATCTTACCAAACTTAAAAACCAAATTGCTTTGTTTATTTTGAAGTTTCTGTTTGATAAGACACACAGTTGTTCGAGTGAAAGCCATCCTTCTCTATCTAATCTAACTTTGACTTTGTACAACTTTATACTCTAAAAACTAGATAATGTCTTGATGAATAATTCTTATTATGAAAGAGAAAATCTGCTGAATTTTATCTGCATGGCTAACATAATGGATTCTCCAAAAATACAACAAAAACGAAATAAATTCATTTGTTTGATTCAACCTACAACTAAGCTATACCAAGCAGGTATCAACTTTAAGGCGATCCTCCTTAAAAGCTTCATGGACATAAAATTCACAAACAGTATATTGAAAATTCCGGTGATAAGATACAATTAAGTCTCCAATACAATGTTGCTACACTTTATGTCATTTGAGCAGTGCCACTGAGGATTCTTCAAGTATGCCTCAATTTATGCATTTTTCATAAATTGTCTCTTTGAGATACCAGCAGATGCACATTTTCTTAGTGATTGCAGCATCATTGAAAATTATTTTCAGACGGGTTCACAAATTACACATTTTTCAATATCGCACAAAAGGTGATGTTCGACTTCTACAAAGACTATTTGAGTAAGATGTTTCAGGAACTAAACAAGTATATCAAAAATGGGCACATGCACTGGTCCGGCATCAAGAATGCCTACTTCAGTAAATGGTGGTTTATAATATCTGCCATTGTATCGTTCATATTTCTTACTCTAGTAACAATTCAGACTTTCTTTGTAACATATGATTTATTATAAAGCTTCTTCCAATTCCAATCTATAGTATGATTTTCATCTATTGATTGCAACACACAAAAAGATTACATTTTCTTAAGGAGGTGTTAAGTTCTCAATAGGTAATGTCCACCTATTGTCTTTGAGTGTAGCCCTAAGCTCTTTGCTACACAATTGATCGTACTCTAGAGTTAACCAGGCAGGAAAGACCATCCCCATTCTAAAGTCATAACTCCTGCTAATTTCTCTAGATCATTTTTAATGAGAACGTCTTTCGTGCCTAATGAGCAAAGCCAATAAGTAGGATGAAAGCTAGTGAGAAATTTTGAGAGTCCATGTTTTCATGTAAATTGCAAAATGGCTTATGCCATGAATGGGTATTATTTATTGAGCGTTATACCGTTTATTTAGCTAAAGCAAACGACTTTAAAAAAAAAAAAAAAAAAGAACTTCAGCCTAAGCCTTTTAGTAGCCCCAAGTAGCCTCACCTTAGTGGTAATATGGATTCTTACAATTGTTATTATTTTGTTCTAGTGCAAAGCAAGCGGGTTATTCGCTGAGTATATGCATGGCTCGGTGGAACCATGAGCCTGTTAAGATTTAAGGAAATTTACTGACTCAGCTAATTAGCAGCAAACATTTTGTCGTGAACAATTATTTTACCTTTGTTTCCGGTGGCAATGTACTTTGCTAACTCCTCCACCTCTATCCCTTGAAAAAATTTGAAATTTATATCTTTTCTTCTTGGCGTTGGAGCCGGGGGCATTCCCTATTCCAGTTTTACTGGTTAGTTGCTGCCAAAACAAGAAGGAAAAAATATTCGTGAATTAAAAGGTTGTTCCTCATGTGAGTTAATGAAGAGATCTTCCTTCATATGCACATCTCATTTCTTTCCTTGTCCTGTGATTCTCATTAAGTTTGATGTGCGATCAGGTGGAATTTAGCTTAATTGCCTAGTTTTTATTGAATTCCCAACTAATATGAGAGCAAAAGCAGAAAAGTTTTGTCTCATCTGCTTGTCTGTCACCACTGTGGACGAGAGCACACTCCTTCACGTCGAAATAAAACTCTATATAACGACTGACCATGTATATGTATATGCACTACAAGAAAATCCAACAATGTCAAAAAGTATTACCAAAAATGAATGTACGAAGACGTCGTCATGCATGAAGTTTGGCAACAATAAGAGATAAGGAAGAAAACAAGAAGAAGAGAGTTTTGAGACGAGAAGATTTTGTTATGCACCAGATTAGCCTCGGCAAGAGATTTGGAGGAGATGGTAGACATCAGCCAATGTGGCCAGTTCGCGAGAGTAAATTTAAGTAATCTGTGAGTTCCTTCATCGTCAATGCTAAACATATATGGACCGGAAACACAAAGGGGGAGTGGATACGGTTAGACACGGTACACCAGATTCCGTCCATGGCTCCCCAACCCATAATGGGGTCCAAACCCAGTAGAAGAGACTTCAAAACCATCCCAAACCTCCTCTGTTTTTCTTCTTTTTAACTTTTCTATTTTGATTTTTTTTCTGGATTATTTACGATGATTTTTTCAACTTTCTATATAGAGAAATAATATATGGAATCCACACGCCGAGCCTAAAATTTAATTTTTTCCGCCAAAATGCTCAATCCACAAAGAAAATTTTAGGTCAAAAGGAAGGCGCTACCTGACACGCTCTGCCCAAATTTGCCGGAAAACTCCAGAGACCATGCACACACGGAGCATTTCTTCGTCTTGTGCGACTGGACCATGGACATTTGGTCAGATCCGAGGGGCTAAATGTGGACGCATCTCCGCTAAACTTAACGAGAAGAATGGACAAATGGCTCGATCGATTCCAACAAAGAAGACCCGACCCAGGAGCAATTGTAGACGAAGCTCTCCTTCCAAGCAGCAACTGTGGTCACCGCTAGCAAGAGGGAAGTGGGAATTCAAAGGGGACGGGTCTTTAGCTTGAAGTCGAAGCAGAGGGATTGGCGGCTGAAGATCACCCCGGCGGGAGTGAACGCTCGCGGCTGGGTTTGCAAAGCGGGACAACTGCGCCTTCTCCACTCGAAATCGAAACCATTGCGGTGAAGGGAAACAGCTGCTATCTGGCTGCGGGAGGCGTATGAGCTATGAACACCTGAGCGAGTGTTCCTGTTTGTCGGACAAATTGAATCTAACCGTTAGATTCGTCACTGAACGGCCGAAGTTTGAGCCCATGGGCTTTGAGATTGTCTCTTTTGAGGAATGCAAAGTACTAATGTGACGATTCATGTTTGCCTGCTGTCTTCATATATTCTCTAGTAGAACGAAAAATATTTCACTGAAAGTGCATAGAACCTGATCCATGGAATATGGGACCATTCTATATGTAGAACTTAATTATGCGGGCATTGTTTTTAGACACTACCATTTGAAAATCGTTCGTTATTTTTCACAAAAAATCTACGTATGAGGTCATCTTTAGAAGCTCTCTCTTTCTTCAGACTAGTGACTTTTAATTGCTCGACAAAACTAATGTTTATTTAGATAGACTCATCTGGTTAATGAATTCGCCTTGTTTGGGTCTCATATCATTTAGTTGACACCGTAAATAGTGGCATTACTACCTAGATCATTAATCCTAGCCCATTGTTGGAAAAATATTGATTAGCCTCCATTTACACATAGCATGATTGCGTAGATAGACCATTAGTAGATTTCTCATAGAAATCGTGAGTTATGTTTATAGATCAAGAAGGGAGGAGAATATGCTTAATAAATATGTAAAGAGGCACAAATATTAATTAAACTTTTCAATATAATTTTTCCATAGACTTATTGGTTTGGAGAAAAACTAATCAATCTACTTTTTCATAGCAAAATCGAGTTTACTTTTTCTCTAGTGTCATGAAGTTTGATTTATGGCGCTTCCCACATGTACTTTTAAATTATAATCTTCACATTTAGACAAAATAATTGTTGTAATGCAGTTAAAAAATTATTATAAGCTTAGTTTCCTACTAACCTTTGTTTTCCCCCCTTGGCTTCAATAGATAGGTTGAGAACTATGTTGTTCCTTTTTCTTGACCTCCTCTTCAAAATCAGTCTGCGTATTTGATCTGAATTGAAAAGGTGGCAAAGCCCTTGTACGTATTTGATCCGACTTGAATACATCCTGGTTCAACCATTTGCTAATTCAATTTGAAACCTTTGTCAGTACGGACCTAGGAATGCTAGCAACATGAGAACTTTTATATCAGTTATACCATTTAGATCTGTCATCTTTGCTTCGAGAATAGTAATATGAACGTGTTTTGTACCTGCAGGATGGACCCTAATTAATAATGTGAGATCTAATTTTGCAATTTTCGTGATTTTCTGAATTCAAATTCTACTTGATCTTCCAGAATTCGTGTACGATGTTGTATTAGTCTTCATAAAGCATAATCCAGTTTTCTAATTTGAGACTACTATTTATTCATAGTTATTTGATGATTACTAGATTAACAAAGAGGACGGTGTACCAACTTGCTTTCACACTCGCGCTTTCTGTCTCAATCTTATCTCGTGTGTGAATAAAATGAAGAAAGGGTTTGTGTCAAATTTCTCGAGCAATTTATTGAAACCATGTCTTCGTAACATAATCTAAAGCTGGCCCGTGACAATTAAGATCGCATTGCCCGATCAAAATCCTAATTTAAACTATAAAAAAGCAATTTAAAGCGCTGACAATTAGGGATGTTAGATGGGTGAGTCGGGTTTGGATCGGGTTGAAAATGGTTCAACTCACATTGATCCGTTTAACCCATTTTGACCCATTTTCATGTAATGTAAATTTGATGACCCATACCCGATCCATATTACCAACACATATTAATATTTAACTTAATTTAAGAAAATCCACTCCCACTTATTTAGTCCACTTTAAACTTCACATATAAATTGTTTGAATTAAAATTTCACATCAAATTTATAAAGTAAATTAAATAATAAAAAACTAGTAAATAAAAATATGTGGATACCTCTAAATTGAAATAGTTTTTGAAAAATAATGTTTTAAAAAAATGGAATTTTTAATTATTTTTAAAAAATTAAATTTTTATTATTTATTTTTCTTTCTTTCTTTTATTTATTTTTTTTTCCTTTATTTTCTCTTTTCTTTCTTCTTCCTCCTTCTTCCCCCTTTTTCCTCTGTTGATGCCGCCTGACGATGATTGGCCAAGACGCAGGCCAGCGAGCCTGAACTCAACAAAGGCTAACAAACTCGAGGCTTAGCCGATCTAGGCTTCATTAAGGTCGCTAGTAATGGTCAAGCTTGGGCTTGCTCGGATCTGGCAAGCCGCGAGCTCTATTGCGGCCAATAAATTCGGAGTTCGTGTACCCAAATCCGGGCAAGCTGTAGCTCGGTCAAGGCCAGTGACCTCACGGCTCGCCTGTCCAAATTTAGGCCAAGCTTTGGCCAGCGAGCTTAGGGCTCGCCAACCCAAGCTCTGTCGCGGCTCGCCTGCCCAGATCCAAGTTAAGCTCCAACTGATGACGACAAGCTTGGGATTGGCGATGGTGACGACGGCGTGATGGCAAGATCGGCAATGGAGGTCAAGAACGCATAAAGGAAGGCGATGGAAGGAGAGAGACGATGGGTCTACCTAACAACTCACTCAATCTATATTTGACCTATTTAACTAAAAGTGAGTCATACTATGAGTTTATGACTCATTTTAACACATTTACTGACAATCAATGGATATATTCGCTTAGTTGGATCAAGATTAGAACTAATCATAATGAAATTACCGGCATATTGTTATTAGAATGGTTTGCCTTCTGTGTGGTACTGATGGGCCAAGTCTCATTATCAGGCCAGGTTGGCCTATCGGGCTCAAATTGTTCCGAAGCCGATAGCAATCGAAGCCCGATAAGCTTGGACCGGATCGGGCCATGAACACAGTTTGACTCAAACAAACTTCTCTTCTCCTCCTCCTTCGTCGTCTTCCTCCCTCTCACTTCCTCTCCGCCTTGTTCGCCCCTGATGAGAAGGGAAGCGATACAGTTTTCGGCGACATTCTTTTGTTAGAGAAAAGCTCGAGACCTAGGTTTCTACTTATTTCGAGGAGGCGGAATTCATTACTTGATCTCCGTTCATCTTCTTGATTCCCCTTTTGTTTAGTACTATTTTGATTAGATTCTGTTTTCTTGACGCATTGTCGATATAAAAGGTGTGGTTCCGTAGACATTGTGATTGCGAATGGGAATCCTCTACAACAAAGTCGAGAGTATTTTAAGCAATAAACATTGAACAAAGAGAGTATCTTAAGACGGCCTTCTGTCACGTCTTACTAAAGCTTATTTGATATTGATAAATTCGACCCTTCTTGAAGACTCTTAATAGCTTTTACCAAGTAGATGTGCTTTTGACCTGCCGACTACATGGGTGCCTTGTGTAATTGATAATTGATGCTTTGCTTTTGTTTGTTAATGCAGTTGATTAGTGCGTAAGTATCGAACTCTATCTTGCAGATGCAACTAGTCATTTGCTGGATGTTTCCATTTGGCATCCGGCAGGGGGCTTTGTCGTGCTTGCTGGGCACCAACTTTTTGGGTTTTCTACATCGTAAGGTGCTGTCTTTTGTGCTGAGAAGATTGGGGCTTGACATCCAAATGCGTGCAGCGATGTTCACTCGTGGGCTCGTGGGAAATTTATCACCTTTTGTAGTACTTCCACAGGCTATTTCTTTAACTTCGCAATTTTCTGGTACATATAAGCTCTGCCAATCTAAAACCTCATGTGTAGTACGAGTAGTAAGTTAAGTCTCTTCGTCAATTTGTAATTTCCCAGCAATGTGCTAAGCTATTAAACTGAATCCTTAATTTCTCTGTGTAATGAAATTCTGGCAGAGTTGACCAAATGTCATATTCTTTATTTCGTCTCCCACACTTTTACGCTTGCGATTGCAATCTTTGACAAAAATGTGATGCATTTAGCGCTTGTTGTGGGGACTGGAGTCATTGACCTTTTAAGTTTGAGATGTCCTGTAATTATCGCCATGGCATTGCCATCTGATATTGCATATACGGGTTGACTGCAGATCCCCCTTGACAACCTCTATCATGGTCTTGCGAGCCTTATCTCCTTGTCTTACTAAGGCCTGAAGAAATCCCCAACCAAAGGATGCTACAAGATGTATAAGCAAGCAGATTCCTGTTTGGGTGGCATGTTTATGAAAAAGCATCTCTCCTTTTTGTCATTGCCCTAGCACTCATTGTAGTGCAAAGTCTGGGAGACGCAAAGCATTATTGCTGGCTATCAATAGGTATGCTCTTCAGGATACTTTTGCATTGCCTAATCAAATTATTCAGCTTATTTCCATTCTTGTTTATTCTCCTTTGGTACTATGTTTATTGCATAGTGTGCTTGTTGCCAGTTGCTATTATAGATTTATTTGGGTTGAAGAGTTAAAATTCAGCTTTCAATTTTGTGTGTGCACGTGCATGCTTGTGCTTGGATGCTCTTGTGTTTGAGGAAGGAAGGACGAGTCTAGACTTTGTCGAAACCTTGTTCGTGGATGTCTTATTGCCCATCTGCATAGTGAAAACAAGTTCTCAATCAACTTTAGGTTTATGGAGCCCACATTCTGGCCATTTAATTTCTTATTCTCTTGAAGAAGAAGAAGAAGAAGAAGAAGAAGAAGAAGAAGAAGAGGAAAGGGAATAGAAGGGTAGAAGAACAATTTAAAATGAGGAGCAATGAGAGAAGTTCCTGGCTGATATCTGAGGTTGTCTCTTTAGTATCCTTATATTGTGCATAATACTTGATACATGTATATGTATACTTTTTAATGTGCATATTTGAGGATTCAAAGCCGGATACTATTCATATCATTGCATGAAAACTTGTTAGAACATGAACCAGACTGTTGGACAGTGAATCCATGTACTGTGATACATATTTATTTTTGTTTCCCTCCATTTTTAGTATCTAGAAGCTCAGAAAATGTGGATAGTTAAGCTAGATGGGCCAATTTTATGTCAATTTCAAATCAATCATGCTCATGCAATGTTTTTATCGCTGTCCACCTACTGAAATCTGTTAGTCATGGCATTGTACTGTCCGCTTGAGATATTGTTTTGTGTTCAAGTTTGCAAGGCCTTAAATGTCCAATTTCTTAAACTTTTGCATCAATTGCGCATAACCCTTTGTTCCAGAATTCATGTACTTTTTGATGTCTACAGAGGATAGACCTATCTGATGTCATTTATTAATTAACCAAACCTCTCAAATGATGTGTCCTAACATTCTTGTGGCTTTACCGTGCACTATCCTGCTACTCGCTCTTCCCACTTCTATATGAAGCCCAAGAGAATCCCATAAAAGTGTCGCTGCTGCTGGTGCATAACATGTTGATGTTCCTCGACTTCTCTGCGCTATTTGATGGGAGTGCAAAAGGGAAAGCAACTGCTCCCGAGTCAGGAAAAGGAGATCAATCCAGACAGAAGAGAAGCTTGGGTCTGGCCGAGAAAGGAGGGTTTGCCATTGGTTGGAGCACAAAGGTTTATTTGTTCGCTATTTTACTCGTCAAGTTATGGGGTCAGTTCTTGCATCTTTACATTATCAGCAATAAGGTTCCTTTTGTGCCCCTGATGATGATATATGTTATTGCGCATTGGGCTTCATTTACCCATGGATTTGGCAACTGCTATTGATTATTAGTCATTCTGGTTGATAGCATGAAATCTTCCAAATTTTGTGTTTTTGTTTTGTGAGGAACTTTTTGCTGTATCAATCTTATAATGCAACTTCCAATCAAATGAAAATGGAAAAGTCGTTTTACCACATCATTAATGCACTGAGCTGGATTAAAAGCTACTCCTGCAAGGGATGAATTAGCAAAAGCCACCACTTTGATTTGTAGTTTCGTCATCTGTTAGAAAGTCAGCAACTTCTCTATGAAGTTGCGTGCAAATCTAATGAATGTGACATGATGTTGTTTTGTTTCAAGAATTGCACATCCTTAGTTTGCTCCCTTTGATGCTTTGATGTTTGGATTGAATTACAGTTGTAGGCAATGTGCATTTATGGAGGGAAAATGCTGGAGATCATAGTTTCAGCATTTGTTAGATGTACATGCTGGGGTTCCCAGGTCATGACTCATTACATCTAGCCACTTGTAATCTTTTACTGCCACATTCTCATTGCAGTTATCTTTTCTCTGCACTCCAATGACGTTTTCTTTTTTCTTGGAGTACCATTGCTACTTGAGGATTTTGGGCTTCTTTGCTCTAATAGTAGACATGATTTATCGCAAGTTTTCACATTTTTGACCATCAGAGATGGTGCGTTGTCCCAGTTTCACTTGATTGGATATACATTTTAACTGCTGATTATGTAGCGTAAGGTTTTTGAAGCAGTGTGCTTAGAAAAATCCAACGGCATTAGCTATCGTCTATGGTTTCGTAGGCTACCTAATCATTATTGAGAAATGCTTGTCTCTCATCAGTGAATATCTCTTTTAATCTTCATTACTGTGTAGTAATGGGTAGACCCCACCACTTGTTTTCTGGATTTTATTGTACAGCTAGCATGACAAAGCCATAATGTTCGAGCACTATCACCAGAAGAAAGCCAAGTCTAAGAGTCCGCCATGTATGTTCGAGGTACCCAGTTCTGTGATATCTAGCAGCGTATAAATCTAACTTTTCCTTCTTTTTGTCTATGAGTCTCTCTTCAATTCTGGGTGGCCATGGTTATTTTTCTTCTGCTGATTGAAGTGCCTCTTGGATATTGTAACTGGCGTTGAAGGTTTCTGTTGTTGCAATGGAATGAATACCATGGACAAGGAGCCCTGGGACTCGTACTATTATGACTGGCCTGTTGTTATTTCCCATAGGATTTTGTCAATGTATGCGTTGGCCTTTGGATGCTGACCTTACTCTAATAACTTGTGTTTGTACAAGAGTTCAATTTTATTTCTCACGGCTCTCTTCCTCTTACCTTGTCTAATCCTGGTTCGTATGTTTTGTCAGCAGAAACAAGACGGGCGAGTCATTTTTGGTTTGTCTAATCCCATGGTAGAGTAATCTTATTCCTTGACAAACGCTTGGGCGAGCACTAGGTTTGGGCATTTCATTTGGTCAGTGGAGCACTTGTCCATTTTGTGTTACTTCCTGAAAAATATGAGCATCCGCATGCAATTGAAATTGCTCACTAGGGCGGTGTAGTTTGGGCTTTTTCTTGCCCAATAGGGGCCACATTACTTGACCCTTTGTTTGTAATCGCATGTACTCATTTCATTCTCTTCGCATCGACAATTGGTTCGAGGGTTCTTTTCTTGCTCTCTATCAAAACAATAATGCCTGGCCCGTGAATTTTCTTATTTTTTCTTTCTTTCTATACTCCCTTGTGAACTCTTTTATTTGGCGCAAGAAAGAGCACGTGAGGCAACTGTGCTTCCTATTCCAATGTGATTTCGGGATTATACGAAACAATTTAGTTGGAGCAAATTGGCTAATCATAAAAATTAATAAATTTGAATGCGAAAAGAATCAAGCCTACATATCCAAAATGATTCACTAATCGAGCAAGAGTAACTCGACCTATTTGTATCCAATCTATCATGCCATAAATTGATGATATGTGTTGTGAGTACGAATGCTAGGGGAGGGGGGTAGCACCATGTGATGCTCGCAATTGTGGAAAGAACAAAGTGGAATTTTCCTTTTTCATCGTACCTTTCGAATCTTTACCACAGGTTTTTTTTTTTTTTAATGTATATCATTGCTAGGTGCGATTTTCATGGATCAAATTAATTTCGTTGAATCGAAGCATTCGTCAGGATATGCTTTTTGTAGAGGAAAAAAAGCATGGATAACATGGATAAATTAAAACAATTTGGAGAATTTCCAAGAACTGGTGTGGCCATTTTTTTTTTATTAATTTGATTTACTTTTTACGATAAATGATTAGTTAGAAAACTTCTGTTCATAGAAGTAAAACCTCAGAGAGTCAGAGAGTTGATGGAATTAAGTGCTCTTATACTAAGTAAAATTCTAAAGGAATTTTTTAGCATCTGTGAACTAGTTGAGGATACATGACATGATTTTAAAGCCTTCATTGACTAAAATTATTCCAATAATGCTCTTTAGTATTCTCATTTCAGTAAAAAGAAAAGAAAAAACCTTTTCCTGCAAGTTTCTATAATTATGCGATATTATCCTGTACGTAAGAATAACAAATACTATGGAGTGGGTGCAAACTTTCGTTAATCTCTACTGTTTTAGGAATTCATCGACTTGACCATTATTTTTTGAGCTGTACAAGCCCAAGGTAAACCAAAAATCTAAGTTATCCTAATGTCGAAATAATAATAATAAAAAGTTTCTATTTTGGTCAGAATATATTAAGCAATTTCCGTGGCTTTTGACCAGCCCGCACGCCCGTCTTCTTCCTCCTTCCTCCCTCACGCGACTCGCGCGCTTCTCTGAGACGTACGGGAGCAGCAGAGAGCAGAAAGGAAAAAGCATGCTGGCAGTGGCAGAATGCCGATTGCCGGGGAAAGTACAGCGCAAGTGCCAAAACTTGACACAAATGGGCATTTAAGTGTCAAAAGTTACAAAAGGTACACTTAAGTGCCACTTTTAAAAACAATTGGATCACTTAAGTGCCAAGTCGCCGGAACCCTGCCGGAAATCTTACGTGGCAATTTTTTATTAATTTTCTTGCCTACGTGGCTCACCGGAAACTGAATCGGCCAAAAATCAGCCAAAACGACGTCGTTTTGGCTGACGTGGATTTAAAAAATATTAATTAAAAAATATTAATTAAAAATATATTATTATAAAATAGATTTTATTTTATTTTTAAAAAAAGGAGGGGATTGGCGAGGGTTGTGCAACCCTCGCCGCCGCCGCCGCCGTCCCTGCCCCACCTCTCCGGGAAGGGCCGGCAACGGCAATGGCGGCGGTGGCGAGGGCTGCACAGCCCTCGCCGATCCCCTCCTCTTCTCTTTTTTTTTTTTTTGAAAATCGATTTTAATTTTTCAAAAATCTGACGTAGACAATTTTTTTTAAAAAAATTGCCACTTGGATTTTTTTATTTTGAAAAACTGCCACGTAGATTTTTTATTTTGAAAAAAATGCTCCGTCAGCAAATGAAGTCGCCGGAAAATGGACACGTGGCAATTTGGCCGGAATTTTTCGCCGTTGGCACTTAAGTGATTCATTTTGCTCCGATTTTGGCACTTAAGTGTACATTTTGTAACTTTTGGCACTTAAGTGTCCTTTTGTGCCAACTTTTGGTACTTCAGAGGTCCGCATGTCAAAGCCTTAAGAGGAAGGGAGGGAGAAGGGCTCGTTTCGGGGGGTCCTTAATAGAGCAGAGAGAACCGAGGGAGAGAATAGAGGCTCGTTCTTGGAGAGGGAGAGAGCGAGCGTTGTGTTCTAGAGATCATCGGCGGTGGGGAACATCTTCAGGTGGTCGCAAATGTGATACTATTAGAGAGAGCTTGAGGCCAAGTAAGTGTTTTTGTATTTGTGCCCATGGAATGTAGCTCAACTATCATAAAAAGCTAACATTTTTCCATGCTTTTCATGAAGAAATCGAAGGTTTTGTATTTCATTGATTTGATCTCTTTTGTACATACTATATATAAAGATATTACAAAAACCCTAAATTAGGGATGATTGAGGATGCTTAAGGTAAGCAGAGAAAATACGGGAATAATATCAATAATATCTTAAATTAGATACAAGAGATAATATTGCTGATTAGGAATGTTATCATCCTCCCGCAAGCGAAGCATTGTCAACAATGTGAAGCTTGGACCGTAGAAGACGAACCCGTGCTCATAATAGTCCTTTGGTGAAGATATCCGCGATTTGATCATAGGTGTTGATGTAACGGATGTCAAGTAACTGGCGACTCACCAATTCACGAATATAATGATAACCTATTTCAATGTGTTTAGTACGACTATGAAAAATTGGATTCCGAGTTAGAGCAACGACAGAGATATTGTCGCACCACAATACGGGAGCACGTGGGAGCGAGATTCATAATTCTCGGAGAAGAGAGTGGAGCCATTGAATTTCAGCAGCTGTTTGAGCAAGACAACGATACTCGGCCTCTGTAGAAGAACGTGCAATAATAGGTTGCTCCGATTTTGGCACTTAAGTGTACATTTTGTAACTTTTGGCACTCCAGAAGTCCACATGTCAAAGCCTTAAGAGGAAGGGAGGGAGAAGGGCTCGTTTCGGGGGGTCCTTAGCAGAGCAGAGAGAACCGAGGGAGAGAATAGAGGCTCGTTCTTGGAGAGGGAGAGAGCGAGCGTTGTGTTCTAGAGATCATCGGCGGTGGGGAACATCTTCAGGTGGTCGCAAATGTGATACTATTAGAGAGAGCTTGAGGCCAAGTAAGTGCTTTTGTATTTGCGCCCATGGAATGTAGCTCAACTATCATAAAAAGCTAACATTTTTCCATGCTTTTCATGAAGAAATCGAAGGTTTTGTATTTCATTGATTTGATCTCTTTTGTACATACTATATATAAAGATATTACAAGAACCCTAAATTAGGGATGATTGAGGATGCTTAAGGCAAGCAGAGAAAATATGGGAATAATATCAATAATATCTTAAATTAGATACAAGAGATAATATTGCTGATTAGGAATGTTATCACCCTCCCGCAAGCGAAGCATTGTCAACAATGTGAAGCTTGGACCGTAGAAGACGAACCCGTGCTCATGACAGTCCTTTGGTGAAGATATCCGCGATTTGATCATAGGTGTTGATGTAACGGATGTCAAGTAACTGGCGACCCACCAATTCACGAACATAATGATAACCTATTTCAATGTGTTTAGTGCGACTATGAAAAATTGGATTCCGAGTTAGAGCAATGGCAAAGATATTGTCGCACCACAATACGGGAGCACGTGGGAACGAGATTCGTAATTCTTGGAGAAGAGAGTGGAGCCATTGAATTTCAGCAGCTGTTTGAGCAAGACAACGATACTCGGCCTCTGTAGAAGAATGTGCAATAGTAGGTTGCTCCAATTTTGGCACTTAAGTGTACATTTTGTAACTTTTGGCACTTAAGTGTCCCTTTGTGCCAACTTTTGGCACTCCAGAGGTTCGCATGTCAAAGCCTTAAGAGGAAGGGAGGGAGAAGGGCTCGTTTCGGGGGGTCCTTAGCAGAGCAGAGAGAACCGAGGGAGAGAATAGAGGCTCGTTCTTGGAGAGGGAGAGAGAGAGCGTTGTGTTCTAGAGATCATCGGCGGTGGGGAACATCTTCAGGTGGTCGCAAATGTGATACTATTAGAGAGAGCTTGAGGCCAAGTAAGTACTTTTGTATTTACGCCCATGGAATGTAACTCAACTATCATAAAAAGCTAACATTTTTCCATGCTTTTCATGAAGAAATCGAAGGTTTTGTATTTCATTGATTTGATCTCTTTTGTACATACTATATATAAAGATATTACAAGAACCCTAAATTAGGGATGATTGAGGATGCTTAAGGCAAGCAGAGAAAATACGGGAATAATATCAATAATATCTTAAATTAGATACAAGAGATAATATTGCTGATTAGGAATGTTATCATCCTCCCGCAAGCGAAGCATTGTCAACAATGTGAAGCTTGGACCGTAGAAGACGAACCCGTGCTCATGACAGTCCTTTGGTGAAGATATCCGCGATTTGATCATAGGTGTTGATGTAACGGATGTCAAGTAACTGGCGACTCACCAATTCACGAACATAATGATAACCTATTTCAATGTGTTTAGTGCGACTATGAAAAATTGGATTCCGAGTTAGAGCAATGGCAAAGATATTGTCGCACCACAATACGGGAGCACATGGGAACGAGATTCGTAATTCTCGGAGAAAATANCCCCTCCTCTTCTCTTTTTTTTTTTTTTTTTTTGAAAATCGATTTTAATTTTTCAAAAATCTGACGTAGAAAATTTTTTTAAAAAAAATTGCCACTTGGATTTTTTTATTTTGAAAAACTGCCACGTAGATTTTTTATTTTGAAAAAAAAGCTCCGTCAGCAAATGAAGTCGCCGGAAAATGGACACGTGGCAATTTGGCCGGAATTTTTCGCCGTTGGCACTTAAGTGATTCATTTTGCTCCGATTTTGGCACTTAAGTGTACATTTTGTAACTTTTGGCACTTAAGTGTCCTTTTGTGCCAACTTTTGGTACTTCAGAGGTCCGCATGTCAAAGCCTTAAGAGGAAGGGAGGGAGAAGGGCTCGTTTCGGGGGGTCCTTAATAGAGCAGAGAGAACCGAGGGAGAGAATAGAGGCTCGTTCTTGGAGAGAGAGAGAGCGAGCGTTGTGTTCTAGAGATCATCGGCGGTGGGGAACATCTTCAGGTGGTCGCAAATGTGATACTATTAGAGAGAGCTTGAGGCCAAGTAAGTGTTTTTGTATTTGTGCCCATGGAATGTAGCTCAACTATCATAAAAAGCTAACATTTTTCCATACTTTTCATGAAGAAATCGAAGGTTTTGTATTTCATTGATTTGATCTCTTTTGTACATACTATATATAAAGATATTATAAGAACCCTAAATTAGGGATGATTGAGGATGCTTAAGGCAAGCAGAGAAAATACGGGAATAATATCAATAATATCTTAAATTAGATACAAGAGATAATATTGCTGATTAGGAATGTTATCATCCTCTCGCAAGCGAAGCATTGTCAACAATGTGAAGCTTGGACCGTAGAAGACAAACCCGTGCTTATAATAGTCCTTTGGTGAAGATATCCGCGATTTGATCATAGGTGTTGATGTAACGGATATCAAGTAACTGGCGACTCACCAATTCACGAATATAATGATAACCTATTTCAATGTGTTTAGTGCGACTATGAAAAATTGGATTCCGAGTTAGAGCAATGGCAGAGATATTGTCGCACCACAATACGGGAGCACGTGGGAGCGAGATTCGTAATTCTCGGAGAAAATAGTGGAGCCATTGAATTTCAGCAGCTGTTTGAGCAAGACAACGATACTCGGCCTCTGTAGAAGAACGTGCAATAGTAGGTTGCTCCGATTTTGGCACTTAAGTGTACATTTTCTAACTTTTGGCACTTAAGTGTCCCTTTGTGCCAACTTTTGGCACTCCAAAGGTCCGCATGTCAAAGCCTTAAGAGGAAGGGAGGGAGAAGGGCTCGTTTCGGGGGGTCCTTAGCAGAGCAGAGAGAACCAAGGGAGAGAATAGAGGCTCGTTCTTGGAGAGGGAGAGAGCGAGCGTTGTGTTCTAGAGATCATCGGCAGTGGGGAACATCTTCAGGTGGTCGCAAATGTGATACTGTTAGAGAGAGCTTGAGGCCAAGTAAGTGCTTTTGTATTTACGCCCATGGAATGTAGCTCAACTATCATAAAAAGCTAACATTTTTCCATGCTTTTCATGAAGAAATTGAAGGTTTTGTATTTCATTGATTTGATCTCTTTTGTACATACTATATATAAAGATATTACAAGAACCCTAAATTAGGGATGATTGAGGATGCTTAAGGCAAGCAGAGAAAATATGGGAATAATATGAATAATATCTTAAATTAGATACAAGAGATAATATTGCTGATTAGGAATGTTATCACCCTCCCGCAAGCGAAGCATTGTTAACAATGTGAAGCTTGGACCGTAGAAGACGAACCCGTGCTCATGACAGTCCTTTGGTGAAGATATCCGCGATTTGATCATAGGTGTTGATGTAACGGATGTCAAGTAACTGGCGACCCACCAATTCACGAACATAATGATAACCTATTTCAATGTGTTTAGTGCGACTATGAAAAATTGGATTTCGAGTTAGAGCAATGGCAGAGATATTGTCGCACCACAATACGGGAGCACGTGGGAACGAGATTCGTAATTCTCGGAGAAGAGAGTGGAGCCATTGAATTTCAGCAGCTGTTTGAGCAAGACAACGATACTCGGCCTCTGTAGAAGAACGTGCAATAGTAGGTTGCTCCAATTTTGGCACTTAAGTGTACATTTTGTAACTTTTGGCACTCCAGAGGTCTGCATGTCAAAGCCTTAAGAGGAAGGGAGGGAGAAGGGCTCGTTTCGGGGGGTCCTTAGCAGAGCAGAGAGAACCGAGGGAGAGAATAGAGGCTCGTTCTTGGAGAGGGAGAGAGAGAGCGTTGTGTTCTAGAGATCATCGGCGGTGGGGAACATCTTCAGGTGGTCGCAAATGTGATACTATTAGAGAGAGCTTGAGGCCAAGTAAGTGCTTTTGTATTTACGCCCATGGAATGTAACTCAACTATCATAAAAAGCTAACATTTTTCCATACTTTTCATGAAGAAATCGAAGGTTTTGTATTTCATTGATTTGATCTCTTTTGTACATACTATATATAAAGATATTATAAGAACCCTAAATTAGGGATGATTGAGGATGCTTAAGGCAAGCAGAGAAAATACGAGAATAATATCAATAATATCTTAAATTAGATACAAGAGATAATATTGCTGATTAGGAATGTTATCACCCTCCCGCAAGCGAAGCATTGTCAACAATGTGAAGCTTGGACCGTAGAAGACGAACCCGTGCTCATGACAGTCCTTTGGTGAAGATATCCGCGATTTGATCATAGGTGTTGATGTAACGGATGTCAAGTAACTGGCGACTCACCAATTCACGAACATAATGATAACCTATTTCAATGTGGTTAGTGCGACTATGAAAAATTGGATTCCGAGTTAGAGCAATGGCAGAGATATTGTCGCACCACAATACGGGAGCACGTGGGAACGAGATTCGTAATTCTCGGAGAAAATAGTGGAGCCATTGAATTTCAGCAGCTGTTTGAGCAAGACAACGATACTCGGCCTCTGTAGAAGAACGTGCAATAGTAGGTTGCTCCGATTTTGGCACTTAAGTGTACATTTTGTAACTTTTGGCACTTGAGTGTTCCTTTGTGCCAACTTTTGGCACTCCAGAGGTCTGCATGTCAAAGCCTTAAGAGGAAGGGAGGGAGAAGGGCTCGTTTCGGGGGGTCCTTAGCAGAGCAGAGAGAACCGAGGGAGAGAATAGAGGCTCGTTCTTGGAGAGGGAGAGAGAGAGCGTTGTGTTCTAGAGATCATCGGCGGTGGGGAACATCTTCAGGTGGTCGCAAATGTGATACTATTAGAGAGAGCTTGAGGCCAAGTAAGTGCTTTTGTATTTACGCCCATGGAATGTAACTCAACTATCATAAAAAGCTAACATTTTTCCATACTTTTCATGAAGAAATCGAAGGTTTTGTATTTCATTGATTTGATCTCTTTTGTACATACTATATATAAAGATATTATAAGAACCCTAAATTAGGGATGATTGAGGATGCTTAAGGCAAGTAGAGAAAATACGAGAATAATATCAATAATATCTTAAATTAGATACAAGAGATAATATTGCTGATTAGGAATGTTATCACCCTCCCGCAAGCGAAGCATTGTCAACAATGTGAAGCTTGGACCGTAGAAGACGAACCCGTGCTCATGACAGTCCTTTGGTGAAGATATCCGCGATTTGATCATAGGTGTTGATGTAACGGATGTCAAGTAACTGGCGACTCACCAATTCACGAACATAATGATAACCTATTTCAATGTGTTTAGTGCGACTATGAAAAATTGGATTCCGAGTTAGAGCAATGGCAAAGATATTGTCGCACCACAATACGGGAGCACATGGGAACGAGATTCGTAATTCTCGGAGAAAATAGTGGAGCCATTGAATTTCAGCAGCTGTTTGAGCAAGACAACGATACTCGGCCTCTGTAGAAGAACGTGCAATAGTAGGTTGCTCCGATTTTGGCACTTAAGTGTACATTTTGTAACTTTTGGCACTTAAGTGTCCCTTTGTGCCAACTTTTGGCACTCCAGAGGTCCGCATGTCAAAGCCTTAAGAGGAAGGGAGGGAGAAGGGCTCGTTTCGGGGGGTCCTTAGCAGAGCAGAGAGAACCGAGGGAGAGAATAGAGGCTCGTTCTTGGAAAGGGAGAGAGCGAGCGTTGTGTTCTAGAGATCATCGGCGGTGGGGAACATTTTCAGGTGGTCGCAAATGTGATACTATTAGAGAGAGCTTGAGGCCAAGTAAGTGCTTTTGTATTTGCGCCCATGAAATGTAGCTCAACTATCATAAAAAGCTAACATTTTTCCATACTTTTCATGAAGAAATCGAAAGTTTTGTATTTCATTGATTTGATCTCTTTTGTATAGACTATATATAAAGATATTACAAGAACCCTAAATTAGGGATGATTGAGGATGCTTAAGGCAAGCAGAGAAAATACGGGAATAATAGCAATAATATCTTAAATTAGATACAAGAGATAATATTGCTGATTAGGAATGTTATCACCCTCCCGCAAGCGAAGCATTGTCAACAATGTAAAGCTTGGACCGTAGAAGACGAACCCGTGCTCATGACAGTCCTTTGTTGAAGATATCCGCGATTTGATCATAGGTGTTGATGTAACGGATGTCAAGTAACTGGCGACCCACCAATTCACGAACATAATGATAACCTATTTCAATGTGTTTAGTGCGACTATGAAAAATTGGATTCCGAGTTAAAGCAATGACAGAGATATTGTCGCACCACAATACGGGAGCACGTGGGAGCGAGATTTGTAATTCTCGGAGAAGAGAGAGGAGCCATTGAATTTCAGCAGCTGTTTGAGCAAGACAACGATACTCGGCCTCTGTAGAAGAACGTGCAATAGTAGGTTGCTTCTTTGCCCTCCAGGATACAGGATTGGCCCTGAGAAATAAACAATAGCCACTAGTGGAGCGACGATCATCCGGACTGCCAGCCCAGTCAGCGTCACAATAGGCATGTAAAGAAATAGGACCACGTTGAATCTGCATACCATAAGAGATTATGCCTTTCAAATAGCGAATGATACGCTTTACAGCACGCCAATGGTGTTCTTCGGGTGCTTTGAGAAATTGACAAGCTTGATTAACAGCATAGCTAACGTCAGAACGACTGAGAGTAACATATTGAAGTGCCCCAACAACACTCCTTTACAGTGTAGGATCCGAGACAGGGTCACTGCTTGAATGACCAAGTTTATTTGAGGTAGCCGGGCTGGAAACAGGCTTGCAGTCCAACATATTGGTGCGAGATAAGAGGTTATGAATATACTTTGCCTGATTAAGGAAGATATGATGGAGGTTTCGTCGAACAAGCTGAATGCCCAAGAAATAAGTCAAAGGGCCTAAGTCCTTCATCTTGAATGAGTGGCGAAGTTCCTCAACAATAGCAGACATAGCTTTGGAATCATTTCCTGTTAAAATAATGTCGTCAACATAAGATAAGAGATAGATAATGGTAGAGCCATGACTATAAATGAAGAGGGACGGATTTGAGATAGTGGTTGAAAAACCAATGTCTTCTAGCCGAGCTGTGAATTTCTCAAACCAAGCACGAGGTGTTTGCCATAGACAATAGAAGGATTTGTGCATTAAGCAAACATAATGAGGAGCAGTATGATCAACATAGCCTAGTGGTTGAGCCATATATACAGTTTTCTGGAGATCGCCGTGTAAAAATGCACATTCAACATCAAGTTGTTGAATCACCTATCCATAAGTGACCGCCAACGTGAGAATGACCCGAATAACAGTATGCTTTACAACAGGACTAAAAGTGTCCACAAAGTCAATGCCAGGTTGTTGGTGAAATCCTTTCGCTACGAGGCGAGCTTTGTAGCGACTGATGGTGCCATCTGGGTTTTGTTTTATCCGATAAACCCATTTGCAGCCGACGATGTTCATGGTTGGATTAAATGGCACAAGAGACCAAGTGTGTTGTTCTTGTAAAGAATTAAATTCCTCATCCATAGCTTTTCGCCATTCAGGTAATTTGGAAGCTTGAGTGTAGCATGTCGGCTCCAAGGGAAGAGAAGAAGATAAAGCAATAGGATAACGAGAAGTAAAGGTTTTTGGTTTGAAAATACCATGTTGAGAACGTGTGATCATGGGATGAGTGCGGGTGGGAGGTGGTGGGGGAGGGTGTGGTATAGAGGGAGGTAAAGGAGGAGATTGGGGTTCATCTATAGTTAGCGAAGCAGAGGCAACACCATCGGTAGGGCTAATGGTGGGCTCAAGCCATGCGGTATCCGTGGGGGCGGATGTTGATGGTAGCCAGATGGAGATAGGACCAAGTGAGGGTAAAGTGGTAAGAGATTTCGGAGAGTTAGAATTTGTGATAAACGAGTAAACAAATTCATCAAATTTGACGTGACGAGAAATGTAAACTCGGTGACTTTGCATGTCATAGCAGCAATATCTTTTATGAGAGGTACTATAGCCTAGAAAACAACACGAAGAAAAGTGGAACTCCAATTTGTTAGAACAATAGGGACGGAGCCAGGGATAACAGAGGCATCCAAAAGCTTGTAAATGAGAATAATCAGGAATTTGTTGAAACAATTGTTGATATGGGGAAATTTGAGAAATAATAGGCATGCGGTTAATGAGATATACAGCTGTATTGAAGGCTTCAAACCAAAAGCGAGAGGGCATACCAGTTTGAGCTAAAAGGGTGAGACCAGTTTCAACCACATAACGATATTTTCGCTCAACGACACCATTTTGTTTAGGTGTATGTGGGTAAGAAAATTAATGACCAATGCCATGAGTATGAAAATAAGATTCAAGTGCATTACTAGTGAATTCGCCACCAGCATCAGAGCGGAAGAATTTGATTCGACGGTTAAATTGATTTTCAACTTGCGGTTTGAAAGCCATAAAAATTTCATAAAAATCAGATTTATGGCGCATAGGAAATATCCAGCTGTAACGAGAGAAGTCATCAACAAACAGTACATAATAAGATAATTTTGAAATAGAAGACACAGGGGCAGGTCCCCATACATCACAATGAATCAGTTCAAGTGGAAATTGAGTGCGCGTGTGAGACAACGAAAAGGGTAACTTGCAACTTTTGCCTAACTGACATGCAGAACATAAAGAGTTGTCACACTTATTTGATATTTGAAGCTGTTTAAAAATAAGATTTTGAATAGCTGCTGAAGGGTGGCCAAGACGATGATGCCAAGTGGAGGAGTTGATGCGGGAAGAAAACGAAACTTGAGGTTTGAAGCAAGGTTTGGGAAACCGCATAGGATAAAGCCCATTCTCAGTCCAACCGTGGTGCAAAATTTGCTTCGTTAACTTGTCCTTCACAAAAAATTGAGAATCATCAAATAGAAAATAGCAATTATTGTCTTTAGCAAATCTTACCAGGGGTCCTGAGTTCAAATCTTACCAGGCCCCATTTGCCTTCCTAATTAAATTTCCACGCTTAGTACTAGGCAAAAGACCAGGGGAACCGGAACCGCCCACTAATTCTATGGATCCACCCGGGAATCGGCCAAGAGATGAAGCGGAAGAGAGGGTCGGAGTTGGTTCCTCATTTTGGGAACCGAGGACCGAACCGACCTGATAGAGGGTGGATTCGGACCCCAAAACTCCGAACAAACACTCTAAAAACAGCCACATTTAAGATTAATATTAATCTCAACCCCAAGGCCGCTCTAGACACAAGGTTTGTTGATCTCCTTGGCTGGATTTTATATGCAATCTCTCAAATGCTCTTTGAGTAATTCTTCAATGTGGGACATTTGGAAACTTGTTGGAGTAACTTACATGCAAGGGGCAACAAGAGAGAAGAGAAGGGAGAGGGAGTAGGAGGCTCCACATTGATTATTTAGGAGAGACAACGAGCCCTTGGTCTCTATAAATAAGAGAAAGAGAACCCTTTATTTTGTTGGTCATGTTCTATTGGCAAGGGAAGAATGAAGGTGATGAGGAAAGTCTAGACTATTATTTTGAATATTTCGAATATTATTACATTTTGAATATAAAAATCTTAATTTTGACTTAAGAAAAATTGGTCCGGTCCGGGCAGGTGGATCCGCTTATGGAACCGGGAACCGGATCGGTACCCTTAAGAACCACCGGTTCTAGTCTGGTCCGGTCCGGTTTTGGGCGGTTCCCGGTTCTTTTGCACACCCCTAGTAAGGACGCACACAGAGGCACAGATGCACAAAAAAGGTAGAAAAAGAAGAAGAAAAGAGAAACAAAAGAAAAGAAGCCGCCGATCGCCGTCGTCTTGGGGACCCTCCCATGGCAGTGACGTTGGCGGCGTGACGCCAGCAAGGCAGAGAGGAGGGTGACGATTTTCGAAGAAGAGCTGGACGGGGAGCAGCAGCAGATCGGCGAGGAAAAAAGGGAGAAAAAAAGGATGCCAGGGGCAACGCTCGAGGAGACCGTTTGTCCGGCGCCCCCCCTCACGGCGGTGACGATTTTCAGACAGCAGCAGAGGAGAGGGCAACGACATCGCCCGGGCAACGACGCCGCTCGGACGACCCCCCACCGCAAAGACGAAAATGGCCGAGGGAGCAGCTCAGGGGAGCAAAACAGCTGGCTGACCAGGAAGAGAGAGCAGCTCCTGTGCGGTTAACGTTCAGATGTTTTGCATATTTAGGCATTTACTTAATGACTGTAATTTGGGAAGGCGGAACTCTTGCAGGCACAGAGAGAGAGAGAGAGAATGAGGAGGGGGGAGTGTGTGTGAGAGTGGTTTGGGAAGGGAAATACGGATGATTTTTCTTTCTTTTTGATCGTTTCTTGTCCTCATAATGCATATTAGAATATGTTCTGCCCTTTACATTCCGACTCTACCATCCTCATCTAGTTAATTCTTGCCCTCCTGCTAATTGGAATTGCTAAAATGGATGAATGCTTGTGAGATATTTGTACTTGTTGATTTACAAAATTTGGGATATGCTGAGTATGTTGATTTACAAAATGTTGATTTACCATCCTCATCTAGTACTTTGGGATGTGTCGAGTATGTTCCTAATGATGCCCATCCATGTTGCTTCTTTCTCCCCATTCTTGTGATCAACGACTCCTCATCACCACCTGCTTGAAGTCCCTATATGAAGTAAATGCATGAATAGAAGAAGTTAAATAATTCCACGTTATGGCTCCATTAAACTCAGAGCATATATCAATTTACTTCATTTATAAACCCATGCGCATCATTTAAATATTGGTGATAATTATAAGGACACAGAGTTTTTTGTTCTATGTCTAATGTGAATTAGTATATGAAAACTTCTAGGATTTTAGCTCTTCAATAGATTTCCTTTGTAAGAACTCGTGTAAATGTAATCTTAGTGTATGAGTAGAGCGTTTTATTTGTATACTACAACTTAATGAGGTATGGTGGTTCTTTGTCTAAGGACAGCAAACTCTGCCTAAGACGCAAATTATAGGACAAGGAAAAGTTAAGGGGGAAGGGAGAACATTAAGGCCTAGAAGGAAGAGAGGGTGGTGGGGCATCTACATTAACATTTATCACCATCTTCTCTTGTGTGTGATATAACTTTAATCATCATTTTATTATATCTAATGAGTAAATCCATGCAATTTTTTTGTTTCACTTTGTTGAGTATTTTTTAGTTGTATGTTGTTGACACCCAATTTTTTTTTCAAATGCTTTAAATGCCCATCTATTTTGTGTATATATATTAATTCATAGAAAAGATAAAACAAATTATATTAAAAAATTAGAAAAGAAAGAAAAGAAAAAAATTAGGCTGGACCGGCATAGTCCCCACTCCTTTTTCACAAATTTTCGGCCCTAATACTATCTCTCCTTGGGCCTTTTCCCTTTTGTTTCTTTTCAGCCCGTTTCTCTTTATTTCTTCCATTGGCCCGTTTGGCTTATAATTTCGAAGCCCACATAAGCAACTTAAGCCCAAAAGAGAAAAGAGAACGTGGACCAGACATTGAAAAGCCCTGCCCGTCTCACCTTCCCTCTTATTTTCCCCTCATGCACGTCACACTTCGTAAAAACGCAGCGGTAGCACGCAGTAAGGACTAGGGATGTGCATGGTCCGGGTGGGCGGTTCCCACCCCGGAACCGGGAACCGCCCACTCAGGATCGGTTCCAAATTTTTGGAACCGGAACCGCCCACTAATTCTATGAATCCACCCAGGACCCGGACCGTCGGTCCGGTCCGGTTCCCGGGTGGATCCTCGGAATCGGCCAAGATAAAGGGGAAGGGAGGGTCGGAGTTGGTTCCTCATTTTGGGAACCGAGGACCGAACCGACCCGATAGAGGGTGGATTCGGACTCTAAAACTCCGAACAAACACTCTAAAAACAGCCCCATTTAGAGATTAATATTAATCTCAACCCCAAGGCCGCTCTAGACACAAGGTTTGTTGATCTCCTTGGCTGGATTTTATATGCAATCTCTCAAATGCTCTTTGAGTAATTCTTCAATGTGGGACATTTGGAAACTTGTTGGAGTAACTTACATGCAAGGGGCAACGAGAGAGAAGAGAAGGGAGAGGGAGTAAGAGGCTCCACATTGATTATTTAGGAGAGACAACGAGCCATTGGTCTCTATAAATAGGAGAAAGAGAACCCTCTATTTTGTTGGTCATGTTCTATTGGCAAGGGAAGAATGAAGGTGATGAGGAAAGTCTAGACTATTATTTTGAATATTTTGAATATTATTACATTTTGAATATAAAAATCTTAATTTTGACTTAAGAAAAACTGGTCCGGTCCGGGCGGGTGGATTCGCTTATGGAACCGGGAACCGGACCGGTACCCACCGGTTCCAATGGGAACCGGACCGGTACCCTTAAGAACCACCGGTTCTAGTCTGGTCCGGTCCGGTTCCAGGCGGTCCGAGCGGTTCCCGGTTCTTTTGCACACCCCTAGTAAGGACGCACACAGAGGCACAGATGCACAAAAAAGGTAGAAAAAGAAGAAGAAAAGAGAAACAAAAGAAAAGAAGCCGCCGATCGCCGTCGTCTTGGGGACCCTCCCACGGCAGTGACGTTGGCGGCGTGACACCAGCAAGGCGGAGAGGAGGGTGACGATTTTCGGAGAAGAGCTGGACGGGGAGCAGCAACAGATCGGCGAGGAAAAAAGGGAGAAAAAAAGGATGCTAGGGGCAACGCTCGAGGAGACCGTTTGTCCGGCGCCCCCCCTCACGGCAGTGACGATTTTCAGACAGCAGCAGAGGAGAGGGCAACGACATCGCCCGGGCAACGACGCCGCTCGGACGACCCCCCACCGCAGAGACGAAAATGGCCGAGGGAGCAGCTCAGGGGAGCAAAACAGCTGGCTGACCAGGAAGAGAGAGCAGCTCCTGTGCGGTTAACGTTCAGATGTTTTGCATTCACATTTGATAACATGTTCAAGAGGTTTTGCGTATTTAGGCATTTACTTAATGACTGTAATTTGGGAAGGCGGAACTCTTGCAGGCACACAGAGACAGAGAGAGAATGAGGAGGGGGGAGTGTGTGTGTGAGAGTGGTTTGGGAAGGGAAATACGGATGATTTTTCTTTCTTTTCGATCGTTTCTTGTCCTTATAATGCATATTAGAATATGTTCTGCCCTTTACATTCCGACTCTACCGTCCTCATCTAGTTAATTCTTGCCCTCCTGCTAATTGGAATTGCTAAAATGGATGAATGCTTGTGAGATCTTTGTACTTGTTGATTTACAAAATTTGGGATATGCTGAGTATGTTGATTTACAAAATGTTGATTTACCATCCTCATCTAGTACTTTGGGATGTGTTGAGTATGTTCCTAATGATGCCCATCCATGTTGCTTCTTTCTCCCCATTCTTGTGATCAACGACTCCTCATCACCACCTGCTTGAAGTCCCTATATGAAGTAAATGCATGAATAGAAGAAGTTAAATAATTCCACGTTATGGCTCCATTAAACTCAGAGCATATATCAATTTACTTCCTTTATAAACCCATGCGCATCATTTAAATATTGGTGATAATTATAAGGACACAGAGTTTTTTGTTCTATGTCTAATGTGGATTAGTATATGAAAACTTCTAGGATTTTAGCTCTTCAATAGATTTCCTTTGTAAGAACTCGTGTAAATGTAATCTTAGTGTATGAGTAGAGCGTTTTATTTGTATACTACAACTTAATGAGGTATGGTGGTTCTTTGTCTAAGGACAGCAAACTCTGCCTAAGATGCAAATTATAGGACAAGGAAAAGTTAAGGGGGAAGGGAGAACATTAAGGCCTAGAAGGAAGAGAGGGTGGTGGGGCATCTACATTAACATTTATCACCATCTTCTCTTGTGTGTGATATAACTTTAATCATCATTTTATTATATCTAATTAAGTAAATCCATGCAATTTTTTTGTTTCACTTTGTTGAGTATTTTTTAGTTGTATGTTGTTGACACCCAATTTTTTTTTCAAATGCTTTAAATGCCCATCTATTTTGTGTATATATATTAATTCATAGAAAAGATAAAACAAATTATATTAAAAAATTAGAAAAGAAAGAAAAGAAAAAAATTAGGCTGGACCGGCATAGTCCCCACTCCTTTTTCACAAATTTTCGGCCCTAATACTATCTCTCCTTGGGCCTTTTCCCTTTTGTTTCTTTTCAGCCCGTTTCTCTTTATTTCTTCCATTGGCCCATTTGGCTTATAATTTCGAAGCCCACATAAGCAACTTAAGCCCAAAAGAGAAAAGAGAACGTGGACCAGACATTGAAAAGCCCTGCCCGTCTCACCTTCCCTCTTATTTTCCCCTCATGCACGTCACACTTCGTAAAAACGCAGCGGTAGCACGCAGTAAGGACTAGGGATGTGCATGGTCCGGGTGGGCGGTTCCCACCCCGGAACCGGGAACCGCCCACTCAGGATCGGTTCCAAATTTTTGGAACCGGAACCGCCCACTAATTCTATGAATCCACCCAGGACCCGGACCGTCGGTCCGGTCCGGTTCCCAGGTGGATCCTCGGAATCGGCCAAGATAAAGCGGAAGGGAGGGTCGGAGGTGGTTCCTCATTTTGGGAATTGAGGACCGAACCGACCCGATAGAGGGTGGATTCGGACTCCAAAACTCCGAACAAACACTCTAAAAACAGCCCCATTTAGAGATTAATATTAATCTCAACCCCAAGGCCGCTCTAGACACAAGGTTTGTTGATCTCCTTGGCTGGATTTTATATGCAATCTCTCAAATGCTCTTTGAGTAATTCTTCAATGTGGGACATTTAGAAACTTGTTGGAGTAACTTACATGCAAGGGGCAACGAGAGAGAAGAGAAGGGAGAGGGAGTAAGAGGCTCCACATTGATTATTTAGGAGAGACAACGAGCCATTGGTCTCTATAAATAGGAGAAAGAGAACCCTCTATTTTGTTGGTCATGTTCTATTGGCAAGGGAAGAATGAAGGTGATGAGGAAAGTCTAGACTATTATTTTGAATATTTTGAATATTATTACATTTTGAATATAAAAATCTTAATTTTGATTTAAGAAAAATTGGTCCTGTCCGGGCAGGTGGATTCACTTATGGAACCGGGAACCGGACCGGTACCCACCGGTTCCAATGGGAACTGGACCGGTACCCTTAAGAACCACCGGTTCTAGTCTGGTCCGGTCCGGTTCCGGGCGGTCCGAGCGGTTCCCGGAGCAGCTCAGGGGAGCAAAACAGCTGGCTGACCAGGAAGAGAGAGCAGCTCCTGTGCGGTTAACGTTCAGATGTTTTGCATTCACATTTGATAACATGTTCAAGAGGTTTTGCCTATTTAGGCATTTACTTAATGACTGTAATTTGGGAAGGCGGAACTCTTGTAGGCACACAGAGACAGAGAGAGAATGAGGAGGGGGGAGTGTGTGTGTGAGAGTGGTTTGGGAAGGGAAATACGGATGATTTTTCTTTCTTTTCGATCGTTTCTTGTCCTCATAATGCATATTAGAATATGTTCTGCCCTTTACATTCCGACTCTACCATCCTCATCTAGTTAATTCTTGCCCTCCTGCTAATTGGAATTGCTAAAATGGATGAATGCTTGTGAGATCTTTGTACTTGTTGATTTACAAAATTTGGGATATGCTGAGTATGTTGATTTACAAAATGTTGATTTACCATTCTCATCTAGTACTTTGGGATGTGTTGAGTATGTTCCTAATGATGCCCATCCATGTTGCTTCTTTCTCCCCATTCTTGTGATCAATGACTCCTCATCACCACCTGCTTGAAGTCCCTATATGAAGTAAATGCATGAATAGAAGAAGTTAAATAATTCCACGTTATGGCTCCATTAAACTCAGAGCATATATCAATTTACTTCCTTTATAAACCCATGCGCATCATTTAAATATTTGTGATAATTATAAGGACACAGAGTTTTTTGTTCTATGTCTAATGTGAATTAGTATATGAAAACTTCTAGGATTTTAGCTCTTCAATAGATTTCCTTTGTAAGGACTCGTGTAAATGTAATCTTAGTGTATGAGTAGAGCGTTTTATTTGTATACTACAACTTAATGAGGTATGGTGGTTCTTTGTCTAAGGACAGCAAACTCTGCCTAAGACGCAAATTATAGGACAAGGAAAAGTTAAGGGGAAAGGGAGAACATTAAGGCCTAGAAGGAAGAGAGGTTGGTGGGGCATCTACATTAACATTTATCACCATCTTCTCTTGTGTGTGATATAACTTTAATCATCATTTTATTATATCTAATTAAGTAAATCCATGCAATTTTTCTGTTTCACTTGGTTGAGTATTTTTTAGTTGTATGTTGTTGACACCCAATTTTTTTTTCAAATGCTTTAAATGCCCATCTATTTTGTGTATATATATTAATTCATAGAAAAGATAAAAAAAAATTATATTAAAAAGTTAGAAAAGAAAGAAAAGAAAAAAATCAGGCTAGGCCGGCATAGTCCAGCCCACTCCTTTTTCACAAATTTTCGGCCCTAATACTATCTCTCCTTGGGCCTTTTCCCTTTTGTTTCTTTTCAGCCCGTTTCTCTTTATTTCTTCCATTGGCCCGTTTGGCTTATAATTTCGAAGCCCACATAAGCAACTTAAGCCCAAAAGAGAAAAGAGAACGTGGACCAGACATTGAAAAGCCCAGCCCGTCTCACCTTCCCTCTTATTTTCCCCTCATGCACGTCACACTTCGTAAAAACGCAGCGGCAGCACGCAGTAAGGACTAGGGGTGTGCATGGTCCGGGTGGGCGGTTCCCACCCCGGAACCGGGAACCGTCCGCTCAGGACCGGTTCCAAATTTTTGGAACCGGAACCGCCCACTAATTCTATAGATCCACCGGAGAACCGGACCATCGGTCCGGTCTGGTTCCCGGATGGATCCTCGGAACCGGCCAAGAGATGAAGCGGAAGGGAGGGTCGGAGTTGGTTCCTCATTTTGGGAACCGAGGACCAAACCGACCCGATAGAGGGTGGATTCGGACCCCAAAACTCCGAACAAACACTCTAAAAACAGCCCCATTTAGAGATTAATATTAATCTCAACCCCAAGGCCGCTCTAGACACAAGGTTTGTTGATCTCCTTGGCTGGATTTTATATGCAATCTCTCAAATGCTCTTTGAGTAATTCTTCAATGTGGGACATTTGGAAACTTGTTGGAGTAACTTACATGCAAGGGGCAACGAGAGAGAAGAGAAGGGAGAGGGAGTAGGAGGCTCCACATTGATTATTTAGGAGAGACAACGAGCCCTTGGTCTCTATAAATAGGAGAAAGAGAACCCTCTATTTTGTTGGTCATGTTCTATTGGCAATGGAAGAATGAAGGTGATGAGGAAAGTCTAGACTATTATTTTGAATATTTCGAATATTATTACATTTTGAATATAAAAATCTTAATTTTGACTTAAGAAAAATTGGTTCGGTCCGGGCGGGTGGATCCGTCTATGGAACCAGGAACCGGACCGGTACCCTTAAGAACCACCGGTTCTAGTCTGGTCTGGTCCGGTTCCGGACAGTCCGGGTGGTTCCCGGTTCTTTTGCACACCCCTAGTAAGGACGCACATAGAGGCACAGATGCACAAAAAAGGCAAAAAAAGAAGAAGAAAAGAGAAACAAAAGAAAAGAAGCCGCCGATCGCCGTCGTCCTGGGGACCCTCCCACGGCAGTGACGTTGGCGGCGTGACGCCAACAAGGCGGAGAGGAGGGTGACGATTTTCGGAGAAGAGTTGGACGGGGAGCAGCAGCAGATCGGCGAGGACAAAAGGGAGAAAAAAAAGAGGCCAGGGGCAATGCTCGAGGAGACCGTTTGTCCGGCGCCCCCCCTCATTGCGGTGACGATTTTCAGACAGCAGCAGAGGAGAGGGCAACGACACCGCCCGGGCAACGACGCCGCTCGGACGACCCCCCACCGCGGAGACGAAAATGGCCGAGGGAGCAGCTCAGGGGAGCAAAACAGCTGGCTAACCAGGAAGAGAGAGCTTGAGGGTTTTTTTGGGTAAGAGAGGAAAAAGGGAGATCTGGAAAAATAAGGGGGTCGAGTGAGAGAGAGATCTGTAGAGGAGAGAAGAATCGGAGGAGTTAGCGAGAGAGAGTTCTGCGGAGAGGGAGCTGGAGTGATGAAAAAAGGAGAAACCAGAAAAGAAACGCAGAAATGGAGAAGACGGAAGAAAAAAAAACCGAAGAAAGGAAGATCGAAGAAAAATCGCAGAATAGAGGCTGCGGGCTATTCTGTTTTTGAGGGCTGAAAAGTGACGACTTTCAGAGGAAACAACAGCCAAAAAAAAAAAAAAAAGAGCAAGAAATCTGAGAGCGCTGAAGTGAGAACCAGGGGTGATAGGACCTCTCCGGCGACCACTACGCCCGAGTCTTGACCAGCGGCGCAATGTTTCCCTTCCTCGACACATCCTTCCAGGTCAGTTACCTTCTTTGCTTTCTCTAGTCTCGAAATCGTTTTGACTCGAGGATCCCGGCTTAGAGGCGTTGTGAGGCGACTGGAATAAGTCCGATATATGTAGAACTTGCCCTCTGTTCGCCGCCGTCAAGCTGGGTAGTACCCTAGCACTCGAGCGTGCTAGCACCCCATGCTGCTTTGTTTGGAGCTCGCCCAACTAAGGCTTGCATGGCTTCGGTTCGCCTGAGTCTTGACTCCGATGGTGCTTCTTGAACCTAGCCCCCATTTGGTTGCCTATGCCTATGTTGGTCAAGTTTCGATGCCTCATTAAGTTATCGTTTGCCCCCTTTGGTCGACGCCCGTCGGATGTTCAACGAAACGTCTCTAGGATGTCTACGAACGTCTAGGATGTCTACGAACGTCTTGGCTGTCTTACTCGAACTGTAGACTTCTTGTCCTCGTTCTGTGGTTTTTTATAGGTCATAGTCATGTGTCACGGCTCGAAGACTTGTACGATCCAAAAGGGCTCTTGGGCGATGCCGTGACCGAACCTTGGTACGACAGACCCTCAACCATGATCTCCGTATTCTAGGGTTTTCTTGAGTCTTCTAGATTATTCCTAGGGGCGGGCGATACGGTCATTGTACGCCAAGGCATTTAATGTAAGTAGGTAGTAGTGGGGGCTACTTCTATGTATTCAATACGGGCAGGAAGTAGTTGAGGGCTACTCCAATGTAATTAAGATGGGTAGGTGGTAGTTGGGGAGATGTAATATCCACCGTTAGATCGATGAAGAATCTACGGATACGGTGTGTCTATACTTGTATAAATAGGGGCTCCTCCCCCTCATTGTAAGCATCTCATTCTACACAAGAAATAGAAAACCAGAGCTTCTCTATCTAGAGTTTCTCTCTCTAAGAGTTGTGTGAGTTTGAGTGGAAAGGCTGCTTGAGAGAAATCCTAAGGCCGCACGGGTGCAAAGGAACGAGGAATCGATCGGCCCATGACACATGTTTCTTGCTTCTTTCCTTCAAGGTTACTTTTGTTTGTATGGTGTGTTTCGAGCTCAAAGTTCGATGAGGGATGGTGGCCAGCGATGCCTCTTGCAGTGGGTGAGGGCAATTAGGTGGTGAATAAGAAGCGTCTAGTCCAATGTCTTCAGTGAAATCGACAAAGATTTAGTATTTATCTTGCTGGCTTTTGCTTAGGATGGTTTGAGTACTAACGCACGAGATTCTGGAAAATTGGCCTGCAAGAATACTTGAAGATGAAGACGAGGATGAGAGTAACAAAGAAACATAACAAAATTAAAAAAGAAAAAAGCCAAAATTCAAAAAAAGATTAAAAAAATAAGAAGATGGGCTTCGCTGCGGGCTTATGTACGTTGTGGGCCCAAGTGAATGATCGGGTTGAGTTAGTCACGGGCTGGGATGACTGGGACAGGTAGAAACTGAAAACGGGCTTTCAGCTGGACTAGAAAATGGAAATTCGGAAATGGGCTGTTTTAATTTCTTTTTTTAATGGGCCATTTTTAAAAAAAATTCGTCTGGGCCGTTCGGCCAGCCCTGTCGGTTTAAAGGGCCGGGTCTCCCGACCCGGTCCGAATTACCCTCTTTTTAAAATACAATAAATATTAAAATATTAAAAAATATAAAAATATAAAAATTCTTAAAAATTCTTAAAAATCAGAAAAAATTACAAAAAAAAATTAGAAATCCCTTAAAAAAGAAAAATAAATACCAAAATTGAATAACCCTTTAGGGCTCTACAATAGGTTTTCATTTTATATTATATTCTTGCAACTTATTGAACGTTATTTCCTTACATTAGAATGGTTATGATGGACATTAGATTTCTCGAATACATGGCACATTAAAACACGATCAAGTTAGGTACCGAAATGGCATTAGTTGTGTGACTAATGTAATCAAGTCCCCGACCCTAGACCCTCTAGTTGCGTAAAAAGCGAGACACGCTCCCATATCTCGCTCGGTTCCTAGTCGACCTCAAAGACTAGTGGCGACTCCTCGTTTGAGAATTTTTGCGAATATCCCAACATCGCGCGGGGTATGGGTTTGGGAGAGCCCGAGTTAATTAAGGTTCGTCGGCCCGAAATTAACAATACCCCTAAACCTACTATTTCGAAAAATTTAGGTTGCGACATATGTCATTCTATATTTTGGTACATGATGTTGATATCAAAACTTATTATCTAAGACAATATCACAACTCAGTTATATTCAATAACTTGCTGGTAAATTTTAGGCATCATCTCTCTTCATTTTTTACTTTAAAATATCTATTAAATACATGAAATCACTTGACTGACAAATAAAAAATATATGAGCAGCATCATAATTGACGCGATCAGTATAATGATAATACACCTTTGAGCTTTATTGTGATATTGTTTCTAATTGTCAATAGCTGGCACAATCCTCTCCTCTATAGCTTTATTAACAAAAGCCAAAAAGAAGCCCTACTAGATTGGTCCCGTCCTTACCAATTAGCTACAGGCCAACAGAAAAAAAATTTAGCAAGTTATTGAGGAAAAAAAAAGTCCAATATGTCGGATTCAGCCGGGATCAAGAGTTCTTCCCACTATGTGGTAAATATCCAAATTACCAAGGTTAGGAGTTTGGGGTGAGCAGTTTCAGGTTCCTTACTGATTCCGCCTAGAACCTAGAACCTACTCTTGAATAGAGGTTTCTCATTTTTTGGAACTTGGAACCTACCTTATTACAGGTTCCAAGGTCGGTTTCAAATTCTAATAGGTTCTTTTTTTCATCTTTAATTAAGAAACATGAAAATAAGCATAACAATAAAAATGAATAAGGATTTTATTATCGATTGCTTGAGAATGAATGTCTATATGTACCTATCGAATAATATTAAGGAAATTTTGTGATTTTAATGCACTGATTACTATTGTATTATATAGAATCATTATCTTAAAAAAAGCAATTGGAGTTTCAACTAGTCTAATAGTTTACGAAAATAAAATTCTCAATCATAAAATGGAAGTAGACTAGTGGTTTTAGATTTTCCACTTATCATCAAACACCATAAAATATCTCAGAATCACGTGAAGACATAGATTAAGAAAAACATAAAAACTTGTACTAGATTCTAGGTTCCGTATTACAAGTTACAGGTTTCAGGTTCCAAGTTCTAAGTTCCACCAATTGAGAACCTAGAACCTATCCTCGGGTACAGGTTCTCTAAATTTTGGAACATAGAACCTACCTTGCATACCTTAAAATATAGAACCTACAAGTTCTCACCAGTGCGGTTCTCAGATTTCAAGTTCTACCTTGGAACTATGCTCACCCCTAATAGGAGTGCAAGATCAGCGAGAGATGGGATAGAGATAGGATGTTGCATTTTTAGAGTGCCCTAAGCCTATCCAAAAGTAATCAAATGGCATGGAAGCTTGAAATAGTTTCCATCGACCTCTACGGCCACGAAAAGCACAAGTAGCGATTCTCCAAAAGTTTGCTCAGTCGAACAAACCAAAAAAGTGATAAGCTACAACATTTTATGGAGGCTTTAAAGCCGATGAAGGAGAAGATAAGTATGTGTTATCTTAAGACATTACCTTTCAACAGCAACGAGCTCATCAAGATGATGGTAGTTGATGAGTGCTTCATCATCGAGCTGTTCTGCAAGTACTACTATGGATGGACAGTCCATACTAATCCGGGGCATGACCCCTTATTGACGCAAATCTGGATTTTGCCTTTGCTTATGCAGGATCTCACCAAACTCGAGAACCAAATTTCTTGGTTCATTCTTAAATACCTGTTTGATCTGACGCTGGGGTTGTGCAATGAAAACCATCCTTCTCTATACAGTCTCGCCATGACTTTCTTCAACCACATTTTCCACATACCAGAAGACTATGAACTATTGATGAAGTTCTCTAATAAGGAAGGAGAACATCTGTTAAATTTACTCCGTTTTACTCTTATCCTAGATTCTCCAGAGACACAACAAACACCAAATAAATTCCTTCATTGAATCTAGCCTACGAAAAATCTCCACAAAACGATCACTTAAGTTCAAACCGATCCATTTTAGAAGCTTCTTAGACATCAAATTCATCAACGTGTCCTAGAAATTCCAGTATTAAGATTAGATGATTTCTTAAGTTCCTTGTTCCTGAATTTCATTGCATTTGAGCAATGCAACAAGGGCTCCTCCAAGCATGTCACAGCTTATGCAATTTTCATGGCTTGCCTCTTAATAGGCCACCGATGCTAGGTTATCATGCGACTGCAAGATCTTAGAAAATTATTTTGGGACGGATGAGAATATCATCTATTTTTTTAGTAATATCGGCAAAGATCTTGTGTTCGACACCTCCAAGAATTATTTATCTCAGGTGTTCCATTATGTGAATGTGTATAGTGAGAATAAATGGCGAGTGCAATGTGCCAACTTCAAGAACACATACTTTAGTACACGGTGGTCTCTTATATCAGCTGCAGCTTGTTCTCGTGACATTGCAAACATTCTTTGTTGGGTACGCTTATTATAGACCACCATCGTGATTTCAGTTATTAGAATGTCAGCCATGCATATTCATTTCGATCCATATATTTAAGGGTTGAATAGAGTTTATAATTATTACAGTCTATGAGACTAGAATGAGTTGCAACTCTTCTTACCTTTATATTTTGAAAAACACTTGTATTTTCTAGATGCAATGACCACTTTCTCATTTTTCTTATGGTTGTATGGGATCACATTGCATACATTGGATAGCTTGTATTTTACTCTTTTGGTTGATGAGTTTTGTCTGCTAAATTTTTTTTTCCCTTAGTGTAAATTAGGTCCTCAGTACGGTTCTCTATCATTCTCGAGAGAACAATATAGATGACAAAAGATATGTGCAAAAATAACAATTGGACTTTTAGCTTATAGACTGACTTCTTAATAAGCGAGTCTAGATCAAAATTGTGAATTGAGACCTAAACTTCTAAGAATAGTTCCAAGGCAGAGTGGATGTTTGCAATGGTGTTTATGAGTGTTTCTCTACAATAAGTTTAGCTATTTAGGGTGTTTTTTGGATTTTGGGAAGATATTAGAGCTTAGCAAGCAAAAGCTTTCAGAGTTGTGTAGACAACTCAAAAGCTACACACTCATGCTCCAATTCACAATTTTAACCTAGACTCGCTTATTAAGAAGTCAATCTACAAACTAAAAGTCTAACTGCTATTTCTGCATATATCTTTTGTCATCTATATCGTTCTCTGAGAATGACAGAGAATCCTACTGAGAGCTTAATTTACACCAAGGAAAAAAGAATTTAGCATACAAAACTCATCAACCAAAAGAGTAAAATACAAGCTACCCAATGTATACAAAGAGATCTCATAGAACCAGAAGAAAATGAGAAAGTGGTCATTGCATCTGGAAAATACAAAAGTGCCTTTCAAAATGTAAAGATAAGAAGAGCTGCAACTCATTCTAGTCTCATAAACTGTTAGAAATATAAACTTAGTTCACCCCTAAACATTTGGATCAAATGAATATGCAGGGCTGACATTCTAATAACTAAAATCATGATGGTGGCCTATAATAAGTGTACACAGCAAAGAAAGCCTGCAGAGTCGTGAGAACAAGAAGCATAAATGCTGCAGCTAATATAAGAGACCGACGTATGCTGAAATATGTGTTTTTGAAGTTGGACTATTGCACTCGCCATTTGTTCTCACTATACGCGTTGACATCATGGAACACTTGAAAAAAAAAAATTCTTGGAGGCATCGAACACGAGACCTTTGTCGATGTTACTACAAAATTAGGTGATATTCTCATCTATCCCAAAATAATTCTCTAAAACCTTGCAGTCACATAATAACCCAGCATTGGCTCGCTTTTTTAGGAGGCAAGCCATGAAAACTGCATAAGCATGGAGGAGCACTCGTGGCATTGCTCAAACGCAATGAAATTCAAAAACAAGAAACTCAAGAAATCATCTAATCTTAATACTGAAATGTTTAGGACACCGTTGATGAATTTGATGTCCAAGAAGCTTCCAGAATGGGCCGGTTTGAACTTAAGGCTTGTTAAATGGAGTTTTTTCGACGGCTAGATCAAATGAAGGAATTTGTTTGGTGTTTGTTTTGTCTTTGGAAAATTTGGGATGAGAGTGAAATTGAGTAATTTAAGTAGATGTTCTCCTTCCCTATCAGAAAACTTCATCAATAGTTCATCTTCTGGAATTGGAGAATATGGTTGAAGAAAGTCATGGTAAAACTAGATAGCTTTCATTACACGACCCTAGCGTCAGATCAAACAAGCATTCAAGAATGAACCAAGGAATTTGGTTCTCGAGTTTGGTGAGATCTCGAATGAGCAAAGGCAAAATCTAGGGCTGCGTCAATAAGGGGTCATGCCCCGGATTTGTGTGGCCTGCCCATCCATAGCAGTACTTGCAGAATAGTCCGATGATGAGGCACCCATTAACTACTATTATTTTGATGAGCTCGTTGTTGTTGAAAGGTAAGGCCTCAAAATAACGCTTTTTTATCTCCTCCTCCATCGGCTTTAAAGCCTCCACAAAGTGTTGTAGCTTATCACTTCCTCGGTTTGTTCGACTGAGCAAATGTATGAAGAATCGCCACTTGTGCTCTTCAATCTTTTGAAACTCTAGCTTTCTGTGGTGGTAGGGGTCGATGGGACCATGTTAGGCTGCCATGCCATCTGATTGGTTTTGGACAGGCTTAGAGGCACTCTAAAAATGCAACATTCTATCCCTATCCCATTAGATGATCCTGTGCCACTATCCTTGGCCATTTGGATGTCTACCACATGATGGAAAGAACCTTTGATCCCAATTGAATTTGACATGCTGGACATTGTTTTTCTCAATAACTTGCTGAAAATTTTTCTGTTGAGCTGCAGCTAATTGATGAGAACGGGGCCAATCTAGTTGGGCTTTTTTTGGCTTTTGTTAAGAAAGCTATAGGGGAGAGAATTGTTCCAGCTACTAGCAATTGAAAGCAATATCACAATAAAGTTCAAAGGTGTATCATCACTGTACTGATCGTTTTAATTATGATGCTGCTCAAATATTTTTTATTTATCAGTCAAGTGATCTCAAATACTTAATAGATATTTTAAAGTCAAAAATGAAGAGAGGTGATGTCTAAAATTTACCAGCAAGTTATTGAATATAACTAAGCTATGATGCTGCCTTAGATAATCAGTTTTGATATCAACATCATATACCAAAATGTAGAGAACATACTACTAAAAAATACTCAACAAAGTGAAACAGGAAAATTGCATGGATTTACTAGTTAGATATAATAAAAGGATAATTGAAGTTAAATCACACACGAGCAGTTGGACTTTTAGCTTATAGACTGACTTCTTAATACGCGAGTTTAGGTTAAAATTGTGAATTGAGACCTAAATTTCTTAGAATAGTTCCAAGGCGGAGTGGATGTTTGCAATAGTGTTTGTGAGTGTTTCTTTGCAATATCTTTGGCTTTTTTAGGGTGCTTTTTGGATTTTGGGAAGATATTAGAGCTTAGGAAGCAAAAGCTTTCAGAGTTGTGGAGGCAACTCAGAAGCCACACGCTCATGCTCCAAGAAGCACCTATGTGCTTTTGGAGCTTTTGAGTTGCAGTTGTTTTTGACTACCAAATTACAAACGATCATCCGTTGTCGTACTTGTTTTCTATGTTCAGTGCCAGCAGAACTATAACACCAGAGGTTAGAAAAAACTACAACAATCTAATTAAGAGCTAGGTATTTTCATCTGAAAGAGAAATTATCTTTTACTTTTCCTTTTTACACTTGCTAAAAAAGAGAGGCCGATAATGCTTACTAGATATATATACTTTCATGAGATAAGATAAGATATAGTTGCAAAGTATGGGCATGGCTCGGTGGGACTACGAGCCTCTTGAGATCAAGGAAACTTGCTGACTCAGCACATTAGCAGCAAACATTTTGTAGTGAACAATTATTTACCTTGCTTCCCGGTGGCAATCTTCTATACTTTGCTAACTCCTCAACCTCTTATCTCTTGAAAAAATGTGGAATGTCTTCCTTTTCTTCTCGGTGCTGGTGCTGGGGGCATTCCCTTTTCTAGTTCTGCCGGTTAGTTGCTGCCAAAACAAGAAGGAAAGTATATCCGTAGATTAAAATGTTGTTCCCCGTGTAAGTTAATGAAGAGATCTTCCTTCATATGCACATGCTCTAATTATTATATGGAATTGCATTTCTTTCCTTGTCCTGTGATTCACATTAAGTTTGATGTGAGACCAGGTGGAATTTAGCTTAGTTGCATAGTTTCTATTGAATTCACAACGAATACGAGAGCAAAATTTGAAAATTTTTGCATCATCTGCTTGTCTGTTACCACTGTGGACGAGAGCACTCTCATCCACGTCAAAATAAAACTCTATGTAACGAATGACCATGTATATGCACTACAAAAAAATATCCTACAACCTCAGATCTTTGCCAATGTTACTGAAAATTTAGGAAAATTTAGGTCAGAAGGAAGGCGCTACCTGACCCGCTCTACCCAATTTGCCGGAAAACTCCAGAGACCATGCACGCACGGAGCATATCTTCGTCTTGTGCGACTGGACCATGGACAATCGATCAGATCCAAGAGGCTAAATGTGGACGCATCTCCGCTAAACTTAATGAGAAGAATGGACAAATGGGTCGATTCCAACAAAGAAGACCCGACTCAGGAGCAATTGTAGACGAAGCTCTCCTTCCAAGCAGCAACCACGGTCACCGCCAGTAAAGAGGGAAGTGGGAATTCAAAGGGGACGGGTCTTTGGCTTGAAGTTGAAGCAGGGGGATCGGCGGCTGGAGATCACCCCGGCGGCGGTGAACGCTCGCGGCTGGGTTTGCAAAGCGGGACGATCGCTTCTTCTCCACTCGAAATCGAAACTGTTGCCATCTGGTTGCGGGAGGTGTCTGAGCTGTGAACACCTAAGCGAGTGTTCTTGTCTGTCAGACAAAATGAATCTAACCGTTAGATTCGTTGCTGAACGGCCGAAGTTTGAGCCCATGGGCTTTGAGATGGTCTCTTTTGAGAAATGCAAAGTACTAATGTGACGATTTATGTTCGCCTGCTGTCTCCATATATTCTCTAGTAGAACGAAAAATATTTCACCGAAAGTGCATAGAATTCGATCCCTGGAATCGGGGACCATTCTATATGTAGAACTTACTTATGCGGGCATTGTTTTTTGATACTACCATTTGAAAACCGTTTGCTATTTTTCACAAAGAATCTACATACGAGGTCATCTTTAGAGGCTCTCTTTTTTAAGACTAATGGCTTTCAATCGCTCAACAAAATTGATGTTTATTTAGATAGACTCATCAGGTTAATGAATTCACCTTGTTTGGGTCTCTTATCATTTAGTTGACATGGTAAATAGTGGCATTACTACCTAGATCATTAATCCTAGCCCATTGTTGGAAAAATATTGATTAGCCTCCATTTACACAGAGCATGATTGCATAGATAGATCATTAATAAATTTCTCATAGAAATCGTGAGTTATCTTTATAGATCAAGAAGGAAGGAGAATATGCTTAATAAATATGTAAAGAGGCACAAATATTAATTAAACTTTTCAATATAATTTTCCATAGACTTATCGGTTTGGAGAAAAACTAATCAATCTACTTTTTCATTGCAAAATCGAGTTTACTTTTTCTTTAGTGTCATGAATTTTGATTTAGCCATGGCGCTTCCCACATGTACTTTTAAATTATGATTTTCACATTTAGACAAAATATTGTTGTGATGCAGTTAAAATATTATTTAAAGCTTAGTTTCATACTCTGAAAATGAGTATAATAGCGAGAAAAAAAAAAAAGAGATTTCATGCTAAGGAAAGGATTTACCAAATCGTTGGCTGTATATGAGCCAAATATTGATTTTTACAATCTCTATATATATAATAAAAAATATGACTATTTTGCTGCCATATATTATAGCCTCGTTCAACTCCGATGTCACTTTCTTTAATTTTTAAATTTTACAATGAACTTTTGTGACTTTAGTAACATATAATGTTCACCAGATTTGGCAAGGGCCACCTTGTCAACCTAGGCTTGAGCGTCCCTCACCTGAGGTCCGAGGTTGGCGAGGGTAGCCCTCACCCAAGACCGGTGACCCCCCATTGGCCATCAATGAGGCCTAGTGACAGTTGACGATGGGACAAAGAAAAAAGAAAAAACTTAAAAATATATAAAAATATTATTAAAAATTATCCACGTTAATGATAATCATGCCACATAGGACAACCACCGTTCACATCAATAATTTCCAACAAAAATTGATTGAATGGACTCAAATGGCAAAACGTGAAAAGGTTTATGATTTAATTGATAAAATTTTAAAAATTTATAATTAACTAGGCAAAAGTGCAATAAAATGTTTATTTACAAATGACCAACCCAAAATAGAGGAATATTGAAAATGTATTTTCCCTTCCTTTTGGGCAGCAAAAGAGATATTACCCTCCTTGGGGCCACACCCTCCGGTGGAGATCCACCGCTACATTCCGGCACCGAGCCGGGGGAAGTTTCCACCGGCCTCCTCAGCCTCCCCAACTCACGTGCCAACTTCAACACACGCCTCTTCACCGCTTCTGGCATCGGCCTCCCCGTGGCCGCCGTCTATTTCAACTAATAGAAAGAGCCCGCCAACCGCTGCCGCCGACAACCGAGTTGAGTGCAGGCCGGCGAGGGAAAGTTTAAAAGAGCGAGTGGTTATGATTATGGAATCTTCGTAAAGCTTTGAACCCTTTAATGTATGCAGTGTTTGGTTGCATGTTATCGCCATATATGTGAAGTCGTCCTTCTTACTATAATTCTTTGAAGAAAAAAATTCAGATATATTATTAGTGAAAAGGTATCCCAATCAATGTTTCACGGGTTTCATATGCTTTTTATATAGATAGATGTGGCTTCCCTCGACTTATAAGTTTAAGATTTTAGGTGGGACATTTTTTAACATAATATCATAATTAGGTTCCACCTCAATTTACTTTACATGTACGATCTCTTGTTTCTCATATTTCAAGTGTTGCTCATAATCTGACTTGCACGTGACAAAAGGTGCCAAAGTATCACACGTCGCTTGTCATAAGATTTATATGCTCTTTACATGTATAGGATCTCTCTCCCCCCATATGCTCAAGCTCGTGGTCAGATGTTCCAATAATTAGCAAGTACTAGGGCAAGTACACAAGCCATTTAGATGCGACAAATCTAATTTTTTTTATAGCGACAACTTAGTAGATGAGAGAAATCCCATGAGTTCTAGGATCGGTTCGTAGAACTAGTCCATTAAGCGGGGTGCCATATTGCGATGAGGCTAGGCATTGACACGGGCGAACTCCCTTTAGCACCTTTCCTCTGACAATCCCAGCTTCAAAACCTTCTATCAAGTACGATTTGTGGTAATTTCACAGCTGCTACATCCGATTACTGCACTTCGATGGCTTTGCTCGACGAAAGAAATCAGAATATTGCAGTGGGGGTTTTGATCGTCCAACACGCGTTCGAGTGATGAACTGAAGAAGCTTTACGACAAGTACTCTCGAAATTCCTGTTGCGTGCGGATATGTCTTACCAACGGGAGCGAGTCGGAACACCAGCGAATCCACTCCTCGCATGCTTGGCTCGCCGGGACTCGGTGCATCCGGATCTGTCCTCACCTGCGCAGAAAGTAGAAGGAAAAAGAAAACGACTCTTGAATGATTCACATGAGATTGATTAGCTTCGAAGCTAATAATTTTCCCCACGGCTTTTCTCTTTCTCTCTCCAAATACTCTGTCAAATCATGTCATGCCAACAGGCGATCAACACCATCACTAGGGGTTGCTCCACTGGCAATCATTCCCGTGTAGAAAGAGGGAGACGAGGAGTTTGATTCACTATTTTTTTAGGAGACTGAAAATGGAGAGGTAAAAATGTTTAGTTTTAAGTTTTGGGTTTGATTCCTATACTTTGTAAAGAAGTAGGATAAAAATTTAAGAGTTCATTGAGGGTTAAAGTAGATCAAATCAAAGCAGAAAGGCAATCAACACTCCTTCCATAATGAGAATTCGTTATTGCGTGGACCTGATTCATGCATTCTCCTCACATTTTCTTAGCCCTGCCATACTCGTTCAACGAGAATGCATGCACCAGGTCCATGTAATAACCCATCCTCCAGAGCGTGCTGCCGGCAATACGGACAGACGCGGCGACGTTCTGACCCGTAGAACTCCTCGGGGTGGCCGGAGGTGCCAACTCCTGGGGCGTCACCCGCGGCGACGGAGGACCTGCTGGAGGAAGCAAATTCGACTACCGCACGAGAACGCAGTTCGAGAGATGATGAAGCCACGCCAAGCACACAAGGTTCGCAGTCAAGAGAACCTCCAAGAACTCACAGGCTCTCAACGCTCTGGAGGCCTCAGTGGATAAAAAATTGGCGACGAAGGGCGAGAGACATACACAGGAACAGCGAGGGACAAAGCAAGAGACATACACACGAACAGCGAGGGACGACATTATGTGAGTGGGGGCTCAAGGAATTGTTAAAAGCATAAGGCGCAACAGGGCTCCTCGGAGAGAGAAAATCAGCGTGACTTTTTCTCACCGCGCAACACGTGGTTCCCTTTCCGCCGTCCTTTTGAAAGATGATCCTGACCCTCCACGTTTGGCAGAGAGAGAGAGAGAGAGAGAGAGGGATGGGGCGGTCCGTTTGCGATGGAAAATTTTTTCCTAGTCATGAAAGTCATGAAAGAAATATGTACTTAAATACTAGGAAATGACACGACTTTTTTCTAGGGTTCATATTTCGTCTCTGGAGTCCGCTTATAACCTTTACCAATACCACAACCGTCTATATCAATCAGACTCGGGTTTGGCACCCGGGGATTCCGATGCTCGGATGAGGGGCCAAAACCGAGGCCTCAAAGCTTGGATCGAAAGCCTCGACACGTGGACCTCTTTCCTTTAGGCCGACCCTAGAGCCCGACGCTCGGACCCTAGTCTCCAACGCCTAGACAAGCACCATTTGGGATGAACACAAGACAATGGCGTCTAGAGGCCAGACTAGATCTCTTAGCTCTCCGCTTGGGACCTTGGCTCAACTCATGATCCCGGTGCCTAAGCTTAACATCCTCAGCCTCGAATTTGGTTTCAGCCCCATAGAGTTCTCGACGCTCAAATTCAAGACCCCTGACCCGATTCAAGTCTAGCCCCCCAGGATAAGTTGGACATCTGATTAATTAACATCCTTTTTTTCTAATTGACCCTCTCTTTTCTTTATTCCAAAAGAGTTCAAGTTAAGATTATTATTCAATTATTTTTAAGTATAATTTTCGAACTAACCTAATCACAACTGGAATCACGTTCTATAAGATTTGAACCTATGATATCGGGTGTTGGGGACCCACGTTGAACCAAATTGAACAAAGAATTCTTTTTTATCATCTTATCACACTAGCCAAAACTAAAATAAGTAAATAAATAAATAAAAGAGGGCATTTTTAGTAACTTGAATACATCTTGTAGATCTCAAGAAACTGATGTTTTCCATCTCTCGAGCCACCTTTAGATATGTATTAAATTTTGCAGCGCAATCATTTAGTTTGTTTGCGCCTAGTTTGTCATTTTTTTTTTTACTGCGCTTTGTTTACTATATTCGGTTCGATGTTATTAATTCTAGAGTTACATCTGACTATGCAAATTTTGTTTCTATTATCAAACAGCTCTTCGACAACAAGTTGGCATTTTTTTTCAGATTAGTCAGTTAATTCCATTGTGAAATCATTCAAAGAGCAACATAGAACTCCATGCCTAGGAACATGAAATGATGTCGTTCGACTGTTTCGCAAGGCATTATGCCCATGAAAAGATCTTCCCAATTTGTGTCGATAACTTTATATTATTCCTTCTGGCCTTTCGCTCGGCGAAGATGTAGATTCTCTTTTCCACTGACAAGGGCGAGTCTTTTTCAATCTAGAATCTCTTGGCGTCTCAGCCTGTGTCCATCTCTCCAAGTTCTCTTGTTGCCTCCGTTCATGCAAACCATGATGAGAAATGCCTGGTTCATTTTTGCACACTCCCTTGCCCTTTGCCTTTATTCCAAAAGAGGAACGCCATGAAACCAAAAGACGATTGTCCGATGCCTCAACCCAAAGGGCAAAAGAAAAGGGGAGAGTATGTGCTGCAGTGCTCCGAGCCCCATGCTATGCCAACGTACACCTCCATCCAGAAACCGCTCGTCTTCTCCTCGCCATAGTGCGAGAATCTTGGCCGTTTCCAAACGGAGGAGTAGATATGCTGGCCGCCTCTTTCACGTTCGTACCGCTCGATCATCTCCCTACCCTTCCATATGAGTTCTCCGAGCGTTAACAACATCCGATGATAGTATCGATATCATCATCCTTGTTGGGCCATCCACCGAAGAACCACCTCCGGCCAGTAGGATGCATCGAACAGTTTCGACTAATTTCATTGCTTTTTAGTAGTCATAATGATTCAACCTGTTAAGTTTTAACTTTTAAATTGGTGACAAGTTCATTTTGAACCATTCATATTTGTTTTAGGGCTTTTTTGAAGAGGAATTATAAAAGGCACATCATGAACCCTAGCCTTCACATTCTCTCTCTTCTCTGTTCTTTCTATCTTCTTGTTGGATCTTCAAATCTTGTAGTCACCAAGTAGTATTTTGACCTTTTGGAGTGTACTCTTATACTTGTTGTCGAAGTTAACGAAACCCCTCTCTCTCCTCATAATTCGGTTTTTTTCATATTGGGCTTCCTTATCTTGTGTCTCGTGAGGCTTCAATTTTACTATCATTATTTGTATTTGTGCTTTGATCTGTACATCTTTTGGTGTTATTCTACACAGACTTGATACACGTGAGTGGCCATATTTGTTCAATCTATCTCTTTCAACTTGGATGCCATGAGGCGGATCTTGAAAAGTTTTTAGTATGGAAAGGAGGGATTCGCAAATCCATCAGACATAGAGTGCAGAAGGCTTTGAACCAAAATACATTACTCATAATGGACGTGAACATATTAGTCACGAAGTCTTGTTAAAAAGATCTAATGGGTAAAACTGCATAACATATATAATGATTTTCTTCTTTAGCAACAGACTCAAAGTGCTAGATTATTTCTTTAAAACAATCGAGCTTAGTAAGCCAAATGATCCACATAATTGTTCATGTACCGGTAGAAGATTCAATAGCTACCATAGCACCAACTTCCTCTGGTGAAACTTCTAGTTGAGAAATTACTCGAAATGATGCCAATATATCAATAATTTTGGTTTCATAGTCATAAGTATAATAAGTTAGTTCATAATCTTTTACGTCAACTTTTAGTCCAACCCTTAATTTAGTTTCTATTTGCAGTGACATAAATCCCGTCCTATGCCTCATGAATTAAGAATTCTCGTAACAACAAAGTCGACTCTACAAAGTTTTAGAGTTAATGAAAGCCTTCAAGGTAATCTTTCACAAAATCTTAATGAATATTATCAACTAATCATAATGGTTCTTGGTTATACCATGATATACATCATTATTACATATACTCTTTCGTACGGATGGTGCAATCCAACTCTTGTTTTTGAAATTTGGAATCCTTCCTTATCCGTGAAAATAGAAAGGGCATCGGTATAAAGAAAAGCATAGAGCAGGCATAAAAGGCTCTGCTGGCCTAAGGGAAAATTGATGGAGACTGACTTATGGCACAGATGATATTTACTTGCTCAGGAAGAGAAGACAGCCCATTTGTTACGATAGAATCCTAAGATAGTTGACATTTTTTATTAGTTAGTGATGTTTTCAATATATATATAAATATAGTGTTATTAGCTTTTATTACTGATATAATAAACTTTTAGAGGGAATAGAGCAACCGGCACGACAGCATAAGTTAATCCTAGATAGAGATATAATATGTTATGTTGTGCTTGTTGTTTTGATTTGGGATATACGGGCTTTGGTGAAAGATTTTGGTATCTTTGGGCAAAGTATGCAACCGAGGTACAAATAATACCATAGTTTAAACTAATTAAAAACTGATATCAGAGCTTTAGGTAATGATAAGTGATGCAACTATAAGATCTCCATGTTTGTTGATGTGCACATCTTGCCTCTTTTCACATCCTCAAGAAATATTGTCATTTTAAATTATGATAAACACTTTTTGGCACTTGTTAACAAGACCTCTTTCATGTGAAATTCCTTTTATTAGACAAGATGGACTAAGTGACCTATTGCTTAGGTTGCACGAGTCTCGATATTACCTAAGCTTTTAGGTCAGAATTGTTAACAAAAATTCTAACTCATCACCCCATAAGGAAATTTTTATATTAATTTTTACGCAGGTGAAATATTTTGCATGAAACCACTAGAGTCTACTCCAGTGGCCATTCCTTCTCACATGAGAAATGAAAATGTGAGAATTCGAATCTTCACTTTCTTAAGGAAATTGGAATGGAGATGATTTAACTTCATGGATGAATTTCAATTCTTACATCCTATAAGGAGGTAAAACAAAAATCTAAAAATGAGAGTTAAAGTAGAAATAGAGTAAGATCGAAAAAAAAAAAAGTATTTTGCATGCATTTATGGAGGTCGGACTTTAGGATATTGGTCAAATTATTAAATAAATAAATAAGTACCTTTTGATATGTCCTATGAGGAGCATAAAAGGTTTTTGCTATCCCTCTTACATGCAAGAAGCATAATAAGCTTAATGTAGACTCTTAACTATTAGTGATTGGGTGAATAGAGACGAAAAATGTCTTTGATTGATCGATGCAAGTTAACTATGTTTCAACTCTTTGCCAAACCACACAGGTTTGTGAGAGGAGCCGATCAATGAGTATGCCTCCCCTTTCAATTTTCAAATGTAATTTGGGACACGATGAGACTACCTACCGATAAGAGGCTCGATATAATTGATGTCGATAGTCTTGAATGCTCCTTCCATCTACAAAAATGAATCCCAATTAGAGTCCTAGCAAGATGTCCCATTGGAGGATATATCTCTCATGAACATATATTATGTAATTTCAAATCAATATAAAAGTTATTCTTGAAAGGATACCTATGGATAAAGAGACTAGGGGTGAGTAAGGCGGATCAACCGTACTAAGAGCTGCCCGGATTGATTATTTTTAATTTTGTAAATCTACATATAACGATCTAGAATCCCTCATTTTTATTTTTTATCTATAAAATGCCCAGCAAATGCAATCCCATGCACGGAATTGGTCTTTCCATGACCCCCGTTCTCTCTCCATCGCTTTCAGTGTTTCCCTCTCCATCCCGTCTTTCGCTCTTGACCCTTGGTCCCACTGGCGCCATGGATTCTTGCGACGACTCTCTACTGACAAGAGATTAGGTGACTGATTTTATGATATATGCCTTTTTTTTTGGTTTTTTGAACTTTTATTCTCTTTCTTTTGGGAGAGTGCAGATGCTTTGGAGAATGGAAATGCAAGTGAATCTAAAGTTCATGTGCTCTCCTCATCGTCTGAGATAAACCCGTCATTGCATTTGCCTGATCTTGGCTGTCAGCACTTGATCTTCCCACTTTCAATAATACTAAACCGATTTCACTAGACCGCCTAGGAATAGAATTGGATGGGACTAGGAACTAATTATCCCTAAAAGAGACATAAGAGATGGAACTAGAAAATGCATTAATGAACGGAATTCAGAGAGGAAATATGCAATAAGATTTGACTACACAACGGCTTTGATGGTATTGTGATTAGGCTTTAAAATAGACTAACGACCAAATCCAGCTCGATCCACAATCAAATTAACCTTCTTGATGTGATTCTTTCTCTTTCTTTTTCTTTTTCTTTTTTTTTTTCGAGGAAGCTTGATTAATCTGAAGGGCACCAAATTTCAACTTTTTTGGGGTGATTAATTGCCGATAGTTGGGAATGCCAACCTTCCAGACCCACGTCCTAATCCTTTTCGATTGCTGACTTAACAAGGACTCATGCCTAAGACAGCGTATCTAAATACAGTTATTTGAAGCTCTTCAACCTTTTCATTGGAGCTTGCCTATGTGTACTTGCAATTGAGGAGCAACTATCACATTCGGCCAATGAGAATTTGCCAAATTTGCATAATAAGAGGCCATTTAGTTGCAAAAGGGAATTTATAATTATTGCAATAAAGTATCAAGATCTAAATCAAATGCGTATGAGGAGCCTTTAATATTTTTTTTTTTGTTTTAATCCCCAAAAACGAACATTTTGAATTGTTCGATCAAACAAAAAAATAAGTTGAAAATTTAAATACTAAATTCTCAGCTAATCTTTAGCATTGAAAATGAAAAGATGATGGTCACAATGAAATTTCACCTTCACAATGATATTATCATTCCACATCAAACACAACACTCCTGCTGGGCCTCTTGGATCACAAGTAAACGGACATTGGAATCTTGATCACTTTCCATAGATTGAACAGATTTTCTCTTGGATACTTTGTCTCCATTAGAAAGAAATCGTCGGGCCTAAATTGAATCAAACAGTTTTCAGTTCGCGAATTGTCGAGGGGTAAGATGCATGGCTCCATCGGTAGCTATTTAGAGCTAGCCACCTCGGCCCATTCTTCGAGTTGCCCGTCTAGAGAAATAGGAGGAACATCAGTAAAGATTTTCTTCTTGGCTTCTACCCCCATAAAAGTTCAAATCTCTTCTTTCTCATGACTCCAGAATCCATCAAGGGCTTTCCTTCATAGGCCCAACCGGCCCTTCCTTATGCATAAGGTGAGCCCAGGTTAGATCTTCAAGGCCCATTCCATTTGACGCCAATTTGAAGGGTTATGTCCATCCACTTCCCTTTCGGCCCATGACCTTTTTCTTTTGCACACTTAGAGGCCCCACCAATAGAAAACGTAATTAACCGTAATTACTGACAATTAATTGCTTGCCTACTTAAAACATAAGCGTCAAATTTAATAAGATATTCAAAATATAATAAAAAATCTGTAGACACGCCATTAAAAGTTAGTGCTTTTAAATCCTCGGATCTCACTGAGCCTATTACTTGCTTAATCGGCAAATAAATTAGGGTTTACCTTAAAGAGCGCCCATAGAATGCTTTTAATCAACCAAGTAAAGGAGCTTTATAACTTTCGGTACACTAATTTTCCCATTATTATATTTAGTTAATGGATTAAATACCCAAATAGTCTTTTAATTATATGCTTAATAATCATCTCAAGCGTATTTTTTGACCAAAAAAAAAGGTCAAAGAAAAACTCGGCTTTACAAAAACAAAATTTCTTCTGCTTTTCCCAAATCTCGCAACGTTCCAATATCTTTGGTTTCACACCAGCCTTCTGAATTCGCTGGCTTTCCCCATCGAAATCTTTGCAGACCGAAGAGAGAGACAGCAGCGCCTCGCGCTTCGTCCCGGATTGGTGCTGGCCATGCCGAGATTTCACGGGCAGAGCAACCACGCGCCCATGGACATCGTGAATCAGCTCCGGAAGCAGTACGTCGATTACTTGACTTCTCTTTTCAGGAGGTCAGTGGTTCCCTTCCTTTGGGATTTTCCCCCACTACTTTTAAGGGAGAATCGTGCTTATCTGCTTGTGATTCGTGATGGGTCGATGTTAATGTGAATAGTTGGCGATTCGTGATGAAAAAGTTCTCTTTTTTTTTGGGGGGTGGGGCGGGGGGGGGGGGGCGCTTTGCTGGCAACGTTTGACTTTATCATCTTGAAAGATGATTTTTTTTGGAAAAAGTAATTATTTTGTTGGTGTTCGGCGAGGTTTTGTTGATGGGTTTTTGTTTTTCTGGCGAATTTTCTAGGGAGTTTGGATGACCAGTTCACGCAGCTACAGAAGCTGCAGGATGAGAGCAACCCAGATTTCACAGTTGAAGTGGCGACTCTCTTCTTTGTGGATTCGGACAAACTAATAAACAATATGGCATCAGCTCTGTGAGTAGAGTAGTTCACTCATCATCCTTTGATGTTGGCGATTTTAGAATTCAAATGTGGGCAAAGAAAGGTGTGAATTTTGTTTAATTGGGTTTTTGTCAATCTCTTGGGCAGAGAAAGATCACCTGTTGATTTTAAACAAGTAGATGCTGATGTTCACCAGCTTAAGGGCAGTAGTTCCAGGTATAGCCTTTTTCAATCACATTCTATCTTTCTTGTCCACACTGGTTGAGTGCTTTCTGTGAACTTAGGATTTTGGTGTATTTGACAAGAATGTACGAATTGTTGGGCGAATATACTGTTTAGTCACGAATTCAAGGAATGCACCCTGCATTGGGAAGTTACATTGTCAGGGCTTTCGTTTGGCGATGCCTATACTTTCAAATCAGTGATGTCACTTCATGTCTTTCGGTGCATTGGTGAAAATGGTTCCCCCTCCAATTTCCATTAGGGTTTCCCACAGAGTTGATTGACATGAAATCCTGTGAGGCTGCTATATAGATGGTTCCTATGAAAATCCTATTAAATTCGGATGTGAAGATATTTTCACTGATACACAAAGTAAAAGGAATTTCACTAATTTAAAAGCACAAGAGGTTACTGCGTAGAACACCAGAAGTACAGTGGTTGTCTAGACAGTCTGCTTGTGAAAGAAGTCCACCCTAATGAAAAGAACTCTTTTCATTTGTGATAATGTACTTCATGGCTTGTCTTATTGTCTTTTCTTTGATAAGGAAAGTAAGTATTCTTTTGCTAAATTTTTACAGCATAGGTGCGACAAGGGTGAAAAATTTGTGCATTACCTTCAGAAGTTTCTGTGAGGCACAGAGTTATGAAGGGTGAGTCCTGATTCTTATTTTAACGCAACTTGTTCATTCTTTGATGCCTTTTTATAGATGAACCATTTTGGAGTGTCTATCTTGAACATGTTTAGGTTGCTTTGTGCTTCACACTTGTTCTTACATATGATAGAAATTATTCATGAATGTTAGCCTCTGACAGTGGTGAATCTGGGACAGACATATTCTGGGTGGAAAGTATGTGGTATAGTTGAACATGCATAGGGATAGATGTATGCAACTGCATGTTTCCATGAATATGTGAAGAGAAAAATATGACAAGGTTATTGTTCTAACACATTTGACAACATCGATCATCCTGTCCCAAAAATAGACTAATTTAGAATTTGACTTTTGACATTATTTGATTATACTATAAACAATTGCATCTTATCAGGACAAAAGATAGGACTGCAGTTATGCATAACAACTTTCTATTTTGTATTTCTATAAGAACCAATTCCTTTGGAACCAATTATATGAAGTGCTTATACATGCCTCTTAATAAACTTAAGCACTTTTAGGGGCCTACCCAAGGAAAAACTTTCAGGCAGCACACAAGCTCCCTGTTCACCCAAAATAATGGCCTCATGCTAAGTTTTATGGATAATACTTGGCACATTATGATTGGCTTCGGTGACGGGGACATCATGCTTGAGGTGCGCCTGAGGATCTCTCATGAGGAACACCCAAGAATCTCTCAGGTTAGTTAATAATTGAACTACATCTTAAAAAGGTATAGTTTGGCTTTTGAGTTCTACCAAAGGAACATTGCTGTAGATAATAGGGTGATGTCAATTTGAGTTTCCAGTTCTACCAAACTGAGAGTGTTATATGAGTTTGTTATTCAATGCATGATGTTAAGTCTTGTGCTGATCCTTCTAGACTATCACTCCTACTGTCATACTTGGGTAGTCGTTTTTGACATATTTGAAAATATGAGTTCAAATGCCATTTTCCTTGATCTTTAGGGCCTTAAGGAATTATCAACTTTTGAAGATTCTCTTTTCCTGCAGTTTTGGTGGGGGTGTAAAATAAAGACATTTTGGATCAGATCAATTAAATTCTAATAGGACACAGTTTCCATAGTACACATGCTCTCTATTTCCTTAGCTAAGAGTCGGTATCTGCATGCCTTTGTAAACATAGGCATGCTATCGATAATGGCGTAACTTACCTTTCTATCCTGATGAGGCATTTCACATTCAAAGTGATCATATCTAGTCAGGAATTAGAAGTATTGTCTCACCAAATTATCATTTAGAGCAGCATTGTACATCTGCATCTTCATGCCACATGTAAAATTCATTCATGTTAGTAGGGACCTTTCTGTGATGACATAGAATTGCTGGTGTACCCGTGAATGTCATCTATTCGAAAGTGATCAGAATTACAAAGTGAATGCCTTAGCTTTGTGCCTTTTCCTGTGATATCTGCAGTTATAGTAGTTGTTTGGCAATGTAGAAACTTCGGCTCTGCTTATCTTCTTTTTCATTATAAATGAACTTGTTTCCTTTTTGCTTGCTCTTTGCCACCGTGGAAGTTGCTTTTTGCATTTGACCTAAAAAAGAAAAAGTGGCTTTTTGCTCCTCCTGAGCTGTGAAAGCTAATTTATACAAAATCAATGCGCCTTACTAGTCACCACAGAAATCTGGGTTTTCATTCCTAAATGTTTATATTATCACTTAATTAGTAGGTAACCAAATCCAAGAACATCTGTAGGGGCAATGATAGCAAGAGTTGGTGTTCATGTGGAATAATGTAAGATACATTTTCCCTCTCTTCTCTCTCTCACGAAGTGTAGCGATGCCTCTTCATGTTGTCTGGAATGACATTATAGCCGTTCTTGGTGGAGATAACTCAACAATCCAAACTATATTGTGACATTTTGTTGTCAAAAAGGACAGTAGGAATACAAATCGTCCACCGTGGACTTCTGTCCGTGTCATTACAAGTGTGACATGCTGTTAGATTTCTGTTTGACATTAATTTTTTGGCAGGTGCTTGATATGTCTTCAGCAGGTGAAAAATGAATGTGCTTCATTGAAGGACAAGCTGCAAAATCTGTTCAGGGTATGTGCCAAAACCTCCTTTAAAGGAATGTGGCTGTTCATGAATGTTCTAGCCTAATTGTTTCTGTGCAATTCAAATTCCGTATAGTCTTTATTCATGCTTTGGTCGGAATCCTTGTCTATCCTGATTCTGCCTTGCAGAGAGATTAAAAGATTGCTTTTTTTGCTGTCTTATTGCATTTGAAGTGGAACTCAGAAGTATTTAGCAGCTGCCTCGACAGTATTTAGTCTAATATCATAATTTTCTTCCTGTAGATGGAGCAGCAGATTGTGGGAGCTGGTGGTTCGGTTCCCTTGATGGATTAACGCTATTGGCGTGTTTCCTCTTAAAGGGAAAAAAAAAGGCGAGGGGAGGGGAGGGGAGGGGGGGATGGGGGGGGGGGGGGGGGGGGGGGGTGTGGATTGGAGATTGGAGATCATGGGTAGTTCTCTCTGTAGTTCATAAGTGGGCTCATTTCATGGTATGGACTATTTCTTTGGGTGTGCTTATTGATGTTGCTGGAGGCATAGGTATTGGACGTATTGTTAATAAGTATCTGTAACATTTCCGCAAGTGTCATGTTTCAATGTCGCTTCTTACGTCTTCTCTTTGATGTGAAAAGCGCACAGTATTCTTGTGCATGACCAATTATCTATTGATTGTTACTGCAAATCGTTGCACATTTTGTTATATATGACGGACAGTGACTGATTGTTACTGGACATATGAAGTTCTTTCATGTTCAAACTCTTATCGAGCTAAAGTTTTCTGATTTGCTTGTGTTGCATTGATAAGCTTCTAAATGGCAACATTCTCTCCCTCCCCTCCCTCTCCCTCCCTCCCTCTCCCCATCTGATGATCCCCATCTGATGATCTGAAGCAAATGACTTGCGCTCTCTGTCATGAATACAAGTCTGTCATATTAGCTTCCAGAGAGCTGATTCAGAAGTCATTACTTTGTGCGGGTTTCTTGCCCGTCGTCATCATCTAGTAATGCTGAGCGCCTTTTCTTAGTTCTTTCGATTGAATCTTGTGGTCCAAGAAAGGACCGGACCAAGAGAATGAATGTGATTGTTCAGTTTTTGATCATATCAAGATTTACCAGCATCTCTTTTTGGGGCCTCCTTTAAGCAGCTTTTTCCATGCATGGCTTGGTGCTGAGAGAAGCTGTAGCCTCGAATTCCCTCTTGCCCAAAGCTTTGCACTTTCTCTTCTCTTCTTTTCATGCGTCTACCACAATTGGTGCAAATGGCGTGCTGGTGGAGACTTTTACTTTTTTATTTCTTTTTTGCTTAAAATAAAGATTGCAGCTAAATGCATTTTGACTTTTCTTATAAAAAAAAAGAAATTGTATTTCCTGAATTATTCGCAAGAGTTGAATGTGGGTATGTTGATGCACATATGATTTCCTTCAAGTTTTTGATATAAGAATAGTATTATAAATATTGACAGGAGAATAACAAAAAACATTGTTTTGGCTTATCTTTAAGTATAAACAAATTGAGACCCTTACCAAAAAAAAAAAACAAATTGAGACAATTATATGTGAATATGTCCAAACTTAAGGATATATGTCCACTGCTTGATATTTCCTGAGTTAGAGACGGTCTCAAAACAACATTTGGACGATTTGCATTATGTAGAAGAAGACAATCAAGAGGATAGCAGCAATCAAAAACATATATTTGGTTAAAATGAAATGGAAAAAAATAAAAGCAAATCTAATCACGGAAAAAAAAAAATTGCTATGTCACGAGATTTAGATGTGTTTTGAAAATCAAACTAGATTGACCGCCATTAAAAATTGTGGGATCATTGCCACCCAATCTAAAAACTTAAAGTTGTCAAATAAAAATGCGGAAATTTCTCGACGTGAAATTGCTAGAGGAACATCGTACCAAGTAGTCCTTCGATCATGTAGCATTAAGTTGATCTTTAGTATAAACTTAATATAAATTTAGTAATGTACAATTGGTTTGCTTCTTGAATTGGTTGTGGTATGATACCATTGATTTCCTTCGGCTCTAGAACGCTCATTCTCACGAGGTGGCAATTGTTTACATGAAACAAGAACACCAAACCAAAGTTACCGAGAGACACCTGAACGGCTGAACCTCAATGCATACTCTAGACTTTATTTAATTAGAGAAGAAAATAAGGACTTGGAAAACTATGAGGAGGGTTGCTGACCGACCCTCGCTAGCCACAAGTAAGGGTCGCGACGTTCTCATTGGTGAAAACAAAGGCGCACGAGCGAGGGCCATGATGCCCTCACGGGGGCAGCATCCCATGCATGAAGCCGGCAAGGGCCGCCAAGCCCTCACCTGTGATATGAATCTCAGTAAGTCTTGAATCGGACGGTGCAAACGAGATCTCTGCCTCGTGCACGTACTCTTTCCCTTCGCCGCATAAAAGCTCTCACTCACTCACTCTCCCTTCGTCAACCTCTGGCCAACTTCACGGAAAGAGCGTCTCCCCTCTCCCTGAAAAACTCAACTCCTTTCCCTTCCGTCGATCTCTCAATTCACGGCAGCGTTGCTCCCTCACGTCCTCTCCGTCGCATGGCGACGCCGACGACCGCGCTCTCGTCCTCCCTCGTCTTCCTCGCCCTCGCGCACGCCACGCTCCTCGCCGCCGCCCTCCCCGACCCCGTCGACTTCCTCTCCCTCCAGGCCATCCGCAAGTCCCTCCGCGACGCCCCCGGCTCCAACTTCTTCGCCTCCTGGGACTTCACCTCCGACCCCTGCGGCTTCCCCGGCGTCCTCTGCGACTCCTCTTCCCCGTACCGCCGCGTCGTCTCCCTCTCCCTCGGCGACCCCCGCGCCTCCGCCCCGGGCCTCACCGGCCGCCTCCACCCGGCCATTGGCAACCTCTCCTCTCTCGCTGAGCTAGCCATCGTCCCGGGCCGCGTCTTCGGACGGATCCCTCAGTCCCTCTACCGGCTCAGGAAGCTCCGCTTCCTCGGCCTAGGAAGAAACTTCCTCTCCGGTGGGATCCCCGCCGACCTCGGGCTGCTCCGGAACCTCCGCACCCTCGACCTGAGCTACAACCGGCTGCCGGCTACCGAGGGCGGTCGGATCGTTGCCGTCGCTGTTCAACCTCGTCCTCTGCCACAACCAGCTCTCCGGTCCGGTCCCTCCGTTCCTGTCCCGGACCTTGACCCGGATCGACCTGAAGCACAACGAGCTCTCCGGTCCGATCCCGCCGGCCTACCTCCCTCCTTCCCTGCAGTACCTCTCGCTCTCCTGGAACCGGCTCAGTGGCCCCGTGGACCGCCTCCTCAACCGGCTCAGCAGGCTCAACTACCTGGACCTCAGCATGAACCGGTTCGCCGGCCCAATCCCCGGACGGGTCTTCGGCTACCCCATCACAACCCTGCAGCTCCAGAGGAACGCGTTCTCCGGGCCAGTTCGACCGGCTGGGCAGGTCGCCATACCGACCGTGGACCTGAGCTACAACAGACTGTCGGGGGAGATACCGCCGGAGTTCTCGACTGTGCGGGGCCTCTACCTGAACGACAACCGGTTCACGGGTCAGGTGCCGGGGAGCTTCGTGGACCGGTTGCTCGGGTCGGGCATACGGGTCCTGTACCTGCAGCACAATTTCCTGACAGGGATCAAGATCAATCCGACGGCGGAGATTCCGGCGACCAGCTCGCTGTGTCTGCAGTATAACTGTATGGTCCCTCCCGTACAGAGTCGCTGCCCTTCGACGGCTGGGAGACGGAAGGCTCGGCCGACATGGCAGTGCCGCTCCAGCGGCAGCGTAGGGGGTAAATAGGGTCAATTCCAAAAAAAACCCTAAACTTTAGGTCAAGTCCCAAATATACCCCGAACTTTTTTTGTCTCAAGAAAAACCCCAAACTTTAGGTTTAGTCCCAAATTTGCCCCGAACTTTTCTTTTGTCTCAAAAAAAACCCTAAACTTTAATTTTAGTCCCAAATCTACCCCGAATTTTGTTTTGTCTAAAAAAATCTCAAATTAGTACACATATGACAAATTTACCCAAAATTATTTTTTTGACCACCAAAAAAAATTACCATATATTATTTTCCGTTAAATTTTACCGTCAAATTTCTAAATTAAATAACACGCCGCAATTAACGGGTATACTAATTTGGGGTTTTACCCTCCGTTTGTACTAAAAAAATCACCAATTTTTGATCTGTTCTCAAATATACCCCATGGTCCAGTCCCAACTTAACATGGCATTTCCACATAGATAATAGATGTTATAGAAAATTATTTTCAAAATAAAACCATTTTAGGATATAAAAAATTAGGGATTACTGATACGGCTTTTGGACAGAGGCTAATGAGGGCAAATTTAGGATTATAGTAAAATTTGATGATTTTCTTTTTGACAAAAAAAAAATTGGGATAGATTTGGGAATAGATTAAGAGTTTGGGGTTTTTTCTGAGATTAAAGAAAAGTTTGGGGCAGATTTGGGACTAAACCTAAAGTTTGAGGTTTTTTCTGAGACAAAGAAAAGTTTGGGGCAGATTTGGGACTGAACCTAAAGTTTGGGGTTTTTCTTGAGACAAAAAAAAGTTCGGGGTATATTTGGGACTAAACCTAAAGTTTGGGGTTTTTTTTGGAATTGACCCCAAATTAAATTGGAGTATGATTAATTAGCATTATTTTTATACTAATCCTATTTCCGGTTAATTAATTTGGTTAAGGAAGGATTAGTAGGGATTATTCATGGTTAATTATTTTGGAGGAATAATTAATTATAATTATGTTATTTTATGGAAATTAATTATTTATGAAAATATTATATTTTGTGGAAATTAATTATTTATTTATAATATTAATTAATTTCGAATTATTGGTTATTTTGGATAATTAATTATTTTGGAAAAATAATTAATTAGGATTACTTGTTGAGGATGGATTAAAGTGGGCAATAATTACATATATTCGATTATTGCTTATGGATGAAAGGTTGATAGTTATTTATAACGGTATGATTTGGACGTTAAATAGTCATGGAATATCTTATGAAAATGAATTACTTTTGTTAAGTAATTATTTATGGAATTGATAAATAGTTATGACAATTTTGTGTGAGAGCCAGTTAATTATTGGGATAATTAACTGAAATATTTTTCCTAGGTATTGAGATGGATTATGAGAATCGTGGGAGTTTATAATTATTTAGTTATAGTCAATTATTTATGGGAGTAATTGGCTATGATTAAATAATGGAGGTATGCAATCATTTAGTAAAGTACGTATTTCTTGAGAATTATGCAGACTCGTGTGATTGCGTGCTAAAGTAATCAAGGGAGATTACTTAACTGTATTTTCTTTACGTGTGAAAGTTGCGGTATTTTGAAATGTGTCCACAACTTGTTTTAATTGATGAGGAAAGAGGAAACTGGCATGAGTGGTAGATGTGCTCGTATGATCACGTGAAGGAAAATGCGACTGATGGATTTCGGGGAAAGCGTCACCAATGGATTTTGGATACTCGATGGATTTCGGTTACTTGATGGATTTTGGGTAAAGCGTTACCAATGGATTTTAGATACTCGATGGATTTTGGTTACTCCATGGATTTTGGATATCCGATAGATTTCGAAAGACGCGATTGATGGATTTCAGGGAAAGCCTTACCAATGGATTTTGGATACCCAATGGATTTCGGAAGACGCGACTGATGGATTTTAGTTACTCGATAAATTTCGTGGAAAGCATTACCAATGGATTTTGGATACCCGATGGATTTCGGAAAACGTGACTGATGGATTTCGGATACTCGATAAATTTCGGGAAAGCGTTACTGATGGATTTTGGATTTGGCCCTAAGTGGAAGCAATAATTTGGATACGTAGGAGACTCGAAGTATGGAATTAATAATTACTGTGCGTTCTAGGTGATTGAATACGTTTACTGCATAATGGTTGCCTGGTTTCATGCATGTATTGAACATGTGAAATGTTAGATGCCGGGGAAAAATGATAGGGTCTTGATGTGTGTTTACCCGTGGAGGTGAATGTATTGAACATGTGAAATGTTAGATGTCGGGGAAAAATGATAGGGTCTTGATGCGTGTTTACGCGTGGAGGTACATGATTGGAACATGCCTAATTAATATATACTTGGAATGGTATATATGCGGTATTCTAATTATGTGAATATTGGTTTGCCTTTGTATGGCCTGTGTGACTAATATTGTGCAGGGTATATGCTGCCGCGAGGTAAGGTTGCCTGCGATTAGATTTGATTGAGGTTTCATTGCATGTTATAGACAGAGCAAAGCGGTGGTCACTTGGCTTTTGAATGGTTATTGTTAATAGGTTGCATGATTAGGTTGCACTTGAGGCGAGCAAATTTCTTAGCTGAGGCTTAAGATAATAACTTGCTGAGATTTTATTTCATTAGTTATAATATAACCATTTTCAGGTCTCTGATGGATGCACTTGGTTGTTGGTTGTTGGGACTGATCAAACCTCGAACCTTAAGGATAAGGGAGGAAGTAGATTGACCCATTTGCCCTTATATATGTATTTTGTGCGCCTAATAATAGGACCAGGTTGGAACGAGGTTGTTGTGAATTGTCTATTTTCTGACTATCCCTATTATTGATATTTGATCAGAGTTTTATTTTTGTTTCTGCATGCGCATATTTCTAAGATAAAAAGAATGGTTGGCAACGCGTCTTGAGACGTTGCATTCCAATGACCACAAGTGAAAAGGGGATCGTCACATGCTCAAGGGTTGACAACGTGACATCCGCAGTGCTCCCCATCCGCTCATTTGACCATCACCATCTTCAGGGGCGCATCCGCCTCCGGACCATGGGTGGAAGAGATTCGGGTAATTGGGGGGGCTATGTTTTTCATGTTTCATAGATTGTTTCTAGGTAAAATCACGTGCCATTGATTGATATAGCGATACTCGTTATTGATTTACACGCTCTAATTTGAGGAAATTTCCTTCAATCAAGATCGTAGTTAAAACACAACCTTAACGAAAATGACTCACTTGTTGACACCCTAATTTTTGTTTACATGTTTTAGTTGCTTATTTATTTTGCTTATATTTATAAAAAATTGAAATTTCGAAAATTTAAAAAAAAAAAAATGGGTGCGGGCCAAGGCTGGGCCCGCCCGGCCCCTTTCTCTTCTTCTTTCCCCTTCCCCAACCAGGCCTGGCCTACTTTTCTTTTTTCCTTTTCGGCCCAGCCCGCGCCTTTCTCTTCCTCTTCCCTCCGCACGGCAACGGCAACCGGCAGAAGAGATAAAAAAATGGGAAGCAAGTGGGAGCAGGAGGCAGCAGAGGTCGGCAGAAGGCAGCAGCAGCAGCAAGTTAGCAGAAGCAAGGCGGCAGCAGCAGCAGCAGGTCGGCAACGCAGAAAAAAAAAAGAAAAAAGACCAGAAGAAAAAGAGGAAAAAGGAGAGACGGAGGAGGAGAGGCGGAGGAGAGACGGCAACGACGCCGCGGATACGCATCCCCCCACCGTGGAGACCAGGCAGCAAATCCGAACCAGATCTGAGGGAGAGAGGTTGATTTCTGGGTTTTTCTGGTGTGAGCAGATCTAAGAAAGAGGAAAAGGTGGAGCAGGGGGGCGGCTTTCGGCCGCAGAGAGGGAAGACTCGACGAAGGGAGGTGGCTGGTGTTTTGGGTTTTTGGGGGCGAAAAACAGAAACAAAAAAAAACGGAGGAGGAAGGCAGAGTGAGCATCGACGAGGCTAAACGAAGGGCTGGCAAAAAAAAAAAAAAAGAGAGTTCGGGCTCCTTTGAGAGTTTTGCCAGAGAGCGGAGAGAGAAGCAGAAGGCGGACGAGCAGCAGCAAGACAGCAGCGAGTCCAGAGAGATCTGAGAGATAGAAGCTGAGCGAGCAAAAGGAGAGCCGATTTGAGGAAAAGAGACGGAGCCGCGAGGGAGAGGGTCACGGCCCGAACGCCGTCGTCAGCCGCGAGCTCCTCAAGCCCTCCGCCTCTGTCGCCCTTCACCGCCATTCATCAACAGACAACGAGGCCTGCCGGTGACCAGCAAGTCGCTCCTACCGCCGTCCGCGTCCGCAGCCGCTCTGACCCACGACGCTCCCGCCGCTCACGGATCCCGGCTGGACCTCGCGCCATACGTGTTGCCGACCATCGTCATCCCTGGTGCCACCCGCCACTTCGTCACCCCATCGGTTCGTCTCATGCCGGTCGCCGCCGGTCAGCCGGGGCCGGGTCAGGAGCCGCTCGGCCATCCCCTTCGGCGCCGCAAATGGATTGCAGAGAGGAGGAGCGCGATCCGGGTCGGGAACCGGATCGGGCGAGGTACGTACCGGGTAGGGTTCGTTTGGTCGGGCCAGCTGCATTTGGCCATTGGGCTTAGATAAGGCCATTGGGCCTTTTAATCTATTTTTAGACTTGGGCCAAATTTCTGTTAAAAGGTTGAAATGGGCTGAGCATATTTTCGAGTGGGCCTAGTCTGAATTAGGGCTGATCGTCTGATGTGGGCTGAATAGTTGGGCTGAATTTTTAGAAATTGGACATGGGCCGTTTTATCCTCTTTTGTTGATGGGCTATTTTAATTTTTGTTATTAATGGGTTTTTTTTTTAAAAATTCGTGTAGGGCCTTAGGGCCGGCCCGGCCCGGATCGATAGGGTCCGGGTCGGCTTAGAAGGGCCGGGTCACCCGACCCGGTCCGAATTACCTTTTTAATAAATTAAAAAAACAAAAAGAATCCAGAAATTCAGAAATTCCATAAAAATATTAAAAATATTAAAAAAATCATAAAAAATTCGAAAATTCAGAAAATGCATGAAAAATTCAGGAATCATGAAATTTCGTTTTTTTTTTAATTTCGAAAATATTAAAATATTCAAAAATTCCAAAAAAATTAATTAAAAAAGATTAGAAAATTCCAAAAAGCAGTAATAAATGTTTTTCTTAAATTTTCAGAAAAGTCAGAAAAATAAAAAAATCTTGAAATCTTATTTTCTCTAATTTCGGAAAATTTGAAAATATTAAAAAATTAAAAAAAAAATACATAAAATATTTAAAATTTCATAAAAATTCAGAAAATCAGAAAAATTGCAAAAAAAATCAGAAAACCCTTAAAAAAGAAAAAGAACAAAATTGAATAAGCCATTAGGGCTTTACAATATGTTTTCTTGGTTTATGATATTAGATTATTCCTGCACTTTGTTTTATAATGATATTTTGGATACTATTTCCTTACCTTAAAATGGTTAGGACAGACCTTAGTTTCCTCGAATACATTGCCATGGCCTTATCAACACACAATTAAGTTAGGTACCGAAAGGGCGCTAGTCACATGATTAGCATAATCAAGTCCCCGATCCTAGATTCTCTGGTTGCGTAGAAAGTGAGGCACGCTCTCATGTCTCGCTTGGTTTCTAGCCGACCTCAATAGGCTAGTGGCGACTTCTCATTAGAAGACTTTCACGATATCCCACGTCGCGCGGGGTATGGGCTTGGGAGAGCCCAAGTTAATGAAAGCCCGTCAGCCCGAAATTAGTAATACCCTTAAACCTATTATTATTTTCGAAAATTTAATTTTAGGTCGCGACATCACTCCATCACGAATCGAGTAGCAGAACCTCTCGAACATAGTAAAAGATTTAAAAAGATGTTCGTTGTGCAAGTAATTCAAAAGGAGCATGATTATCATATCTTCGGTTTGTGTATCAATGGTGCATGGTAGAGTACGGATGATTGATGTCACCTATACCAACAAGAAAAATAAACAAAATTGACTGAAAAATCAGTCCAGATTATACAACCTATGAATTGAACTCAGCTCCTACGCCCGTAGATCTGAATGTTTTTTTTATATTAAATTGTTGATTTGGTTCAGCCAAAGGATATTAAACAATAATGTCTCCTCTCTCTATCCCTCTCTGTCCTATAAAAACTTAATCACTATAAGGATCCGCACGTACTACGCTCGGAAGAAGCAGAACGCCGGCTCGACTAAAAGGAGAGCTGAATAGCTCAAGAGGGGCGAGCTGAAGGAGCACACGAAGATGGCTACTCGTGCGAATTTGACGGCATGGTTGATCGTGCTGATTGCAGCCGGCTTCATAGAGGTTGACACGGCGGCGGCGGCGACGTACACGGTCGGAGAGGAATTGGGGTGGACTGTCCCCTCCAACATGTCCTATTACCAGTCTTGGGCTGCCTCCATGAGTTTCATGGTCGGCGACAAGCTATGTATGAGCCCCTCGTTTTACCTCGTTCTTTTTCCTTCATTTGTTTCCTATGTTCCTCGGACACGTACAAGGTTTTGTCTTTCACCATTAATTTGTCGGGCAATTTTTCAAGTGAACTATTCATAAACGGAGCGATTTGCACGTATCTGTGAAAATGAATCGAGTTCCCACGACTCGTATTGTCTATCAAAATCCGGCCCTTCAAAGATTTAGTTTTCAGTCATTTAGAGCTCCAGATTTATGGATATGACTTGATCGATGCCGATCACACTTCTTGCGTAATTTCTACAATGTAATCTATTCTACACATCACATCATTCATGAAATGAGCATAATTGATTTCAGCTTTCAATTGGACGGGGACGCACAATGTGGCCGAAGTATCGAAGGCCGAGTATGACAACTGCACCCAGGTCATATCCGCCTTAGGCAGCCCGGTGGACATCCAGCTTTTGAAGGGCGGGTCTTACCATTACATCTGCACCGTCAATTCCAACTGCGAGCTGGGCCAGAAGCTGTCCATCACCGTCAGATCATCCGCACCCACTCCTCCGACCTCACCAAGTAATTCCGCTTCGTCGACGGCTCTCGCCTCCAGCATCCTGGTCCCTACATTCCTCACCGTCGCATGTCTCAACTTACTGTGTCATTACACTCGCCATTGAATCGAACGTGGTACAACATGTTCGATAAACGCAACAATGTCATCTCTATAATGTATGGAAAATAAGGTCAATTGTCTCTTTCTTCGCCTATAAGAAAAGAGTCAATTCATGTCAGTTGGATTGCCTGCTGTTCATTGATTTCTACATGTTGATTTCAATCGATGGATTCCCTAAATCTGAACTACTAGCGATGGTGCCATTACACCATCGTCACCATCGCCGATCCTGAGCTTGCCGTCACCAACTAGAGCTCAGCCTGGATTTGGGCAGGCAAGCCACGATAAAGCTTGGGCGAGCGAGCCCTAAGCTCATTGGCCGGAGCTCGACCTAAATTTGAATAGGCGAGCCGCGAGGCTGCTAGCCTTGGCCGAGCTACGACTCACCCAGATCTGGGTAGACAAGCCCCGAACTCGCTAGCCACAACAAAGTTCGTAGCTCGCCAAATCCGAGCAAGTCCGAGCTTGACCATTGCCAGCGATCTCGACGCAGCCTAGATCGGCCGAGCCTCGAGTTCGTCGGCCTTAGTCGAGTTCGGGCTTGCTGGCCTGCGTCTTGGCCAGTTGCCATCGGGCGACACCAGTAGAGGAAAAGGGGGAAGAAGAAAGAAAAGAGAAAAGAAAGGGAAAAGAAAAGGAAAGAAAGAATAAAATAATAAAAAATTCAATTTTTAAAAAAATTAAAAAATTATTTTCGTCAAATTATTTCAATTTAGAGGTATTCACATTTTTTTATTTACTAATATATTATTTAATTTACTTTATAAATTTGATGTGAAATTTTTATTCAAATAATTTATATGTGAAAAGTTTAAAGTGAACTAAAAAGTGAGAGTAGATTTTCTTAAATTAAGTTAAATATTAATATGTGTTGATAATATGAGTCGGGTATGGGTCGGGTATGGGTCATCAAATTTACATTACATGAAAATGGGTCAAAACGGTTTAAATGGGTCGATATGGGTCGGACCATTTTTTATCCGATCCAAACCCGACCCGACCCGACCCACCCATTTGACACCCCTACTAATTACGCCTATACTATATAATAGGAAAGTCAAAAAAAGTTAGGTGATAAATATAAACAAACACGTCTTAAACCCAATCCGCCTTCTCCACTTCACTTCCTTAGCCACCAAAGCTTGCGAAGGCGTGATGCGTGCACTAATGTGTATGACGCTAAGATATGTCTAGTAAGTTGAAAGATGGCCCTCCACGAGCTCCATCACATACAATTGAACCGAACAAAGAACCCAATCCAGTGATCGAGAGAAGAAGCAATGAAGCCTAATTTGGTTCAAATTCCAGCACTCCACTCATCAAGGTTTTACTAAAGAGTCTTATTGACAGTGCCTCAAGCCATAATGTTCATTTGATCAATGGAAAATTGTCCAAAAAGTCATAAACATATCGTGCAGTTGCTAATTCAGTTATAAACTTTTTAATTATATCTATTCGTCCTAAACCTCTTGCACTGTGGCAAATTCAATTCTAAAATTTTCCATTATATTAATTTAGTCATAAACATTTTAATAATTTGCTAACGTAGTCTTTTGGCGATTTCCAATCAAAATTACCTAGAATGACTACATTGCTAGATCATTATAAGGTTTATGACTAAATTGGTAAATTGTCAAAATATTTAGAATTAAATTGATTGTCATACAATAAATTTAGGATTAAAGTAACACAAATAGAGGATTTATGATTGAATTGGCTGCCGTACAATAGGTTTATTACATTTTGGATCATTATTCTCTTAATCAATTGTTTATCAAGCTTACAATTGACACAAAGGAGTCATAGGCAATGTCCAAAATAGATGAAAGCAAAGCAGCACAAGAAAGAGGACTTGCGACGAGGGATTGGCGGTGAGGTACCTGGGGAAGTTTCTTTCTTGTAATGCTGAGGAAAGCGACTCGAAGATAAGATCGCGCCATCCGAACTTCGTTAAGTATGTGTTTTTTTTTTTTTTTTTATGACCCAGGGAATTCCGCACCCCGCTGACAGCTAAGGGAGTAAATTCTGAGAGCCACACGTGCTAGCCACCACACACATGTAATCAGGTAAGTCATCCTATGACGAAGCTGGAATTCGAACTCTTGACTTTTTGAGAGAGGAATATAGCGCAAACCAACAACGCCATCCAGGTGGGTGGTTTCGTTAAGTATGTGTTCATCCATCCTTCATCTGATGTCCTCGGTCCAAGTGTTGTTGGAACATCAAAAGCAACCAAAATAGCACTTGACTTGTTACAGCCTTACCCCATCTTCTGGCGCTAGGTGATGTGCGATGCATAAGAGAGATCGATGGCTGATCACGACGGGACCCGAGTTGAATTAAAGAGAGAGCGGCGAGTACAGCACTAGAAAAGATGGATTTCTCGTCATTGGGACGCAATGCCTACGTAGTTAATACACAGCCCGTCGTCGCCGTTTATGATATTGGCCATACACAAATATTATAAACTCGACAAAGACATACGATTTCCTGTTTCCCTGTATCCTGATTGTATCGAGCTCTGCTCCCCCACAAGAAATTTCGTCTTCAGATTACAAAGAACAATTCTCGAATTATATTTTCAACGGTGGAAGCTATGCCTCAAGAAGTTTACTGACTCCCTACAGCAAAAAGAAAATCAAGGGACCTTTGAAAAGCTTTTGAGTCGTTTCTTGATCCATCATGCATAAGATCGAGGGCCTCATCAAGTTAGTCGTTTACGTGTATGTATACATATTGATTTGCAAGCGGGAAAAAGCAAAAAACCTTTCTCTACATCACTTGCTTATATTATACCCTTTGCTCTCTTCCTGGTCCCTTCTCTCTCAACAGTAAATTTCTATATCGTAAGCAGTGAAAATACCAGGAAGCTTTCTAATACGATTTATATCAACGCAACTGATGGGCATGCAGCACGAGTTTTAAGCCATAACTGGAACGATATTGTCTGGGTGCTAAAAGAACAGAGATATGAACATGGTAGGACAAGATTGAGCTGCTTTGAGCAAGTCTACTGCTTTGCATGTGGATGTCAAAAAGAATACAACAGTCTAGCTTTCCAACGCCATCTCTGATTGAACTTGCAGGATAGCATTACAGCTCTCTCATCTCCAGTTGCCACAGCCAAAGTTCTTGCTTGGAAAGTTCAGTTGAATGTCCTAATGAATTTTCCGCCAGGACCACTAGAGATGCAAGATTCTGTAATCATTCGGAATGCTTAGTTCAATTACTTCCCTGGCCTTTGACGTTGCTCAACATTGAGGTGAATGTTAATCAGGCCTTTTATGCCGGCAGTGACCTTTTGACCTACTTTAACAGGGCCAACACCTTGAGGAGTGCCTGCACAATCGAGTCCAAGGGATCATATGCCCAAAAAAGAAACAAAACATCATTAGACACAGAAAAAGCCACAATCTAAGGGAAGTCTGGGGAACGGGAGTTGAGAAACTTTTAAAACTTGGTTTTTTGTCAGGTTATACTACTGATAACATGCTAAGATATCAGCAGAATAACATAACAGCAAGAAAACATCTGACCGGTGAAATGCACCAAAAAGTCACAAAAGATTGAAGCAAGTACCTGTCAGTATGACATCTCCCTCAAAAAGGGTCATAATAGAGCTTATGTGGCTAACAAGACATGGAAGATTAAAAATCATGTCCTTGGTTGAACCCTTCTGCCTTATTTCATCACTACCTGCAGTTAGAGCAAACAACTAGACTTAAGATCAGACTACAGAAAATGTAATCAAGCACTCACTGTTATAAAAGACTGAGAATTTGACACCTTGAGCCACAATTCCAAGTTGTCAGGGTCTGGCACCAAAAATTTGTCCAGCTGAGAAGGGTTTTGGAATCAAAAGAACAGGCAAAATCAGAAAACTGCCAAAAGAGAAAACACTCAAACTAAAGTCAGATACTTGAAAATCTATAGTAAGCAATCCACAAAACTCGGTTCCTAAGGTAATCTTCTTCCAAGCCCATTGGCTGGCTAATCTCAAGTCAGAATGCATCTACATTGAATTCATCAGACAATATAAACTGACATGGTCTAGCAAAACCTATCATTCATCCCAGCAACCCATCATCCAGAATTTATCCTTCTGATTACCTCAATGTTGAATCTGACAAAAAGGAAATTAAGCAATACTTACCACAGAGCTAATTGATGTGAAAGTATCTTGCCCTTTTGCAATACTCCAGGGAAGACCTGCGGACTACCAACAAGAACAATAGGGAAAAGATAAAATCAATTTCATTTAGAGTTGAACAGATCCTCCATAAGAAAATTTTTTGAATCCACAGAAAAATGAGGAAAATAATATACAAATAGGAGCTGAAAAGATAACAACAGCAGGTCAATCTTAGTTGATGTCCACAGGATCCAAGCAATTATCAAGTCCCATATGCTGAGCTAGTTAAAAAGAATTTCAGGAACAGAGAAAGGGAGGGCCTCCGATTCTATCCGTAAAAGATTTAAGAAATAGGAAACACACCTTTGCAGAAGATTGGATCTCCCTAGCAGTCATATCCAGTCCAAGAGCATATCCTACAATTCATGAGCATACCAGCTTCACTACCTCAAAATATCGAAAAATCTTCAATCAAACCTAAAGCACAGATCAGAGAAACAAAATTGCGAAAAAGACGGAATAGTAAGTCAATAACTGATTAGTTGAACCTTCTAGTTACTCTGTGATCAAAGCCAACCATGTTCAGTATCCCAAACATCCACAATTTATAGAAGTTAGCTAATAACTGGCTCCATTACAGATCAGACAATCAGCCACAATGTAATGTGTTTCGTACACCGTCCCAGGATCACAATGCACATCTATGCTTCTATAATAGTGAAAAGGGTTGTATTACTTGCCCAAAACACAATCTAAACAACAAGAACTTGAGGAGACAAAGAGCAAAGTGTAGACCGACCCCATGAACAAGTCAATGGTTTATGCTAGGATGTGTTTGCGAGCACCCAATAACAATGAGAAAAGCATTAATGTGAATTCAAGACGAGGCTAACCATATGGTATCAGTTAGTCGACAAAATGGCATTGCATAACTTTCTCTCGATCAGGATCATCAATTCAGCAATGATAACGAGCTAGCACAACGGTTTAACAGAAAATAAAATGGTACACATATTCATGTCCATGATGACTAAGATACCACACGGTTCAGATTCATCCTCTGAAACAAGTCGCTGATTCTCCCATTCAGCTTCATAATCACCCCCCATAACCAACGAAGTTGTATCATGATCCAAACACAAATCATCCTATCATTACTAGTTCGAGCCTAATACCGAATAAACTCAGTCCACATAAAAGATCCAAAACGTTCGACGGCTTCACGAATCGCGACGCGAACGCCACTATAAAACGACAGCAGCAAATTCATCGAGCGCGCAAAGCGCAATCGCGGAATCGAAAGCACCTCCGACATAGTCCATGGCGGACGACTCGGGAACGTCCCGAGCCTTCCGCCCGATCACGACCGCGAGCTCCGCCTCGTGATCGAGCGACAGCAGGGGGGGCGGCACCTCGATCGTCCCTCCATTTTCCAAATACGACGACGTCGGCTTCAGGAACAGCACCGGCTCCTAAGCCACAAGTGCATCGCACACCACGAATCGGCTTCAGGAACTCCATCGCGGTAATCTCTAGAAATTGATCGAGAGAGAGAGAGAGAGAGAGAGAGAGAGAGTAGAATAGTACTTTGGGAACGGCGTTGCCGAGTTCCTTGGCGTGGGCGGCGTAGTTGCGGCCGACGGCGACGATCTTGGCGCCGGCCTGGAGCAGCTTCTGAAGTCCCATCGACGTCATCGGCGGCGCGAAGAAGGAAGAAGAAAGTCGAATCGAGAGTTGAGAGAGAGAGAGAAGAGAGAGAGAGAGAGATTGCAGAAGAGGACGGCGAAGTTGGGTTTATTTAAATTGTAGCCTGCTTCAATTTTCTATTTTTCTTTTTCATTTTAATAGACAGTAGAGTGCTGAAATTTCAATACGAGGTATCGACTCGCCATCTGATAAGAATGTATGCGAGAAGACATTTGCTCTTTTTTTTTTTTTCAATGATATATTATAAAATTTCAACAGAAACATTGCTTTTTTATAATGATAAATAGTGATATCGAGTTAAAAAAAAAAATTGGATTCCCTAGTTTCACCTACCTACTATTGAGATTTCATAACCATTTATTATAATAGATAACAAATTATAAAAATAAAATATCATGCTTTGCTGCGGCCACACGGGCAGCCGGCATTCAAATCGAAGCACACCGCTGACTTCATCCCAAGGAGGGCCGTGGGCTTCATATTTTGGACGTGAAAAATGACGTGCGATGATATGACTTATCTCCCAGTGCATTGAATGAATATCCTTTCAAGTTAGTTGATGAATGGAAGTCTCTCTTATGTTACTATTTTTTGTATTTTTCATTTTGGTTTTACTTTTCATATTTTTAATAAAAAATTGCCTATATTTCCGATTTTGTTTAAATTATCAATTAAAAATGCTCCAATGGGTGAAGCAATTTCCTAAAAAGCAGTTGTAATTTTAAAGGGGCTACAATTGCAAAAAAAATATTTGCCAAATGCCTTATGAAAGATGCCGCGTCACTCATCTTTATAGCTGGAGTTACTGTGAGAAAGCTGACCAAATAGTGTCTTTTAAAAAAACTCTTTATTCCCCTGACATTAATTGTTTTTACTCGTTTTAAAATCATTCACATATTATTAGATAGTCATCGTATGAATCAATTATATAACAATTTCCACAAGAGCTGAATTGTTAATTTGAAACGTTCAAGCAAAGAATTATAAAAGGAAATTGCCAATGGCATTGGGAGGCAATTTGGCAAAACAAGTATTTCTAAGAGGTATAAAAAGTCAGAACTCAACAAAAATGTCAATGGAAGTGTTTAATCATGAAGAAGAAGAAGAAGAAAAATACCACTCACTAAGAGAGAACTCACGCACGCAGAAGGCAGGAAGCAGGGGAAAATGGCTCCATCTCCGATCATCTCCGGTCACCATTAGATAGCCTTTTTGTCGCGGTATCTCAAGTTCCATTATAGCCGCCCGATTATTACAAGTTCCAACTCCTTTGCCAGTCACTGCCGTCAACCATCAATCTCAGGAGGAGCACGTTTGTTCGTTTCATGGAGAGCACCATTCCAGAACCAAAAAAGACATCAAGCTAGAAAAATTCATCTCAAAAAAGCCTACAAATTATTACACTTTTTTAAGATTCAAAAAACATACCTGTTCTTCCAAGTCAAGTATCTATTCATCCTTCGAATCCTTCGACTTCATTGACTGACTTGTCCTGCAAATGAAGGAAGCATAGTTTTAATCATTCATGTCAAATTAGAAGGGAAGATTAAGTTCCCCTGGCAGCTTTAAATTGACTGGACTCATCTACTGTGGAAGTGTTGGTACAACTGATAATAATGCTTATCCAAGAAGATTAGCCTACAAAACTTGAATGAAGACGGACAAGAAGAGTATATCAAAAGATTGTACGGATATTCTCTATAAAGAAAATGGCGTATGCATATTAAGGTAATTTAAAAGCATCTACGCCTACGTTGCTTGGCATGTGAAGCTAAATAAGTGTTAAGCCTACCAAGTGCATCTTCTATGCCCTTTCATTTTCAATTTTGTGGAAGTTTAAATGTCAACACAATGCAGTATGAACAACCAATTGAACTTCAATTGGAATTAGTAATATTTCAATGTTGAACCATATCAATTAAATTTTGAGTCCTGAACCATCACAGAATAATGTCCGAATTTCACTAGTGTGTAAAAAAGCACTTTGAAATTGAACCACAGCCATGAAGACTTGAACATTGAATTTTGTCGCTAAAGTTCAACCTCTAAAGTAGTCGCACTAAAACTTCAAACGGAAACAAAATTACAGATGGAGCACATATAAACAAGGGAACAAAACTATGGAGAGCACTGACACATGGAATTTTCTCCATACGTGGTGCATCCTGTCCTTTCTCCTTTTCCCTTTTTTGTCTCTTTCTTTCCCTTAATTAGAGTTGGTCCCGTGTCGCCACGTTTTTTAGAAGAACTTCAACAAAAAATAACAGAAGCTACTTCATCTTCTTGCCACATCCTCCAACCGATGATTAACTTAAACTTAATTATCCTTCCCAAGTTTGGTGAAAGGAAGGCATCTTAACTATTTGATAATTTTTTACTCAGCACAAAATGACTTTTGCCCTTTTGCCATTAATTATGTGTTAAAAGTCACTCATAGTCGCTTTTCACATATTTGAATTAGAAGCTACATTTCCTCTTTCTACTTCCAACTTTCACCCTTTTACCTCACATCTAAAAGTCCATGCTATGTGAACACTTGCTTTTCATGATACCATTCTCACTTTTTTCTCATCTTCTCAAATGTCTGTTCCCACTTCTTCTCTCATTACCAACCTCACTTACATGAACTATTACTACAATGCTGCATCATTTTACTGATCAGTTAGTATGAGACTATGTATGCTATAAGATTCTTTTGTTTATTAACTATTTTCTATACATACTTATGCAGAATGCCCATGAATTAATCTGAGAAACCAACTCTTATATTTCTGCTATTACAAGATATGGTAAGATGCATCAGCAAGGAAACATACCTCTCTTCAATTTCCTTAACTTTTCTGTGCATCATATCTTGGTTATTGATAAGAGTTTGATTAAGTTGCAACCACAAGGGGCAACATCTGTTACTGCTATGTCCTAGTGAACGCTATTGCATTTGATTGTAATACTGAAAATAAGGCATGTGAAAAACATGTGGAAATTTCTCTACATAAATAACTAATTAATCAAGAATAATTAGACCCATATATGATTATAAAACACCAAAACTTATATGTACAGCGGAATTAAACACATACCTGTTTGAGTCATAGCCTCACTTGACTGAAAACAGATCAACCTGATATGATCAGTGATCTGTCGGTATGCCAGTTCTTCCTCTCTATGACCTATTTCGATTTAGCAGCTTTAATGGGATTCAGCGACTGATAGGTATAACCTACCCTTTTATAGGCTAGAGAGGGGACCTAGCAAACCCTAATCAACAGCGTGTCAACTGGGCCCTTCCCATTACGGGCTTCAGTTAAACATAATTGCCTACACTTTGCTGCTCAACTAGGCCCGCAATTAATAGATGCCAAAACCCAACTCAATAAGATCACTTTAGGGTTTAAAATATATTGGAATATCCATTAACCCGATTATATAAAATAGAAAATTGATTAATTAATGTAAGCCCATTATAGGAAATTTCCAACAAAACAAGCAAAACAAACAATCAGGCATGGCTTCAGGCGGCCCTCCTCTCAAACTTTAAACATCCAAAATCACAAAAGGTAAAACAGAGAAGACTAAGGGTGCGTTTGGTACAGCATTCCCAAGGGGCTTTCAGCCCTGAAAGCCCCTTGGGAAAATGCTGAACCGTTTGGTTCAGCTTTGAAGCCAGCTTTTAGTTGAAAGCTGGCCTTCAAAATGCTGAAATCACTATTTTTCCTTCCAAAACTACCATCGCTGATTTTTCATATTTTCGATTTTACCCTTAAATATTATTTTTTTTAATTAAAAAATGAGGCAGCCCTTCGCCGGTCCGACAAAGGGCTACGGCCGTCGACGAGCCAGATCTGGCGCCGGCGGCCGTTAGGCGACCTCCGGTGAGGGTCGCCGAAGGTCAGGGGCCGCGCAACCCAGGCGACCGCTGCCTGGGTCTCGCGGCCGCAAGCGGCCCTCGCCTGGGTCTCGCAAGGGTCGCACGACCACCGGCCATCGTCACGCGACCCTCGCGAGACCCAAGCGAGGGCCGCCTACAGCTGCGAGACCCAGGCGGCGGTCACCTAGGTCGCCCGAGGTTGGGCGACCTCCGGCGGCCCTCGACTGGGTCGCGCGACCCTTGCTGGAGGTCGCCCGACCTCGGCCGACCTCAGCCGACGGCCGCTGACGCTAGATCTAGCTCGCCGACGACCGTAGCCCTTCGCCGGTTCGGCGAAGGGTTTAGGTCATTTTAAAAAAAAATTAAAAATATATATATATATTATACCCATCAAAGTCCATTGTGAAAGTTTTTTTTACCAAACGCACATTCAACTCAAAGTCCATTTGTTAAAAAAATTTACCAAACACAATTACATTTCCCCAAGTAGTTTTGAGCTTTCAGCATTTGCATTGAACTGAAAAGCCCCTTGCAAATGCTGTACCAAACGCACCCTAAACCCTTACCTCTGCCACGCACTTCTTTTCGTCACCAAGTTTCCTTAGCTTATTATGGATGTCTTCAATCTTTGAAGTCACGGCTTTCCCGATTGCTTCTAGTTTGGAATTTTCTTTTCTACTTTTGGCTTCTAACATGAGAGACACGTAATGCTAACAGAGAAAAACAAAAGAATTAATAGGGAATGATACGTCCAAGGACCTAAAATGCATTCTTTAAAGTCATTCTAAGGATGATGGCAGTCCATGTAACAAAAATGACAGACATGAGTTGAAAACAAAACTCTATCACCAACAGTAGCATGGGCAGTTTATATAAAATCTAATGGCTTTTGTAATCCTACTTCCGATACATTAACAAGTTTTCAATTCATATACTGTTCCTTCTAAGCCTATCCATCACAACAAGTCAATAATAAAAGAGTCCTGGCACCTTAGGGAAACTCAATTCGTTTTCTACTAGACATATTAGTGAGAAAAAGAAAAGAAAAGAAAAAAGAAAAGCAGTAGTTTCTCTAAATCACTAACCCCAGATGAGTTAGTTATAGCTGCTGAGTCAACCTCATTCTTCTATGAAAATGTCATTCGCGAAGTTCCAATGGCCTCGCAAGTTGTTCATTCCTTGCTGATTTTATTTGGAAGCTTGAGAGTCTACCCGCTAGTCATTGAAGCACATCCATCCGAACGTAACCAGTTTGCGCTAGGGCTTGCTGACGGAAGCGTCTATGTGCTGGAGCCATTGGAATCGCTCGCTCTCTCTCGGTCATCCTCACGCGCTCCCCCGCCTCGTTCCCTCAAAAGTCGCAGGGTCGAGAAGGAGACGAGGACATTGAACAAGCAGAGGGATCGACATGGTCTTGTTTCTGGGCTTTTATGGGTCCAAGTAATGCAAGTTGGACTTGATAGATGTGGATGGGCCATGGGCTTGGCTTGGACGAATTGGGTTGAGCTGGCGCATTTTTACTGAATATCCTTTCCAATTACTTGATGAATTGAAGTCTCTTCCATGTTATTATTTTTTACGTTTTTCATTTTGGTTTTAGTTAGTCATAACAAAAACTTCCTAAATTGCTAAATTTCCTTAAATAATCAACTAAAATCAGGCGTCAATAGCAGCTTTAGCATATCAAAATTGGATAAAGCAATTACCTCAAAAGGCTGTTGTAATCTTGAAGTAGCTGCAATAGTGAAATATTTGACAAACATCTCACAAAAGCTACATCAACCATCTTTTATAGCTGAACTTACTGTCAGGAAAACTCACCAAATAGTCTCTCTAGAAAAAAGAAGAAGAAGATCTTGTACACCTAACAATAATTATTTTTACTCATTCCAAAATAATTCATATATTTTCAAATAGTCATTACTCGAATTAATTATATAGCAATTTCTTTGAGAGTAAAATTGTTAATTCGAAACCTTCCAGCAAAGAATTATGAAAGGAGATTGTCAATGGCATTGGGAGGCAATTTGGTAAATTAGAACTCAACAAAAACGTCAACGGAAGTGTTCGATCATGAAAAAGAAGAAGCAAAATGCCATTCTCTAAGGGAGAACTCACGCATGCAGAAGGGAGGGAGGAAGCAGGGGAAAATGGCTCCATCTTCCATCATCTCCGGTCATTACAAGTGTTAGATAACCTTTCGTCGCACCGTCGACCATCAATCTCACGAGGGACATGTTTGTTCATTTCATCAAGAGCGTCGTTCCAGAACCAAAAAAAAAAATGGAGCAAGGAAATTTCATCTCAAAAAAGCGATTCTGTTCGATTCAGTTCGTGATTTCAAGCATTCTGAATCGATTTCAGTGGCTGTGCCCGGCGTCGACAGCCTCTTCAATGCTGCGACTCATATCCTTTGTTTCACTCTGTTCTGTGGCCAAGAGCTTCGAAACGTTCCAGTTCCGCTCAAAGCTTCTCCACCTATTCAGGTTTTGATCATCGACATGTGCTAAAGCTCCTATCAGTGATTCAAGCGCCAACCACGGCCTCATTAACCAAGTAGCATCTCCTGCTCTGTTGTCATAAGTAATTCCGAGAGTCCGATTCTCCAATTATAATGAAATTGATCATAATTGAATCTGTTTCTTTGATTTCTATGATCTCTTCCTCAACCGATTGACCATAATATGTTCGATGAAATGAGTCTAAGATCTTGTTGTGAATTGATTCCAGTGATCGTCCGATTTAAAAGCACATTAGTGTTGTTCGCATGATATTGTTTGATTCGTTCATCTTTAGACATGATTGCGAGTATGTGCCAAAGTGGCCAAGAGTGAAATCGACTCCCTGTTTGTTTTCTCTATGCTTCTCATGATCCTTTGGTGATCGGTGGTGGTCGCTGGCTAGAGGAGAAGGCTTTCGGTCACTGGCACATGCATTGATCTTTGGTGACGATCATCGTATGCCCTGTCGAACAGAATCGAGATGACATCGCTGAGAGTTCATCACGATCATGCCCATTAAGACACGAAATTCGCCCCACACGTGTTACGGTCACTAACTGGAGCAATGTTATGGCTGGTTGTTAGCCGTGTCCTTGCCGCTGAGAAGCCCGGCAATGTCCTCAACCGCGCAGTGAGTACCTGAAATTTACAAGTCATGCGAATTGGTGGTGTCCTGTTGTCGTGAATGCTGGAGTTGAGCGGTTATTGTTTATCTATGTCTGCTGAACCGTTTGATTTATCACTTACAATCGACGAAATTCTGATAAAAGACAAATGACAATTGCGAGAGATTGTCTTGAAACTGGCACTTGGGTGATGATAGTGCTTCTTCGTGTCAACTGTAGGTACTTGTTTTATGAAAAATCATTGATGATGTTGGAGAAGCGAATATGTGTGGAAGGTGCCTTGGATTCGTAAAGAATGGAACCCCTCGTGGTCCTGGAATTACTCATTGAAGAAATGGAGAGGTATAAACGCAAATACTTTCCTCCTCTTTGCAACAATTTTTTTGCCATTCGCATGGAAGTTCCAAGAGTACAATGAGGTCGCTTCAAAAATAAGAAAACAGAAAATGGAGGAACATTTTGAATCGGAAGTAACTAAACTAATGTTCTATTATGGTTTTCTCCTAAAATATGTGGCGCTTAGAACCAATGAGTACCTAAAGCAAAACACAAAGTGAGAGAGAGCATTCAAGAGTAATGCTTTTTACCGTGGCTGATCAGTCAAAAAGCACAATGCGCAAGACTATGTTAAGCAGGGAGAGTTGAGATAGGTATAGGCGTGCTTACTCTTCTTTGTGCTTCCAGCTGAGTTGAAGCTTGATGTATAGAACCGGCGTGCATCTACAAAAAAAAAAAGTACATCTACGGGGTCAGAGTAAGCGAGGGAAGCTGATAATTACAATATTTTATCACCTTTCGACTCACAATATTTTGCGCTTGGCCAGTGCTATTACTTCTATCACCCTTTGACACAAGAAATTTGACATACGAGTGACAGGCCCAACAGCTCAAATAGCCATGATGAGTCACTGCAAATATTATTTTCCGTGTATGAGAAACAACAAAAAATTAAGTCCGAGAAGCCACACAATTGACCTATTTAAAGTCACCAAAGAGATGCCATAATCATTGAAACAAATCCAGAACTTTGTAAGCACAATAGCGTAAGAAAATGTTATACTTTTCATCCATATACTTTCTTGTCTCATACTTTTAATTTATATAGTCAAGTCCTTCTACTTTCACATATTTTTTAATCAAGATCCAACCAAATTCAGCTAATGTAACCGTCAAACAACGCCCTAGTATGATGCAGATAACATATGTGGATACTCTTGTGACATGGATAAAATTTAGCTAATGTGAATGTCAAGGTAGATGTCTATGTCACACAACGACATCATCCGATGGATATGCTAGTTGGATTTGGCCGAATTTTGTATTAAAGGAATTTGATTAGAAAATTTGTGAAAGTAGAAGAATTGGATTGTACAAATGTATCATAGAAAAAAAAAACATGAAAGTTTGGGATAAGAAGAGGACTAATTTCAAAAACCAACAGCTAATCTACAATCACCAAATATCGGGAAAATGGATGGTGGCAGCAGCTGAGAGATTATGGTGTAAATTAATCTAATCCCCACCAACAGAGGAATGCCTAACCTGACAATACAAGTAAATCCATTTTGTACCCTGTGAGCAATGAAAGGAATGGTCACGCCGCGTAATCATTGCCCCATTGGTATCTGGGTCCAATCTCTCTCACATCGAAAGCCAGGAAAAGGTCACAACTGTGAACATCTCTCTATAAACTTGTCTCATCATATGCTTCAAGAGGGAGCAAAACCTCTAAGACAAACTGGCAGCTGTAAGGGAAATATGATCAGAAAGGGAGCACTAGCATGGCATACCAAGACAAACCTGTTGATGTATCAAGACCGCACAATCTGTTTTTTTCTTTGTTTGGTTAAGTCAGTTTGTTGATGTCCTGTTTTCTAGGAGTTAGTTTATTGTCATTTTACTTGGTCAATCCTATTTTGTAGGAGCAGTTATCTGCACGTTTTTTCTGCTGTTCTGTTAGTTTGTTGCTGGTTTTGTGGACCAAGCAAGCTATTAGTGGGCAACGTGGGTTTATGGTTAAGTTTTAGTATGTATTTAAGCATTTTTCAGTTTTCTGAGTAAAAAATGCAGTTTTCTGCTGTCAATTTTTGCTGTCAACTCCTTCTCTGTTCTTTAAGAAACAACACTGGTATTAGAGCCTTCTTGATCTTAAGGGGTTGTGAGTGACTTGTGAGATTGATTGAGAGGTGTGTCTGCATCCATAGAGGCTAAAAGCAAGATGGAGGCAGGATCGAGTGGTTTTTCAGCAATGGCTCCACCAGCGTTTGATGGAGAAAATTATCAAGCCTAGGTAGTGAGAATGCGAGCCTATCTAGAGGGTTGTGATTTTTGGGAAGCTGTGGAACAAGATTATGAAGTTCCTCCCCTTCCTGACAATCCAACCATCAATCAGATCAAATTTCACAAGGAGAGGACAACAAGGAAAGCAAAGGCAAAATCTTGTTTATATGCTGCTGTCTCACCTGCCATTTTCAGCAGAATTATGGCTTGTG